>CAOKZL010002769.1:0-287921 GCA_948472985.1 Iguana delicatissima | reverse complement strand
TACATCAGCTATCTCAGTACCTCCATCCCTCTTACAAGCAGCTGCCAATGCAGAATTGTGAAGGTTTTTCAGAGGAAAGATGCTACCACGGATTAAACATTGGGTGTTGGTCTAAGGCCCACGAAACAGCAACTTGCCAAAGCTAACCAACTTCTGGTATGGTCAAAGCCAATATGCAATAAAGAATTTTACTTTCTATTTAGTTCCAGTTTGGAAAAAAGCCCTCTCCTGAGCTAAACAGCCCCAAGGGAGATGACAAAATTGCCCCACACACTTTCTAGAGGGTAGGGGGTATTATTAGTAGAGATATATATTTGATAATGATCTTTAGGGACCTCAAGAACAACCTTTGGAGTATATTTGGCCAATGAAATGCATTTTGCTCACCCTAGTGGTATGGACAGTGTATAGTAATGCTTTGTACAGTACCTGCTACCATGGAAGGAAAGCAGGATGTTAACAATCATAATCAGCATCATCAAGAACACCAACAGTGTCATCATCAATTAAATGGATCAATTTTGCCATGAGTTCCTTATAAATTATAGTAATATAGTAAATATAATACACTAAATATTATGTGTATGTAACATTATTGGATTATGTTCATCACTATTACTATTTAATTCATGCAAAAGAAAAGGTTCTGGTTTCTGAGGCAGCTAGGTGATGGACTGATAGACAGGTTAGATATATGCTGAACTGTCACACCTGATGAAGTAAAGCATGATCCTTTCCTGAATGTAGAATTAAGATCAGATGAAGAAACAAGGAAGGCAATTTATGCAAGAGGTGGAGATGAACAGGATGCTGAGGCAACTGAGAAATTGAGGCAAGCAATGGAGACAAATAGGATGCCAAAAGCGTGGTTGAACTGAGATGTCAATTGTACAGAAGCTCCTGTAATCAGATACTGAAAGTGAATCCAGTTTCAGCATTTTCCTAAAGGGGCTTGTGTGGAATTTGGTAGAACAGGATTCACTTGCAATAGTTTCTTTAGCATTATGATGGAATGTGACTCATTTGTCACTTAATATCCTTACTCAAAGTTCTCAAATACATGACTAAGA
Source organism: Iguana delicatissima (assembly GCA_948472985.1). Lineage (NCBI taxonomy): Eukaryota > Metazoa > Chordata > Lepidosauria > Squamata > Iguanidae > Iguana > Iguana delicatissima. Next base: position 286,851 of record CAOKZL010002769.1, on the reverse strand, counting down.
TGTTGACTAGGGGTTTATTAAAACTGAGTCAAGATCAGGAGGCTGCTGCTGGTGTAGAGTTTATACAAAATAGGACAGATACAAGAAACTGGAATGCTAAATATACTAAAGATCAGAGATTAGAAAGTGACTTTTAAAAACCAATTAGGTGTAGTGGTTTGAGTGTTGGACTACAACCCTGGAGAATGGTTTGGATTTCCCATTCAGCCATGAAAATCAACTGGGTGACTTTGGGAGATCACAATTCTCAGCCCCAGAAAACCACGTAGTATGTTCACCTTAGGGTCGCCATAAGTTGGAAACGACTTGAAGGCATACAACATTAACAAATAGTTTTACACTCCATCCTACCATATTCATCAGTTCCCATTATAGTTGTGGGTTTTTAAAAATAATTATTTACATTCCAATTTCTCAGAATGAACAAGAATAGATCATTTTAGTTACTCCTTAAAAATCTGAATGTTACAAACCACTGCCCTATGATAACAATATATGCATCTTCCCATTCCTCTCTGCCCTAACACAGCAGAGCACAAGGCGGCAGCCTGTTGTGAGTTCCTAGGAAACTATACAAATATGATGATAATATGACACAAATAGGATATCATTCTCTGGCACACAGGGAAAAATGCTGATCCACAACTTCAGATAACTTAGGAATACCGCTTTCTTTCATCTCCTTGTGGCAGAGGAATGAAAATAACTCATAAAATTACAAATCTCAGGATTTCATTGCTGGAACTGCTGGAACTGTGTACTGTAGATTACACAGTAGATGATTATATAAAACTGTATATTGCAAATATTTTCTAAAATATTGTTGAAACAACACAAAAAGCAGCAAAGACAAATTAATCCCTTGCATTATTTCGCAAAAGCTTTCACACACACACACACACACACACACACACACACACACACACACACACACACACACAGGCATCTGAAAGACAGGAGCATGGGGCAGAGACAGATTTTTAATGGAAGGGAATCCACAACTGGGATGCAGTTACCAAGAAATCCATGGTCCATGTGGTACTCTTCAAGCCCATATTGCTCCAGGATACCATCAGCAGAGCCTTCCTAGCTGAACTTCTGAATGCATGGTTTTGGACATGCCCCGTTTTTGAACAATGTGAAGTGGCATCTTTGTTTTTGTAAAACAGTTTAAGACCTAAGTGGCCCTCCAGATGTTGTTGGACTGCAAAGCCTTAGCCAGCATAACCATAGCTTAGAGTTGCAGTCCAGTGATATCTGGAGGCCTGCAATTTGCATTTCTCTGATTTAAGAGGAAAACTCAAGTAGCAGACATAGGCACAGTATTTTGATCTCATGGCTGAGATGACATCATTTATACCTTGCAAATTTTTTCCTGCTCCTCCTCTTTCTTCTAACCTCCTTTCAGGCCCTGTCAAATAGATCATGAATTGATTTCTCGCTTTTCCGATAGCCCAAAGATGGAAGCCTCTTGTGATACAATTTGGTATTGTCAGCACAAATATATGTTGGGGATGAAAACTGTGATTGCAGAGACAGTGTTACATCAGAGTGTTTGTTAGGTGCACATTATGGGTGCTGATGCTGAATAAATAACTTTTTCTATTATTTCCATATATAGCAGATGTTTATTTTGAAGGCCTTCAAAGTGAGTTGATAATAATACGAATATTTATTTCTCATCCACCTCTCCCTGTGGATTGAGGTAAGGAACAACAACAAATAACACAACACATCACATCACATCAGTTACGTTTCAGGGTAAAAACAGGCAAACCCAAATCATCACAATATGTCAGTGCAAACACTACATAATGATTACTTAGAAGCACCTCTTCTTTTGAAAGAGATCTTCCCCAGAATAGTATGCCTTGGGTTGCAGCCTTAATGCATAAAAAACTGTGTGACTTATTTTGTGGCATTTCTAAACATGTTTTGAGTTTTTAGGCAAAGTGGTAGTACGATGATCAAACTGGCACCTATAGATAGCTTTAGGACACTTTATCTCAGGCTATCTGATAAGGGGGACCAGCAATTATCTTTTTTCCAATGTGCGATGGTTGGCACTGTGTTTCTACCCATTGGCTATTGTCAATTTTAATTTCCTGAAAACTTGCCAGGGACTGGCTCCAGTCCAGGGGCCACCACTTTCAGTAGCATTGGATTATGGGAGGAGGCCTAAACACCATCTGATCTTGGAAACTAAGCAGGGTCAGCCATGGTCGGTACTTGGATGGGAGACTGCCAAAGAATACAAAGTACTTGCAGGCTATATTTCAGAGAAAGAAACTAGCAGAACCACCTCTGAGTATTCCTTGCTCAGGAAAATCCTATGAAGTTTAACCAGGCTGTCATAAGTTGACAGGCAGTTGGAAGGCATATACGTACATGTATGTACCTGCAGTGCCATTTAAATCTTCTGTTACCTGCTTCTTGGGAGTAAGCTCTCTGTGTTGCAGGAGCCCAGAGAACACAAGAGACCACAGAGCAAGAAAAAGAGTAATTTATTACGCGCGGGCTTTTGGCTGGATGTTTCCAAAAGACCAAAAGACCCAAATTCAAGTTTCACAGCTCTTTTATAGACAAAGTTCACAGCATACACAAAGATCACAGGCAAAGATCACAGGCATATCTCAGTCCGCCCCTCTGGGGTCACAAATACCACATGCTGTTACTAGCTAATTACCCCCCCCCACTCAGACCCCGGAAAGTGCTTATTTACAATCTGCAATTACCGCTGCCAGTCAATAAACAAACAACACACGGGCTACGTGACACACAAACAACATCCTAGCTACATGATACATTGGCTCTCGTGACCTTTCTACCCTTCTTAAATCTTTCTCCATTCCTCTGACCTAAGCCCCCAGCTTCTACTTTATTTCTAATTTATTATTTCTAATTCATATCTATATCATCTGAACTCAGTAAACATGCATACAGTGGGTGGTAGCCCTGTGGCCCTTCGGATGTCGTTGAATTGCAAGTGCTAGCATTCTGTAACTCTGGCTATGCTGACAAGGGGCGCCAGGAATTACAATCTAACAGCTTCTCTAAGGCTGCATGATTCCTATCCCTGATTTAGGATATTTCAAAGCTGGACCAAAGCATGATTCTCTCCTCTTTCTTTCCCCAGGTCAAATGTAGATCAGACATTTGCTTCGCTCAGAAAGAGGCACGGAGATGGACCCAGCTCCGAGGTGGCTGTCACTAGGTGACTACTGAAGGTCTGCGTCAACCCTGCCTTCTTTCGCTGTGGATTTTCGTGGTCGTGGGATGCTGCCACTGGACAACCTGTTTGCAAAGGGGGAAAGAGAGAGGAAACAAAACATAGTGTAACTGGAACGACGGGATCTGGAGCCCAGAACGCGGCTGGGCCATCCACGGATGGCACACGCGTGTGCTCGCGGCTCTCTCCATCGCCCTGTCGGTGAGCCGTGGGCGGAGGAGAGCGTCCCTTCCCGGAGGGGGAGGCGGGCTTCACCGGCAGCCCTCCCCTCCCCTCCCCTCCCCCACAGCCTCTCCTCCCCGGCGAGCGATCTCCCCTTTCGAGGAGGACGGAGGGGGCGGGGACCCGGCGGCTGAAGTGCCGCCTCCTAGTTCTCTCCCCTCCGCCCATTCGCTCCGGCTATTGTGACGTCACGGCGTTCTAAAAAAGAACCGAGAAAACAATCGGCATTGAGAAAAATAGACACACTCGGAGCCTGTCTGAGAGGCTCGGCGGCGGGCGCCCCGCAGTCCCAGCCAGCTACATAAACCAAGCCGCGGGACTGCAGAGGGGAGCCGCTTCCGCAGACATGGTGTCGCCGGTGACCGTGGTGAGTGGAGGGGGGAATCTTTCCTTCTCTTACGGACCCGTCATCCCCGCCGAGGGACTTTGCAGGATTCCTCGCTTTTGACAGACCGCAGGAGCATCCCGTGCGGGGTCTTAATCCTGGTCGCTTCCCATTGGGCTGATCGCTAGAATAACTCAACCTCCCAGTCGTTAGTCTGTGTACTTCCTCCTCCTCCTCCTCCCCCCTCTCCGTTCGCTGTTGTTTTTCTCTCCCCGAGCCAGCTCCCGCTCTGCGCTTTTGCTGGAAGGAAAATGTGGCGACGGTGGCGGGGGTGGGGGCGTTCAGGAGAGGGGAAGGGGAGGGAGGGAGGGGAGAGGCATCCTCACCATCGGGGGGGCCCGCTTTACCTGCCCGCCACCCCGTGCGCGCGAGATGGGGGGAAACCCTGAGAAAAGTCGATCGGATGAAAACATTGGGCATGTGACTGGGAAGCGTGACTTTGTTGATTTTTCTCTCTTTGGGGCTCGCCGGCGAGGCACCGCCGTCTGATTGATAGGGGGAGGCAGGAGGGCGGGGAGGGGCGCGAGAGGGTTTCGGCTCAGCCCTTCCCCAGGCTGGCGTCCTCCGGGTGTTTGGGACTACAGCAGCTCCCGTCATCCCATCCTCATTCCTCGCGGCGGATGGGAACTGAAGTCCAGCAACATCTGGAGGTGGAAGAACCCGGGTTGGGGGCGGGGGAGGCTCTATAGTCGTCAGTCAAGTCTTCCTCCTCCCTTTCTTTGGCACAGGGATTCTTAACCTTTGTTGTGCCCTTGGACCTCTTTGACAGTCCGGTGAAGCCTGTGAGATCCTTCTGAGAATAATGTGTTTTAAGGCAGTAAGGGTTACAGAGGAAACCAATTATACTGAAACACAGTAGTGGAAATAGTTTAAAAATCCAAATGTGTGATCTAATAATATATGTGCGTCTTTAGTAACTCGTTCAATAAGGGATAAGCACAGGAAATATTTGAGATTTCTGTTGGTGACAAAGTCACAGGTACTGCTACGTTGTCAGCTGTATTCATAATAGAAGGATTTGGAGAAAGTAATGAAAATAAAGGTGTAATTTTTAGTTCCATCCAAGTTTATGGACCACCTGAAATCTATCCACAGATCCCTTGGGAAAGCACGGACCTTAGGTTAAAAATCCCTGCTTAGGCATCTCCCCCCCTCTCAAATACTTGCATTACTTCAAGAATGATTCTGTGGAACTGCAAGAATATTACTAATAGGCACTTCCATGCAAAGAGCAGCCCACAGATGTGTAAAGCACATGCCATCTCCATTTACAGATATCTGATTCTCAGGTGAGTGCCCTTTTGCTGCCACCAAGGGCAGAAAAGTCAGCAAGGTTGATTTCTTTTTTCTTTTTGGCTCTCTCTGCTGCCTCCCTCCTTCCGCAATCTTGCAGATGATAAATGTCTTTGGTTTATCAAAAATAATTTTTAAAAAATCAGGGAAGATTGGAGGAAGTCTTCTTCCAAGAGAATAATTTCCATGTATTAGCTACCTGAACAGCTGTTTACAATAATAAATAACAGAAAGACATAAATGAATCTAGGTATTTTCGGTAAATCTGTGAGGGAACAATACACTTGGGCCTTGGCATCCCCTGGAGTTTGGTTCCAGGACACACACACTCCCACTGCAGATGCCAAAATTCGTAGATACATAAGTCCTATTACGTACAGTGGTGTAGTAAAATGGCATCCCTTATATAAAATGGCAAAATCAAAGTTTGCTTTTTGGATTTTTAAAAAAATATTTTCAAGCCATGGTTGATACAAAGCCCTGTTGATACAGAATCTGCAGATATGGAGGGCCAACGGTAATTGTCAACCAGTGTACTAGAGTGGAGAGAATACTAGAGAGACAGAGGAGGCCTGGACTCAAGTCCATGGTCAGTTATGGAGCCATCTGGCTTCTGCTTGACAGAATTGTAAGCTGCCTTGAGTCCCACGTTAGAAGAAAGGCAGGATATAAATGAAATGAAGTAAATAAGGTATTCTAAGGATAAAATGGGTTATGCTTCTATCATTCACTCCAAGCTCCCTGGAAGAAGAGAGCATTCAAAATTCACCTCTTTCATTGGATGTGTGCATTTAACTCAATAGTTTGTTCATCTTTACAGTAGAAAGGTGGGACGTGAAGCTTACTTTGAAGTTAAAACTGTATGGCTATCGTAGTAGCAGTAGTAACAGCAATTTCAGCAGTTCATGGCTTATTGATTTCCAAAGCTTCCTACCTTGCCGTGTGATCTGGATAGTAATTCTGGATGAGGTAAGTGGAGGTAAGCAGGGAAAGGCTGACTGCCCATGAATAGAAACTCTCTTTTTGAAAAATTACTTCATGTGTTCAAGAGCCAATCTTTGGCTCAAAAAAACAGGTTGAGAGGCTGAGACCTTGTAAGCCTGCTCCAAGCTGTCCTGTAGGTTTTCTGCAAATGAGGGATGGAAATTGTGCAGGCTCTTCCAGATGCTGTTGAACTGAAGTTCCCAGCATTTTTCACCTTGCCTGGGGCTGACGGGAGTTGCAGTCCAACAATATTTGGAGCATGATGTAATTCCCATTCAAATTCAAAATGGCACTACTAAGCCTTCCCTAGATCTTCTTCCCCTTCTCTTATGCAGCCCTCTATGCTGCCCATTTTCAAGCTTCCTGGAGCAGGTTTGGACGATAGGCAGAGTTGATAGGGGAGAGTGGGAATCACCTCCCCCAATCCTGTTGATGGAAGCCATTACATTAGCAGAGTGGCAATGTCCACCCATGATATTATTTTTCTTTCCACAAAGAGATAAAGTTGTATTATGTTTTTCTTGGGAACTGCTAACAGCAGCAAAATGGAAAACTTGTTGCCTATTCATTTCATTAAACTATTCATTTAAATTAAAATTCATTTAATTCATCTAATCTTTTATGCAGGGAGGACAGAAGCAGCAGGTTTAAAATTCAGGACAAGACGTGTTGAAACTGAGGGAAATGATCTGATGAGGAGAACAGTCGAGTCAGGAGTGGGTGACTTAAGGTCCATCAGATCTTGTGGAACTATAATTCCCATCAGCAACTGCAGTCCAGCAACATCTGGTGGGCGGCATGTTGGCTATTCATGTGTTGAGTGGAGAAGTAAATTTTCTAAATACAATCAGGAATTTCTTTACCAAGTGTATCAAGGGAAAGCCAAACAGGCATTTTCTAGGTAGGTCACACACATATGTCGTATATGAAGAGGTGGCTGGATGATGATAGTGATTCTTAAAACCTACCACTATTAACCCTGGGAGATCTATTCCAATAATAGAACAACAATGATTCTAGGCAATATCACTGCCTTTTAGTGTACAAACCATATCACAAACATTATCGCAATACTTATTAGGAATATTCTTGCATGGTGCATAAAGATCACAGCAGATGGGAGTTGAGTATGAAGATATATGGAGAATAGGAAGTTTAGGTCAGTGTTGCACTATTATATACCTCAGAGCTGAGTAAAATGATGCCCTTGAGATGTTGCTGGACTGCAGCTCCCATCAGCCCTAGCAGTACAAGCAGTGGTGAGGAATTTTGGGAGGTATAGTTCACCAGCATCTGGAAGGCTGTAGTTTGCATGCTCTTGGTATATGAAATTTGGTCTACTCTGACCGGTATCAACTCTCTTGAGTATCAGGCAGGAGTTTGTATACTTCATGAAAGCACCATTGTTCATTCTATTAAGAAACCCAGCCCTTTACCTGTGGTTATCGGACACCTATCTAACAAGGTATTCCCATCTTACACTCTTAACCACACCTCAGTGGTGTAAGTCTGTTATTCATATATGTGACCTATCTCTTCTCAGTCTGTTATAGTGGAAGATCACAATAAGGCAGTCTTACCTTATTTGGCATTCTCTCTATTCAACATGGGACTTGAATAGGCACACACACAAGGTATACCTCAGTTAACAAAGTAGATGTGTTCTCAAATATTACTTCTTTAACAGAAAATTTGGTACGAGAGGTGGAAGAAACATGGGAAGAGTAGAAAAAGCATTTCAACGTGTTTCAGCAAACTTTTAATTCAAAACTAGCAGTACACACATCTGAAATGAAACAACCAGATCAGGTAAGCCTTTATAAGTAAAGAAAAAACATGTTGACCTCTCTAGAGACCATGTGGTGGCTTTTTCCAAAATGCATCCAGGAATAACTTTTACTTTCACCAGTTTACACTTTTCTTATGGTTTCTAGTTTGGTGGCCAAACTTATAGATCTATGCTTTTTTAAAAACACAGTGGGAGTAGCTGGTAAGGCAGGCTTATCTGCTATATCCCCTTTTCCTCTCTGTTCTGCTGTTCTTCCAGTAAGGGATTTTGGAAGCAGCTAGTGTTTACCTTCCCTGTTTGTAAGCAAGGACACATGACTACAGGAGGGTCAGCTGGAGCAGAATATCACTTTTTCCCAGTTCAAGCGTTGTTTATTGTGGACATGGTGCTGCAATGTGACACTGAAAGTCCATGTTTCTCCAGTCCTCTTCCACCATCTTTGCCATTGCTGCATCCGACTAGACAGAGGATAAGAAGGAAGGTGGGGGGGTTTCAGTATGAAAAGACTTTGTAAAGAGGAGCTCCACTTTTGGAGGCTTTGTTAAGTGAGGCACATCTGTATATGCCTGCATCAGAGAAAGAATAAAGTCTTACCTTCCATATATAGACCTCTTTAGGTAGCATCTTTGGGATGAAATCTTTGAAGCAAGGCCCACTGAACTCTGTGTTTACTTCTAAGTTGACATGCATAGGATCTTGTTGCAAGGCTTCCATGTACACCATTATCAATATATATTGTAGCCTGTTCACTCTTAAAACTTAACTTGCTGGCATTCTCTCTATGTATTTGAAGGAGAATGTACTTTTTTTTTGTAGCCAAACACATGACTGAATCTTCTAAAACATGACAATAACTTATTTGAATGATAAAAGCTCGGGGCTTGTGTGAAATTGAACCTGCTAAGCCTTTGTCATTCAGGTGTACCTATATATTGCCTGTCAGCTTTTGTTACCAATAGAAGATTGTACGAAGATAATACTGCCTTGTGGCTTTTGTCTCTTTATTTTCTCTTGTTAAAGGAAAGGTACTGAGACATATATCTCTGAACTTCCACTTGTGCCACTTGCTGGAAGTAGACTGGAGATTTTTTTTCTTTGCCTTTTGACACTGAATGTCAGATGATAAAACACTCTGTCCTCTGGACATATATAGGTTAGAAGCAGATATTTTGCCTCATTGCTTTTATGGCTGTCTTCACTGTACTATGGTTTCCATCTCAGCTGATTATTTTATCTGCTAATGGATTGCTTGCATTGTAACCTTGTCCTGAGTATGACAGAGTGATTCCATCTAGTCTTTAAACTCCAGGTCTGAACAAATGTAGTAGAGAGGAAGCCTGTCTGAACAGAGTAAAACTTACTTCAGAGTAAGCATACATAGGTCAATTTCCTATATACTTTTAGCATCCCATAAATATATGTCAGCCTTGTGATGCTGGATCCCATGGTTGTACACCTGATTATGCAGTATGTGTCTCAACCTTAAACTTATCCATGTCATAATGGTCACTTAGTTCCTTACCCACCAAGTCAAAAGTAAGAGAGATGGCCTGAGTGTGTGTCTCTGCTTGTGAAATGATTATTTGCACAAGAGACTGCATGGATATAACATTAGAAACAGAGCTTGCACAACTATTTTTACACTAGCGTGATGCTCCCACAGAATTGGATCCACTGGATTGGGCTGCATATGTTGTGTCAAAATGGCTTTGGGTCATATTGTTCGTAAATCTCAGACATTAAACTAAAAAAAAACAGTATGTGAAAACTAAGGGGGCTTGTGGCAACATAACGGCTACATTTTATTTGGTATAAACTTTCGCAAATAGCAGCTTCCTTTATCAGATGCATGGTGTAATCTTCTCCATGCCACTAACTAAATAAGCTGCTGCCCACAAAAACTTAGGAAACATAAAACTTGTTAATCTTTAAAGATGCTACAACTCTTTTTGTTGCGTTTGCTTCAACAGGCTCCTGATTCTGGAAGTATTTGGAACTATGTTCAATATCCCAAATACATCTTGATTCAGTAAATAGTTAACAGAACATTAAAAAAAATCACAGGGCTAATCTAACCAGAGAAATAAGCTTAGCATTATATCATGTTAAAATGATAACAGCAGCAATTACAGTCGTTGTTAATGTTGTTTGGGCATTATTTGACATTATAGGGCACATCTTCTACCATTCCATAAAAAAACAAGGTTGGCTCCACTACAAGAACATGGCATTGAGACATTGTTCTTCTGGGCTGAGCCAGATAATGGGGTTTTAAAAAGGGCTTCACTTCACACTTAATATATTAGTTTATTTTCCTAGAACTCTGGCAATAGCCACCCTCTTGGGTAAGATTTGATTATATATTTACTCAGAAGTAAGTGTCCTTACTCTCTCTCTGCCATTGTCTTTTCCTTTCCCTTTTGCTTCTTATAATGAAAGAATCTCTTCCTTCTGAAAGTAATGCTTGCCCGGTTTGTAATTTCACAGTTGGCAACAATAAAACACGGAATAAAATAAAATAATGACCAACTTCTCTGTTTGCAAAGAGTATAAATGGACAAATTAATGAGCCCTGTAGAGGCCTACCTACACAAAAGGCAATAGATCCTATCTGTTTTTGGAAGCTAAGAAGGGTTAGCCCTGGTTAGTACTTGGATAGGAGACTGCCATCAAATGCCAGGTGCTGTAGGCTATATTTCAGAAGAAGGAACAGGCAAAACCACCCCTGAGCATTCCTTACCTAAGAAAACAGGCGACAGATGAATTCAAGTCACCCACCACCCACCCCCACACACCGAGTTGACTCATTAAGGGACAATTCAGAAATGTCATCTAGCACACGGGAATACACTAAATTGGGGAGCAGAAGGTGTTTTCTGAGACATAGGTGAAGAGGAAGCTTCATATTAATGGGACAGTAACAATCCCCCACAGACAAAGCCTGACCATATTAGACAGTGCCATTCTGTTTCGAGACACACAGATAAGTCTGCAAAAATACAGGAAAACAACATGGAAAACACTGGAACACAATAGTTTTTCAGGAATGTCATTGCAACTTCTGTACAAAACAGAGTGATTTTCATTGTGGGGTGGGGAGGAGAAGGTAATGCAGAAGCGATATTGGACTCTGTCAGGGAAAGATAAGAGTAAGGTCATAGATGTGCAGTCTGAATAGAAAATGCTTGGTATCAACAATCCCCCTCCCCACACACTTAATTGAAACCTTAGATCTGCTGCAGGAATGTCAGAAATGGTTTAGCTGATCTAAGTTCCCTTGAGGATGTTTGAGGAAATGAGACATCTCCAAAGTCCCTGTAAAAGCATTGTCTTTATTATCCCTAAAGACACACTTAGGCTAGGTTCTCCACATCACTCTTTCAGGACCTTCCTAGGATCCTCTTGTCTAAGGATCAATCTAGGGGGACTATGAAATGCATCACATCAAGCACTGTGTTTGCTTTCTCAATTGTTAACAGCCACTTCTGTGGGTCTGTGTTCATACACATGCATGTGCGGCAGACTCACAGGGGGTGGGGGGGTATATCTTTCCTCTCCTGAAGTGGTTCTAATGACTCTCTGTGAGCGGGTGCTGGCTATTACCCCTAGGACAGGGTTGCAATTTTCATTAGGACAACCATAGGGGAAGAAAGTATGAGCCATCTTTGGTATATACCAGAGTCCCTACTAACCCCTAACCACAGCTTGGAGATTCCTAGGGGACGGTGGTGTTTATTTTGCCTAAGAAAACCATATGAAATTCATGAAATTCCTAAGTCCACAAGCAACTTGCAGGCATGCACACCACCTAGAATCCCCCAACCAGCATGGCCAGTTCATCTCCTGTCTCCAGTAACTTAACAGTAACCAAACACAGTACATCAAGAAATGCATTTCACCTAATGCCCCATCTAATTTAGCGCCCCCCCCCATGAGATGCTGTTTTCAGAAGCCATCCTAGAGATTTTGGACCCTTTTGTATATTCTCATCCTATAGATTTTCCCATTCATGTCTATTTCCCCCCTTGTTTTGAATCTGCAGATTTTAGTTACCCACATTAGCTGATTTTACTGAGTTGACAGCATCTTGCTTCACCAGCAGGCACTGGTGAAGGTTCTGTATATGCTAAATGCTGCAGTCATGTCTTAGAGAGACTCTTGTAAGTCAAAGTGTCTGCTTACTTCAGAGGCCAAAAACGACAGCAGGACCATTCAGCACTGCAGTGTTCCAGGCCACAGTTATAAAGATTACTGCACCTTTGTACTTACAGAGTTGCCATGAATATTAATGTCACATTGAAAAATCATTAATCTATACACAGTCCCAAGGTTATAAAGTTTGAAAAAATTGTACAGTTTAGATTGGATTCATTACAGCAGAATTTCTGGAAATTCCAAATGCTGCTGTTAGATGAACCACATTCTCTATGGAATCATTTGATAAGGCATGCTGCTATCCTTTGTTCCAGTTCCAGTTGCAATATCATTGGAAAATTAAACACTTTTAAGTCCCATTAATTTCAGTGGGGGAGGTCAGAGTGCATGCATATTGGCTATGGCTGTTAGGAAGATATAGATTAGGGAGGACTTAACTGTATGAAGTCTAATTAGTTCACTGTTGCACTTTGTTAAAGGATGTTGGTGGCGGAAGATAACCTTTTTTGTAAGGATTGTCCAGAAAAGAATGGCAATGCAGTGTAACAACAGAGTGATACTCACTTCAAAACCAGTAAGCTGTCTAGCTATTTGGGAGGATGTCTAATCTGAACTGACAGCAAACCCTCCCTTTAAGTCCAGCTCTAGAAAGATCCCATCTGATTTTGGAAGCTAAGCAGGGTCAGATTGGTTAGCACATGGATGGGGGACCACCAAGGAACAACAGGAAGGCAATAGCAAACCACCTCTGAATATCCCTTGCCTAAGAAAATGCTAGGAAATTCATAGAGTTGCCATAAACCAATAGGGAACTTGAAAACACATACACGCACAGATGCACACTAAAAATATTAGAGTAAGAAGCTTTCATTTTACTTTCTTAAAGCTTTTTACATAATCTGTGAACTTTTGTTTGGACCCAAGGTAGCTTAAAATATGATGAAAAGTTCAGTGAGAAATTGCAGAGGAGTAAACCAATGAAGTCAAATTGCAATAAAATTTTATTTAGGAATGGGAGAGGGTGGTGGGAAGGAGTGTAGAACTGAAATGCAGAATTGCAAATAAAAATCAGTAAAATAATTATCACATAGATGCCAGTTGTTTGCTTGAGAGGACTTTGTGGTTTTGGAGCACATGAGTTGTTCTTAGAAAGAAAGATGGTCTGAGAAGAACTTGGAGTTCTTGATTTGAATGGTCCAAGAAAGATCAAATACCAGAGTGATGTTTTTTTCAGTGATGTTCTGAGTTTCAATCTGAACTTTAAAGGAATTGTCCAAGGTGCCATGTACTATCTCAAACTAGCTTGAGAATCTTATTTCTCAATATTCTTTCCACCTTTTCTGCAAAACTGGTACTCCAGGTGCTTTACAAAAATTAAAGGAGCTATCCAAAGTGCTGATTCCAAGGTTTAGCACATTGGACAACTCCTATAAAGCTTGCCTAAAACCAGAGTGTATTCATCATGCCATTGACATGGGAGCCACCAGTCACCACTACAAGTGAAGCCAAGGTCAACAATAGTACCTTTGAATTTAGCTCAGAAGTAAACTGGCTGCCAGTTCAGTTTTACTCATTCTCTCTCTCTCTCTGCCAATACAGACATAGATCTATAGATGCGCATTTTATAAGTACCTTTAATGTCACCTTCCTAGAGTACCTCTTTCCTATATGCTATTTATAGAAACATGCAGAAAAATACTAATACTCTTACTGTGTGATTTCTGCATGAGGAAAATCATGCAAGCTTTTAGGCTTTGCCAAATTTTTAACAGCAAATGGGACAATAACTCTCTTCTAACTAGGTAGAGCACAGTTTCCAGCGTAAGCTACTTACTGTTTCTTATCTTAAAGTAACTGTTGTCTTAAAGGTATTGAAGTCATATAGGGATAAACATCTTCTATCTGCCATAGCAGTCACTGGGGCAACCCTCCATTTTGGTTAAACCCTCTTTTTTCCTGCTCTAGGATGCTTTCACAGGGGATTTAAAAGAAAGCTTCCAGCTTACATGCAGGAAACATGCAAAGGATTAGTTCTAGGGCAGTCAGTGGCAAATGTAAGATGAAATGTGACCGGAGTAGTGGTGTCAGCACTCCCTGAAAATATCAAGCATTGATTATTTGCACAGCGATTTCAGAGCTGTCAACAAGCCTTTATTGGTGCTGGCACTAAATCCATTTCTGCTTTCTGCAGAGTCTGCTGTTTGCTCTTTAGATGGTTATCCTTTTAATAACAAAAATGGAAGGAAAGTAAATTTCCTCTGAGAGAGATTTAAAAATGGTTAAAAGCAGAGATGGGAAATAGGACAGCCTGAAGGCCCCTCTGTTGATAAACAAAAAACAATGCACATCTATACAAAGAACTAGAGAGTTAGTATTTCTTTAGTAAATTGTTGGTGCCTAATTTTATCCCTCCTTGGTAGACATTGCCCTGAGGTTTCCTTGCAAGTGACAAATGAATGGCATTGAAGAGGAATTGGCCAGCATACCTTACCCTTTTGAAAGTCAATGTTGCTGAAAACCATTGTCCTTTCATACTACCTTACTGGTATTGCTGAGGGCAAGACTTTAACTCCTCATAATTAGGACAGAGCCTTTCATTAAAAGGCATAAATTAGATGGAGAATATCAACCTTGCATTCTGTGCTTATCCTACAATAGTTTGAGATCAAAAAGGCAGCATTCACACCAGTTATTCCAAGAGTGAACACATGGCTCTTTCAATTTTGTTAGACTGCATCCCCTATCAGTGCTTGCCAGCACAGCTGAGGTGAGAAATGATGGGAGATGTAGTGCTTAGCAACATCTGGAGGACCACATGTGTTCTATCCCTGAGTTATGCCTTGGTTAAAGTAATAGCTGATGCAAGAGTGATCAGAGTGAGGATTGGCTAGGTGCCTTTCAGAACTATTGGGCTGATTATCTCTAGCCCATGGTCAGCATTGCTGGGGATGGACTCTAGTCCAATACAGAAAAAGCAAGAGACCGAGGAAAGCTGGGCTAAAGTGATGGCTTCCAAGAGGAAACACGGACAGAGTTTCCACTAGAGTTATTCTTGCTCAACTCAACTGATGATATCCTTCTGTGATTCTTATTTTAAAAATTATGAGTAGTATGAAAAATGAGTGTGTAATGAGTGTGTACATAGCGCCCTTAGCTTAGAGAAGCTGCATCAGAACATTGCTTCACAGAAGCCAGTTAAATTTTTCACTCTAAATGATAGTGGCTCCCCAGGATGTCAGGCAGTGGATACCCTGAGCCCTCTCAGCTGGACATCTCAAGGCTGACCTTATATATGCAAAGCTTGTCCATTGCCATTTTGTCTGCTGAGGATTCCATCTATGTGGTACAGGATATTTGTTATGACAGATTTTGTATTAATTAGCAGCTCTGCCTAGCTGCTCTGATGCCCTTGGAGTTAACTAGTTTTTCTCTCAAATTACTGTTGTCCTCATGAATATAAGGGAAGACAGGTACAGATTCATTGTTCTTGCTCTTCTTCTGCAGGAACCAATGCAACTTCAAGGAGTAATTGAGAGCAGAGAAAGGGTAAGGAAGGAAAAGCCATAAATAAACATGGAGTTCCTTTCTCAAACTGGGCTAGTTTTTTGGTCCTTACCTGGGATTGCTATTTAGTGGAGGGAAAAAGTACCATAAACACAACAACAGCAGACCAAACCCACAGGGAAAACTTTCAGTATTAGCTCCGCAGATGATCAAATATTTCCAGAACTGCAGGGCTCTCTTCCTCAACCCTGGTGAATTAATGAAAGTAGAAATGATACTGGTTAATTGATGCAAGTGTTACTTTTGTATCCTTATAATAAGATACAGTACAACCCTACTAGGAAAGTCAAGTCAACCCTATTAGGAAAGGCATGTGGCAACATTCAGGTGTCATGTGCTAACTATATATTGGTTGGGATCTGTTTAGCATTTTAAATGCTAAATTTAATTAAGATCATAGATTTAGGATGTTAAATTTGTTTAGTTTATTATATGGAATTTTAAATGCCAAATTCAAAAGCATACTTGAAAATAGTTTAATATACTTTCAGAGTGTTTCAATTATTTTTAACTGTTCTGGTTTGACTATAAGCTGTCTAGAGATCTTATGGTATAGTGTAGGATATTTTGATGAATATTTAAACAGCCCAACCAAACCAACATCTTAGTCAACCATGGAGTTAACTAGGTCCCTTTCACACTGCACCATGATTGCCATCGCTGCCTCCTGTGGTAACCCCTCCTGTGAGATTTGTGGTTTGGTCAGAGACTTAGAATTCTAAATGCTTCCTCTTAAACTGCAAGTCCCAGAATACCAAAGGACAGAACCATGACAGTTAAGATCAAATAATAGCTCTGTAATTATGTATGGTGTCCCCTCCACTTTCGTAAGAGTTCGGGGTGCAGAACCCTCACGAAAGTGGGAAAACTGTGAATAACTCCTGCTTGTGATGCCCCTCCCATTTGCTTCTGGGGCTCACTTCTCCCATTTCCTCATTTTTGCACTCCAGGGCCAGACACAAGGAAACGGGGGGGAGGTCCAGAGGGGAGAAGATAGCTGTGCGCATACCTCCTCCCCTATTCCTTTGCTTTTTGTCTGAGTACCTGCCTTCCTTCCCTGTGCCTGGCAAAACACAAGGGAATGGGATGAGGAGAAGTGGGGGAGGCACACGCACACCTTGTGAATAATCAAATTTGTGAAAGTCAAACCCACAAATGTGGAGGGAGGACTGTACTGTGGATGGGTGAAAAGATGGAAAAGAAATTTGTTGGGTTGCGTTTCCATAGAAGAGCCTAGATTCTTGACTCACTCAACACTCTGCTTGGCCACTGCAGACTGGCAATGGAGAAGGAGAAGCTTGCAGGTATCTTCTCTGGCTGTGGCAAATTTTTCTAGGCAGAAGATGGCACACCAGCACTTTCTATCAAGAGCACCACACCATGCCAGGTTTTGAATTTTCTAACAACTTGTACTGGGAGAGGGGCTGCAATGAATAGACTTGAAGGGAACGTTCCTTCTTTGGTCTGTTGTTGGCTATTTAAGCAGGCTTGATCCACCCTCATTGCCAGACTGGGCTACTTTGTGCCTCTCAAAACTGGCAACAGAACCAACAAAGTACATCTTGCCTTGGAAGTCTGTAATTGCCTGAGGCCTGTGAGAGGTGGCTTCAGAAAGGAAACCAATGTGCACAAAGCAATGCTTACATTTTAGAAATGCATAACTGCCACTACCACCACCTCCTCCTCCTCCTCCTCCTCCATCCACTTTACTTATTTCATGTCTTTTATTTCAGAATTGGGGATCAGGGCAGCTTACAGAATAAACCATCTACAAGATAACTAGACACAAACAAAATGTTATCATTTAAATTCAAAATAAACCAATAACAATAAAAACAATTTCAAACATTAGATATTGTAAGAGAATAAAAAGCAGTTAAACAACACAGTGTGATACCCTATTATAGCTCGATCATGTTCTTGCCTGCTGATGGAAGGACAACAAGGAGGGAACTATTATAGTCTTCCTAGGAAGGAAGTTCTAGAGCCTAGGGGCACCCACCAAGAAAGCCATGTCTCGTATTCCCAGTAGACATGTCTTTGAGCATTATAGGACCTTTGGTGCTTAAAACATGGAGATAAAAACATACTCAAATAGCTTTGTGGGAAGGGAAGAAAGATTTGCACAGTGATTTAGAACTTGTATGGAATGAGAATGCTTGTAAGATACTAAAAATTGATTCTGAGTGAGAATCAGCTGCCACATTTCACATCCCTAGGAAGGAGTGGGCAGATGAGACCCAGGTAACCATAATGATAAGTAGATTTGGCTGTCTGTTTCACTCCAGGACTCCTTCTAGACCAGTGGTTGCACACAGCTTCTTCTACATTGCTGGACTGCTTACATTTGGAGGTGTGTGTATGTATTACATGTTACCTACAATTCATAAATCCAAGAATCCAGGATGTCTCATTGTTTCTGATAACAATACAGGATTTCACTATATATTGAGCTACAGCTATGGTTTCTGATATAAAAATTTCCATCATATATTACAGATAGTAATTTTTAAAAAAATAAAAATGGAAACTTGAATGAAGAACATGTATTTAATAATGACACCATGCTCCTACTGTATGATGTTGCATTACTTTATACTAACATACCAGTACCTCATAATGATGATGTTCAGGCTTTTACTGAATTTCTAAAATTCAGTTGGACCAACAAAACTCCTTGTGCAGAAGTTATGACTATCTTAGCTGCATTGGTCTTCAGATGCAATAACTTTGATTTTAACAAAAAACATTACTTTCAAATGGAGGGAACAGCAATGGGCAACACATGGTTCCAACATCTATTGGTTTATTTATGCATATCCATAATTTATGGATAAAAGAGAGCAAACCATCATCAGGGAATCCAAGTATAAGCCAACTGTATGGTGGAGATCCACCAACAACATCTTCACAATATAGACCAGCAGCAGAGAAAGCTTGGAATTCTTTACCAACTACATTAGTTTTGTTTATCTTACTATTAAATTCATCTACTGCAGCACCACTGAAGATCCACAAATCACTTTCCTGTATGTTCTTCTAACCAACAGGCACAAGATTGTTACAGATCTGTTTTGTAAACCAACTGATGTTCCTTTTAATTTGGATTGAAATTACTGCCATCTCAAACATGTAAAAACCAAGGTCATATATATAGTCCCTCACTCACAGTTGAATGTATATTTAACAATTATATTATCTACCAGCAAACAATCCAGGAACTAAAACATCACTGGCTATAAAGAGGATATCCAGCCAAGAACTGGCATCTTTAGATGTGGCTACAATGATGGAGCTCTTTCATTGTAGTTATGTCTGGTGATTCCACCTCCAAAAAGCCTTATTGTTTCAGCCTGGCAGCATCTCAGTTGAAGGGTTTCTGAGGTGCTGCAAATCTGAGTACTGGCAAATGATGTCTGCAGTACTCTCCCAGTCACACCACAACTGGGAACACACTGCAGACATATTTTCCTAGTACCTTGATCAACAGCGCCTTGGAAACCCTACAGTTGAGATGCCACCAGACTGAAATGGAAAATTGTTGGGGTCACAGTCAGTCATTAACAACTGTAAATGGGAATACCCAGCAGCAATACCCAGCTCAGTCATGCCTTGGCCCTGGGGCTGGTGAGACGCCCTCCCTCTGAGGGAAAAGAAGAGCAGCCAGCATCTGCTGGACTTAATTCGCTCCTCCACTGCCATTCTCTTTTCTTTATGTGTCATGTCTTAATAAGATTTAGATTTAGATGGTAAGCTTGAGGGCAGGGAACTGTCAAATTAATGATTTGTAAGGTATAAATAGTCTAATATAAATAAATAAATAATGAGATGATAAGTCCAGTTTAGGATCTCATAACGGCTAAATGGTATGCTAGCCAGACATCTTTCAACACTGAATGCAACATTCATTGGGCTGCTTTAGTGACTGGAACATCCATTGGGCTGCTATATAGAGAGAGTGTCTTAGAAAAAAGAGGCAGTGAAAATGAGGACAGAGAGCTAACATAGTGCAGTGGTTTGAGCAATTGGACTATGACTCGAGAACAGTTTTTGAATCCCCGCTTGGCTATGGGCAAGTCACATTCTCTCAGCCTCAGTGAAAGGCAAAGGAAACCCCCCTGAACAAATCTTGCCAAGAAACTCCTATGATAGGTTTACCTTAGGGTCACCATAAGTCAGAAATGAATTGAAGGCACACAACAGCAACAAGGATGAGGACAATCATTTCCTGCACGAGACAGCTGATTTCCACCCATCATCTCGCAATTACCACTTGGCAATCAAGGATTGTTACACCTCGATGGCTAATTCCCTTGATGATGAAGCTGCTAATAAGCCTCCTATCATTGTGTTCCATCAACCACCTCTCTAAAGAAGATGCTGGCAAGAGTGGCTATAAAACTCTACCTGAAAATATTAAATCACTTCATTGTGTATCCTAACATTGCATCATTTGTGCAAATCTGTGTGAAGCAGCTTCCAAATGCAGAAGCACAGCTAAATTGTCTCACAGTAAACACAACATGACATGTAATTTCACCAGTGTCATATATGTGCCAGCTCCCTAAATGCAACATGCAATACATAGGAAAACAACCTATTGGTAAACATTTTAATTTTGAGGCACACCACCTTTTCTGTGTAGCTGTAGTTCCAATAAAGCAACCTCTTGATCCAAACATGCTCAAGAAGAGAGAAAACATCTGTGTCTGCAGACTTAATGCCTTAACACTGCATGGCCTTAATTTAGAGAAGAACACCACTCTTGCCTCCAACATTGTCCTCTGAATACCATGCCATGACCCTGGGAATTCTATGACTGCCATAGAATGCTGTTTATCTCTGCCATTCCAACAGCATCACTGAGTAAGGCAGAAGCAGGAATGTTTGATGCTTTTTATAAACACTCATCTTCAGTAATTTTATTAAATGGACTTCAAATTTTATAGTTTTCTTTTGAGATCCAAGTTTTACTTGAAACCAGTGCAATTAACACACTGGAAAAGTGTGTATGTGTGATCATAAGCATTTTCTCAACTACAAAAAGGAGAGTTTTTTAAATGACTGATTTTGGGTCAGCATCACCAGCTGTTCAGCTTCCTGTTCCTGAGTCTTGAGCTTCCCTTTTCTCAAGGCAGTTAAGCAATCAAGAGGTATCCTTGGAAAATGCCTTGTAAATCTTTAATGAGGACATCACTTCTGGGTCATAGTGAGAGATGTAGCCTTCCAGCTAAAACATTCTGTTTATATTTGTTGCATTTTTGTGAGCTTGGAAAGAAAGGGGAAAAAGAGTAATACAACATAAAGCAGGGAGAGGGTGGCCACAGCCCTCTGACATGGATTGAAAAACAATTTAATTCTACCAGATGCCATACCCTGTATTCTTTTCAGCTACCTTTCCATATAAAACTGGCATTTTATTGGAAGAATTTATCAGAGGACCCAATGGAACCCCCTTGTTTGCTCCTATATGGTTCAAAAGGCAAAAGGGGCATTTCTTCTAATTAGCTTGTAAAGAAACCTGCATGTTCTAATCTCATCTGGCTTTGGCTGCCTAAGGGTCATACAGGAAAGCTGTTCATTCCTCAGTCTTTGTGGGCAGCCTTTACTACCTCCCTTTAGTTCCATTCCAACATATAGACAATATGAAAGATATATGCCTGAAAGAATATGGAATATCAAGGTCATATGATTAGAAGAATATTGACTATCACAGATATATGTCTGAAAGAACATGGTCTACTCTATTTTCTGACTGTCTTGAACACAGAGCCTGAATGGATAGATAAAGGGCCGCTTCCCAATGGAAAGTTCCTAGTGCTGCCATCCAACAGGCATTGTGCAGCTCCTGAATCTTTTGAAAGACTTTGAAGCAGTGGGAAAACATGATGTTGCCATTTGCAAACCCATGGCAAACCCATGAAAGAAAGACCTCTGTGAGCTCCAGTCATCAACAGCCCCGATCAGATCTTGCAAATTCAGGACTGTAGCTTCTGTGATTGAATCAATCCATCTGTAATATGGTCTTCCTCTTTTCCTACTGCCTTCCCTTTCATTATCATCTTTTCCAGTGAATCCCATTGTCTCATGGCATGTTCAAAATATGATAGCCTCAGTTTTTGTCATCCTTGCTTCTACTGAGAGTTAGGCTTGACTTTCTCTTGGACCTACAGGCATTATCTAATGCAGTGGTTCTCAACCTGTGGGTCCCCAGATGTTTTTGGACTTCAGCTCCCAGAAGCCCTGAGCATTGACCATAGTGGCTGGGGCTTCTGGGAGCTGAAGTCCACAAACATCTGGGGACCCACAGGTTGAGAACCACTGATCTAATGGCTTATCTGATGGGTTAGGGACATTGTCAGAAAATGGAATTGATCAAAAACCAGAACCCAGTCTTTTGTTAGTTCTTCTCCTGTTGCCTTCTTCCTGTAGGGAACATGAAGGAATTACAGAGGTTTGCCAAGGCAACAGGGGAAGGCAACAGGGTAAGAATGGATGAAAGAATGAAAGAATGGACCCTGTGTCAAAAGAATGGCACATGAATATATTTTACAATGTTTGAAAGGACAGAATATTAAAAAAGAATAATTAAATCATAGAGCTGGAAAAGACCACAAGAACCATCAAGTCCAACCCCTTGCCATGTAGGAATGTACTATCAAAGCATTCCTGACAGATGGCCATCCACACCTCTGGGGTGTTAGCTACCTCTCCTAATTTGGTGTCATCTGCAAATTTGATAAGAATGCCCTCTATTCCTTCATCCAAATCATTGATAAAGATGTTGATTGGCACTGGGCCCAGGACAGAACTCTGTGGCACCTCACTAGTCACTTTTCTCCAGGATGAAGAGGAGACACTGGTGAGCACCCTTTGGGTTCAGTTGGTCAACCAATTACAAATCCACCTAATAGTAGCATTGTCTAGCCTAGATCTTACTAGCTTGTTTGCAAGTATATCATGGGGGACCTTGTCAAAAACCTTAAGATATGCTACATCAAGATATGCTACATCCACAGTATTTGCTTCATCTACCAAGCTAGCAATTCTATCAAAAAAAAAGATAAAAGATTAGGCTGACATGACTTGCTTTTGAGAAACCTATGTTGATTTTTAGTGATCATGGCATTCATTTCTAAGTGCTTACAGACTGTCTGTTGAATGAGCCACTCTGGAATATTTCCTAGTATTGATGCCAGGCTGACTGGATGGTCATGATTTGGGTCCTCTTTTTTCTCTCTCTCTCTTTGAAGATAGGGACAATATTTTCTCTCCTCCAATCTGCTGGGACTTCTCCTGTTCTCCAGGAATTCTCAAAGATTATTTCCAGTGGCTCTGAGATTACTTCTGCCAGTTCTTTTAATATCCTTGGAGTAGTTCATCTGGTCCTGGAGACTTGAATTGATTTCGAGTAGCCAGGTATTCCTGTACTTATAGGTTGTTGTGGGTTTTCCGGGTTTTGAGGCCATATTAGAACATGGCCTCAAAACCCAGAAAACCCACAACAACCTATGGATTCCGGCAGTGAAAGCCTTCGACTTTACATGTTCCTGTACTACCTCTTTATCTATGCTGTGCTGCATTTCCCCTACTGCATCCTCTGCTCCATTTTCCCCAAACTGAATACTGTTTTCCTATTGGAAGAAGACTGAGGCAAAGAGGTGTTCAGTAGTTCTGCCTTTTCTCTGTCCCCATTAGCATTTCACCATCCTCTCCATGCAGAAGCCATTTCCTTATTCTTCATTTTGCTACAGACATAACCAAAAAAGCTATTATTGTTTTTAACTTCTCTAGTAAGCCTGAGCTCATTATGTGCTTAGCTTTTCTGACTTTCTCCCTACACTTGCTGGCTACTTGTCTGAATTTGTCTTTGGTGATTTCCCTGTTTTTCCATTTCTTACACGTCCCTGTTAAAATCTTAGCACCATTCCAAGTTCTTTAGACATCCATCCCTGATTCCTTAGACACCTCCCATTTCCCTCTCCTCATTGGAACTGTTTGAAATTGTGTCTTCAATATCTCAATTTTAAGAAACCCACATCCATCATAAAATCCCTTCTCTTTTAGTATTCCTGATCATGGGATCATTCACAGTATTTCTCAAAGTGTACTGAAATCAGCTTTCTTAAAGTCTACAGAGCATCTCTGGCTACGCTTGGTTTCTCCTTTCTGCTTTATGATAAACTCCAGCAGAACATGGTCACTTCTGCCTAAGGATTCCACCTCCACGCCATTAACCAGATCATCATTGTTGGTTAGGATCAGATCTAAAACAGTTGTTCCCCTTGTTCCCTCTTCCACCTTCTGGAATATGAAGTTGTCTGCAAGGAAAGTAAGAAATTTGTTAGACCTGATATTCTTGGCAGAGTTTGACTTCCAACAAATATCAGGATAGTTGAAATCTCACATTACTACTATATCTCCCCTTTCCGAATGTTTTGTCATTTGTTGCAGGAGGTCTGCAGTAGACCCCAAGAATGACATCACTGTTGTTTATCCTTCCCCTTAATTTTTACGCAGATGCTCTCAACTTGCCTTCCAGGATTTAAGTCATGGATCTCTTCACAGGTGTAAATGTCCCTAACATAGAGTGTTACACCTTCTCCTTTCCTGTTTGGTCTGAAAAGTGGAGGACACTATATTTATTTGTTTAGTCAGTCCATACTATCTGCAGAACTCTTGTACAGCACCATAATTCTGATCAGTTGACCTGCCCGTCAGCTTTCTTCACTGTGCAGCTTTCACAACCATATGTAGAAATTTGAAATGCTATGGCTATGGATGATTCTGACTTTGATATCTAATGATGTATGCAGACTTAGAAATAGACCCCTATAAAATTCCATAAATGATGTAGAGTGATTACACATTGGAAGCTTCATTTACAAGCACCCAGAGAACCTATCCCGGTGCCTGGGCCCAGGTTTGGCACATTAAAGCAAGAATCTAAAAATGCTCTGAGGATGGGTGGCATATTTTTCTTTGCAAGTGTGTGATTAAATAATACAAAGAAACATCTGGTGGCTATTGAAAAACTTTCTATCCCGCCCCATAGTGTCTAGGACAGAACTTGGGGAGTTACTTTCCTGGATTCCTGATTGTAAAAACCACTAGCCAGGCCAAAAAAAGTAACTTTCATAAGCCACTTCTGGGAGAATGTGAAAAGCTCCAAGGCAACAACAGCTGCAGCGGTGCATTTAATCTTTTCAGAAGAACGGTGACCACAAAGATAGAGATGCAACGGATGTTGTGGCTATTATTGGAAAGTTGGGTAGTTTTTCTTTCTTTTTTATTGGGGGAGGGTGAGACTAGAACAGGAACTTGCTCTAGATTATATTTTATGTTGATTTGTGGGATATGTTTCTTTCTTCACTGTCATTTTGTAATTACATTGATATGAACCTCTTGCATTTTTTTTCTTGGAAAAATAAAGGCAGTTCTAAAAATTAAAAAAAAATGCAAATAAATATACTTGTGTCCTGGCATCATTACAATGTGTGCTTCCCGACCTCTGTGCTAGCACAGTAATTGCTGCTGGTGAGGGCAGAGAAACATGGATATTTCTACTTTCTGTAAGACTGCAATCTTAAACATACTTGTGTGTGTGCGTATATGAGCCTTCAAGTTGCAACCTTAGAATGGAATAAAATGACAGGCTTCCCCTGCTTATCTGAAAGGTTAGGGACCAGAGCATTGTTTGAAAGTGGAAAATGGTTGAGAAGCAGAACCCATCTACTGAAGAGAACATGAAGGACTTCCGGAGGCTTGTTTGCTTGTAAAGTCTCTCAGCTGGCTTGGTGTCTTGCCCCCATCTCACTTTGCAAGCAATGCATGCACAGTCCCAAGCAAGTCTCTGTAGGCAAGAACTGACAGAAGGCTGCTATTTCAATGTTTACAATAAAGACAAGTTCCATTAATTCAGCCAGGGGATCCGCTCCTTCCATAGGCAAGACTTGGGACCAGACATGCCCCAAGCAAGCCTCTATAGGCAAAAAGAACTGTAGGAAGCCTGCTGTTTCAATGCATCTGATATAGACAAGTCCCATGCATTCAGCCAAGGGAATCTCCTCTTTCCATAGGCAAGACTTGGGATAGCACATGTCCCAAGCAAGCCTCCATAAGCAAGAAGAATTGATGAAAGAATGGACCCCATATCAAATGAATAGAACTTGTCCTTAATTTGGAAGCATTGAAAGAATGAATCTTCAGATAACAGGGCCACAAAAAGTGAGGATTTCCTGTATATAACTCTGTCTTGTCATCTTTATAAGATATTCCAGGTCCTCAATCCTCTTCGTTGCATTTTTCTGTAGCCCTTCCAGGCAGTGTGATATAATATTTGAAGCTGGGCAACCAGAGTTATACATAAGGACATTACTATACTGGAATGCTTACCTTCTGTCCTTTTCCTAATCATCTTTAGCATGGAATTTACTTTTGGGGCCTACTACTGTGCACTGAACTGATGCTTTCATTGAAGTATTTATCACAATCTCAGGATCTTCTCGCTGATTCATCAGTGCTAGAGCAGATCCAATCAATGGCTAGGACAGTGGCCTGGCTTTCACAACATGGTAAACCAGAGATTTGCAAATAAAAATAAAAATAGAAATACTTTGGCTCTAAGTAAATATAAGTATAAAGATGCACATATAACTTAGGTCCCAGCTGCAGTAGGAGCAGCTAACAAACTACAGAACTTCACTTCATGTTTTGTTTATTGAGTTGTTGAAATCTAGGTACAGATCTACTCTGTGGCTTTTCTCTTCCAACAAATAAACAAACAAGTAAGTATCCATTTGCAAGCAGGAGCAATTGAGCAGTGTATGTCAGCGTGCTACTCATCCACAGCAAGCCAGGGTTCCTATGGATCCCTAGGTTTTTGCATCATGCAACTGTGTCCAAGTTTGTCATATGCCAGAAATCACAACTCATTCCAGCTAATGACAAGCAGTTTGTAAAACCATGAGAGATAATAAACATGCAAGACTTATGTGAAACCAAGAGGAATGCATTGACAGTAACAAGATACATAGGTGCAGGAAAGTATATGTCTGCAGTGGATCAATTGTTATTTTTAAATCTGGTTGAAGTGTTTAGATTATAAACGTGAATACAGTTAAGAATGAATTTAGTATTGTACCTCACATATACTAGAATCTGTGTAGAGGGACACAGAGAGGAAGAATTATTTATGCTAAATTAATTAAAATGAATTAATATGGATTCGTGGTAGGGACTCCCAGGTCAAAGGATATGACATGTAGTAGGGTGAGCTGTTAACACATGTTATTTAGTAGGTGCTCAATTTACTTGTAGAATTATTTTAAAAAACCAGGAACAATACAGTTGATCCCACAAAAGAAACTCTTTTTTCCTTTTCTGTGTTTCCCATGAAAGCACAGAGAATGTTGCCATCACCCAAATGCCTACCACACTTCTAGAATGTGTTGCAAAGCATCCTTAGTCAGAACTGAATGGACAGACAGTAATTTTAACACTCTTATTCATTCATTCTCATCCTGTGGAAGCAGCAAGTGGTGGGAGGGGGCAATGTACAGAACAAAGATGCCTCACCTATTGTTCCCTGGAAAATGCTTCCAAATTGCACTAAGTTTTCTTTGGTAAAATAGCATATTACCTTCTGACTTATTTCCCCTCTCCCATGTAATTGCAGGTAGCTGAATTGCATGTAAGTGAATTAAAAACAAAAGGCTGGCTTAAGCTGACACTGCAGCAAGGACAGAAAGCAAGCTGTTCCCCAGATCTTGTCTAAGGGTGACAGGAACTGTAGTCCAACAACACTGAGAAGTCTCCATGCTCCCAATGATACTCTAACGTACAAAACCCTTGAATTAACAACTGGTTTGAAATTACAGAGGTGCCTGTGTTTGTTTTCATCAGGGTTGGTTTTCTTTTCCCAGCTCTGTTATATCAGCACCTGCCAAGACTGAATAGTTATCTTTCATGAGCAAATATGCAGGTGGAGAGACTTAAGAAAGAAGAGAGCTTTTCTAAGCAAGAACATTAACTTGTACAAAGTAGGCTTTGGCTGATGGATTTTCCAGGTACAGATCAGCTCCATTCGTTCAGAGGTAAAAGCATCCCAGAAACAATTCAGGATAGACTGGAGCTTCCCTGATAACTGGAGTAACATACTGGGTGACTGATTTTTGGAATGCATAATTCTCAAGTGGAGATATAACTTTCTTTTTAGATAAATGCATACACCTGTCCCCACTCCTTTTATATTATAGGCCTATGGGCAGGGTTTATTTCTTCAACCCTACTGGTATACCATCTGCTATCTGAGGCTCTCCCCCTTTCATTAAAATTCAGAGGGATAGGGCCAAATCTGGGGTAGATTAACATTTAGTCACTGAAGCATTTAACCAGCCACTCATTCAGGTTAGTAGCCCATCTTTAAGAATAGCAGCACTTGTTTATTTGAATGTATAGCCATGTTGGTCTGTATCAGCATAAAAAGTTATTTTAAAGGAATCCACTAGCACTAGTGAGACTAACCGAGGAAAAGAAATTTTCTAACATAAGCTTTCATGTACTCCAGTCCACTTCATTAAATGCAAGAATTAAGCACTTTTGTGTATGATTCATCTTTCCAATAATGTTGCAAAACAGGTCCCATAACTTTAAAAAAATGATTGGGTTACAATGATGTCAGTGTTCATGAAAAGTGGTATAGGTCCATCTAGGCCAGTCAACTCTGACTGGCAGCAGCTTTGTTCTTTCATAGCCCTGCCTGGAGATCCTGAGGATTTCTTGTTTGGTTCCCCCATCTAAATACAAACCAACCCTGACCCTACTTAGCCTCTGAAATCAGATAAGATTGGGTATGTTTGCTGTGCCAGGTAGTATAGTGGTACAAAAGAATGCACACACCGCCTGCTTGTAGTGCTCTGCTCCACAGCTTGGAAAGTTGCTTTTTTTAAACTATAACTCTCAAAATGTCTATCCAGCATAGCCAGTATTCATGTTGGCTATGGGATTCCAAGATCTGTAGTTTCAAACAGTCTCTTCTCCAAGGTGTGCTCTGGACTGCAGTCATGGTCTGGGAGCTGTAGGCAAAAAAGTAACTTTCCCATGCTTTGCTCCAAATCATGCTCCTGGTTTTGGCCAAGCTCTTCCACTGCTTGCTAAACCTCTACCTGTCCTGATTTGGCAGGAACTGTCCCCAGTTGATCCTCTATTATCTCACTCTTGCAGCTGCTTTTAAAAGGTCTTGGTTTTGGTCTCCTCTTCCTCCCACTTTCCTTCTTTGTCCTCAGTTTACATCAGTTGCTACAGACTGAGTTCAAAGGGCAAAAGCAGTTTGTACCTCATGATTTCATGCCAGGAGAGGAGAGGAGAGGGCAGACTCTTGATCTTCCCTGTGGACTCAGGCAAAAGCAAACTGTTTCAGCTTCTCCTAGCTTATGTGTACTTC
Source organism: Iguana delicatissima (assembly GCA_948472985.1). Taxonomy (NCBI): domain Eukaryota; kingdom Metazoa; phylum Chordata; class Lepidosauria; order Squamata; family Iguanidae; genus Iguana; species Iguana delicatissima. The sequence continues at coordinate 257,786 of CAOKZL010002769.1, read as the reverse complement.
CTTAGTGCTAATGTTTGCCATCTTGATCACATACATGTCCTGGTTTTCATTTGTGAAATGTTGTGACTCAGTATCTGCCTGAAGCTTACCTTCCTAAAGTACCCTATTCCAACAGCTGGGCTCCATTAAGGTACCAACACTTGACTGAAGAGAACCTGCCTTAGCAGCATCCCATTCACTATTGAATCACATTGAATCACTGTTGAAATTGAGATCTTACTTCCATTTTCTATCTTGCTGCCACAGATCTGGGTTTAAATGCACAGTTATGTTGCCACCACATGTGGTTTGTTCTCAGGAGCATTACTGCCTTATAAGTTTACAGACGATACAGTGACGGTCATAAGCAAATGTGATAATGGATGAGATTACAATGAAGCCAGGAAAAGATTATATACTAGCAAGTGACTTGAATAGAAGATTTTGCTACTTAGAATTAAGCTCCCATCACGCATTTGGCCCTCTGAGGCTTGTGACAATATAGTTTCTTCCCTTCATGGCAGTGATTTATGAATCTGGGTCTTCTGTAAAACATCTTAATAGCTTCCAGTTCTGAATGTCATGGGAAGAAAGAAATTTGTAGAGCTTGGAGATAATTTGTTAAAATTAATTAAAAACTTACTACCCCCAATTTCAGCAATGATCTTTAACCATTGTTGTTTTAACTGCTAAATTCTAACACTCTTGTTTTTGAATAGTATGTAATACTTCCCATTAATTTAATTGTGTTCTGCTCATTTCTAATAATTTTTAATGCTGTTTTCAGATCCACCAATTTCATGGATTAATGGGTTAAATAAAAAATCAATTCTATATAATTTTCTTAACAGGAGGAGGAGGAGGAGGATGATGATGATGATGATGATGATGATGATTTTGACAATTTAACTGCGTTGTGTCCATGCCACAAGTAACATTTCCAAGCTCTGCAAGTTGACACTGCAAATTGGTGGTGTGATTGTGGAAGCCACCATTTGTGTTTCTTCTGTGAAAAACGGTTATCAGCCTGTAATTTTGTCTCTGAAAACAGACATCAAATCTTCCTTATTTTACAGAAATGATTAAGTTTAAAAAAAAATGAAAGAAGTGCCATTTCAAAATATTTGGATTCTAAAACCTTAGAACTTGAATGTATCACTTGAGCAAAGATGCATGGACTCTACAGCTAAATGTTTATTTTTCTATCAGCCACAACAAGCAGTATATGAAATAATCTCTTCTAATCTTCCTCCATCTGCACATGATATAACAGATTTCATAGTGTTCTAATGTTTGTGAAATACCAAGGATTGGTTTTCATTACAGATGTCTTCTGTTCATTGAAAATATTGCTACTTTGGAAATATGAATGCATGAGTGAGGTACTAAATCTGGGTTTTAGTCTAAAAATAAGAGGAGCTAACAGTGAACCAATTTTGGGAATAGTGTCAGCACCTTGGGTTGCAGTTCAGCCTAAAACCTAAAGTGGATTCACACTCTTGGTGACATGTAAGCAACCGTCTCCCACTGACAGGCATGTCAGCATTAGGATTTTGAGCTCCCCATATCCATGGAAGTATAGTCAGATGTTGCATGTTTAATATGACATCCTGTTTCAGAGCACCCTATTTGCTGGCTTATAAGACTCACTTTTTCCCTGAAAAATACTGTTTAACAATGGGGTGCGTCTTATATGCCAGTGTATCTTGCATGCCTGCACGTAGTATTTGCCAGCATGTAAGTGGAGTGCGTCTTATACGCTGGCAAATGTGGTAATTGTTCACTACCAGGGTCAGAAACACTATTCAGCTTCTTGCTTCAATTGTTTACATAGTCTGTGTTTAGCATTGCAAACACTAATGGAGTTGGATTGTGAATTTGGTCTTAAGGGCCTTAATTTTGGCCAGGAGTCAGGACCTGTTTTGAGCTGCAAGGTTCAAGCCCTGGAACATAAGTAAGAGTGAGAATGAGAGTGTCTGAACATACACGCAATGCTTTTAGTTCATCATAGAGTAACAACAACCATCCAACCAATCCAGGATTAAGGGCTATAGTTTCTACAGCAGATAAAATCTTAAGAATTGCTTAACCGTTCCTTTGCTGTCCAGTCTCCTTGTTGCTATCATCCTCTCAAAGTGTTCTTTTGAATCTCTTTCTGTTTTGCAGATATAGATCTAGGGCCTAATTTGTTGACTGGGAGGAGCAAGGCTGTCACATGGAGAGGAGAGTTCATTTAAACATGATCCAGATAGGCCCAATCCAGGCTCCAAACCTTGTTACTATGTGGAAAAATTGAAAATAAACTCTATAAACACAGGATGTTTATAAAAAGTTTCTCCCTTCTATCTACCTATCAAACTGTCCAGAATGTGTGAGAGTTGGTGGAGCCAATCAGAAGCAACTTTAGAGCAGTCTCAGGTAACATTGATGGGCTCCTGGTCTGACCCCAGCCTGAGTCCTTCTCTAGAATGGAGAGAGTGTGTATGTGCAGTTAAACTAGTGTGAGACTGAAACCCTTTCCGCACGGCATTTTCCATGCAAAAGGGTGCCTGGAGCGTTGTGTGATTGTGAGGAGCGATCTGCACGACGCACTCACAATCGCGCGACACTCCAGGGGCCGGCAGGCGCCAATCGCGCACCTTTTCATTTTCGGCTGGAAGCCAAAAATGGTGCATGATCACACATTGTTCCCAGTCCCCGCGCACACTTACCTTGCATGTGGAGCCTCCAGAGCCGCGCCTGTCGCGCTTCCTGTCCCAGCGCAGCCTGGGAAACTCCCAGGCTGCCCTGTGGAAGGAAAAGGAAGGGCTCTCGCGTGAGCAGGCAGCTTGGGCAGAGCTGAAGCAGCAGGGATGCGAGAGCCTCTCACCGGAGGCTGCTCGCGCAGTTCCCGCACCCCAGCACCAGAAAAGGTAAGGTGCGGAAAGGGCCTGAGAGACAGACAGGTTTGTTTTCCTCTGTTTAATAGAGTCTGTTAAACAGAGCTATAAGGTCTAGAGTTCCTTGTGCATAGGCAAAAAACAAGCAGTAACCAACACAAAATGAAAAATAAAGTACCATAAGAGAGTGGGAGCAGGTGCTGCTGCCTTTTCTGAGAAAGTGTCTAATTCACTCACAGTCATACTTTTGGTGCAACTTGTGCCAGTGTCAGATGTGTGTTATAGTGCAGATTCAAAACTACCAATAATAGTTGTTTTACATTCCATCCTGTCATGAAAGGGAAAACACTAGAGCCTGGAGAATTAGAAGAAGCTTTTAAGTGTCTAATTTCACAATATCCTACAGAGTTTTGAGAATTTTCACTGTGGCCCTTTCCACACGGGGGACGGGGAACGGGGCAGCGCACGCAGGGACGGATCTTACCTGAAAACGGGTTGCTCCGTCCCTGCGGGGAGCGCGCGTTCGCCGCTCCACACGCTGGCGAGTTTCGGCGGTATTCGGCGGCGCCCAAAATGGCGGCCAGCGACTTCCGGCGGTGCTCCGCCAATCAGGGCAGCGCGCCAGCCGGAAGCCCGCCCCCGGGCAGCTCTGCAGGGACGCCCTGCAGTTTCACACGGGGTGCTGCAACGGGTTAGCGCGCTCGCGTTTCGTAAAAACCACATAAAATGTGGCTTTTAAAAAACGCGCCGCGCCACCCCTTGCGGCCGCGCTAGCACGGTTTGAGGTGTGGAACCTCCACTATTCAAACCGCTCTAGCGCGCTCCACGGTGTGGACAGCCTCCGGATGAGGTCGCCCTAAACCGTTTTTTTTACCCCGTGTGGAAAGGGCCTGTGAACTGTTACATTCCCCTTCCAAAGCAAAAAAAAAAACACAAAAAAAACACACACTTATGACTCTATCATACTGCACTGTAATAGTGCTATTATTCCACTTTAATTACCATGACAACATCCTGCGGAATTCTGGGGTTTGTAGTTTAGTGAGGCTTAAGAGCTCTCTGGCTGAGAATTCTAAGTGCCCTTTCCCAAACTGCAAACCCCAGAATTCCACAGTGTGCTGTTAAAGTGGAATAATAATGCTATAACAATGTAGTGTGATGAGGCCCCTAGTATGCTTCTAATAAAGAATGTGACACTTACATTATTTAATGAGATTTACAGGAAACTATAGCAGGCAATGTTGAGTGAAGTGTGTGTAGCCCTATGGATTTTTTTGTAAATTGCATGACTGTGGCAGAAGTTGACAGCAAGCTACCAGTCATCCAAACCTGCAGGCATTCAGCAGTGAAGCAAGAATAGTTAAAGTGCCTAACCATCTTATCTCTTTAGTATGAAATTGACTTTGGGGCTAATTCATAAGTTTGCAGTTAAAAAGGCCATAAGAATAAAGCTTTAAAGTTAATTGGTCTATTGCTTGCAGCCATTAGAAGAAGAAAAAATCAAGACTTTGATGGGATGAGGGTAATCCTTAATTAATTACCAAACAGTTACAAAATAGTTGGCAAATTTGTAGGGTTCTCAGGCTGGCTTTGTTATCAAACAAAACAATCAAAAGCAGACAATGTTCAGAACTTCAGAACAGAAGAATAATTGCTGGAATGAAAGCAAACTTTTCATGTAGTTTGTGAGGTTGTATGTATGGGATGAGTGACTGTGAGTCAGTATGTGAAGTGAGAGGGGGGCATTCACATGGTTGTACCAGAGCCCCAAAATGATGCTTGGGCCCTGGAAGGGAATTTCAGCCACCTATGTGATCTTTCTTCCTTCCCTTTCCATTGCTCATACTAAATCAGCACCCCCTCCTTGTATTAAGTAACAGGCAGACAACCCATTCCTATCACATTGGAAAGTAGTCAATTACAACTATGGTTGATATAGGCAACAAAGTAACCCCTTTTCTGCCCATTCCTTCAAAATATTCCTACGAAATAATGGGTTAGAAAAATTACTTACTTCCTAATTCTGGGATGGAGGGGGGAAGGGAATGTCTCCTGAATTCTCTCTTCGTGTTGAGCAAGCTAGTAGTAAAGGAACAAGCCCATCTGTACAGGGCCTGAAGGACGCCCTCTTCTCTTTACAGAATGTAGCCTTCTGGGTGCCTGCTAGGACAATTCATGATGATGGATGACAAGGCTGTGTTGCAAGAGATCATAGCACAGGCCATAGAAACCATAATATATGCCTCTGAGTGACTGGGTGCTTCATTAGTAGCTATAAACAGGACAGAGACTGGGTTTTGTTTTGGATGTCATTGTTTTAGCCCCAGGACCACAACCACCTTTCATTTTGATTTTGCTCATTTGTATACTTGGGACATCTGTCACACTCAGTTAAATTGTATCAGTAGGTCAATATCAACCTTTATAACCTTATCCAAGATGGGACTTGACTACTTTTCTCTTACACTTGGCTACATTGCAGGCATTTAAGGTGAAATTATAGGAGATGTTGCCAAAGTATCTCAGTTCACCTTTAACTCTTCTCCAAGAGAAGAAGTAATATTTGCAGAACAGTGGGGATGGTTTGGAAGTATCTACATTGCATTTACTGGTTGATATAGAAGTGTGCATTTCTCTTCAAACTCAGGCTTGCAGGGTGGCACAGGACAAGGGAGAATATTTTTGCAGGTTCATAGCAAAAATTGATTGACTAGCACTAGTGACTTCATCAAGAATCCCCACTGTCCTCAATCCCCAGACCAATCCAAAGATTGCCAAAGTTTGTTCTCACACACAACTACTTCACATTTGAAAAACATACACCTGCAAGTTAATAGTACTGCCATGGGCACATGCACGGCACCACATTGCTGCCTAACCCATGAAATGAAGAGACCACACACAGGGCTTGGGTTGAACTAGGGCAATTTGTTAATGTATGCCTAATTAACATGAAGCTAGTAGTGAACTTGACCTTGAACTTGGGCTTGAATTTAAACTTGACCTTGAACTTGAATTTGACCTTGTGACCTGAGAAGGGAGGGTCAACAGAATGGGTAGACTAAGACAAGGGTCACCTCCAGATGTCTTCCCTAGCCCTCCTTGGGCGAGGTACCGGGCCCCAAAGCCAATCCATGAGACTGGGTTAAAACTTCGGCTGGCCCTTTTCTGGAAGGCAAGCCCCCAAACCACAATCCCCCCATCTTGTGACACCACAGTAGGGGCAAGTTCCGGGCCCGCACCAAGGATAGGAAACAAAGAGGCTGAGGAAGGGGTGGTGCGGCCATAAAAGGGGTCTGCAGACCCCGACCCCTCCCCTTCCCACTGTGCCCTTGCTGCGTGGTGATTGCATGGTCTCCTCTCATGGGAGGCCAGCAAAGGCATCCCCCCACCATGCATGATCATGCAGGGGGGAGGGAGACGAAGTGTACCAGTATCTTCATGGCTGATCTAGAGCAACACTTTCTTAACTCCTGCACCCAGAAATCTCTCCTCTATCTGAAGTACCCTGATAATATCTTCATAATTTGGACTCATGGAGAGGATTCACTCAAGACTTTCAACAATTTCCATCCAACCATCATTCTCAACCTGAAACTGTCAACAGAACAAGTTTACAACAGACATATAAGCACCACCCTATGTTGAGAACCGACTAATAGCATTTAGCATTTATTTATTTCTATACCGCCTATCAACTAAGTGTCCATACCTCCAGTTTCCAACATAAACACATTGCCAGATCCATAGTTTACAGCTAAGCCTTCCCATACGATCACATCTGCTCAGACCCATGAGACAGGAACACCAAACTCTTGGAATTACAACAAGCATTTCTCAAGTTACAGTACCTGCCATATGAAGTAAGAAAACAAATCAACAAGGCAAGACTTGTACCCAAGACTAATCTATTACAGAACAGACTGAAGATCAGAAATGGCAGAATCTCACTAGTGGTCACATATCGTTCCCAACTGAGACCACTCAGACATATCATCAATGAACTACAGTCTATTCTGAACAATACTGCTGCTCTCCCAAGGGCTCTTGGTGGCAGGCCTTTGCTTGCCAACAGACAGCCTCCCAATCTCAAATAATTACTACCTACAGGAGGACACACAACATAGATGGGGAGAGAAATACAAGACCTTGCCGCAAACCCAGATGCCAACTCTGCCCACACATCTCCTCAAGAAATGTCATCACAGGACATAACCATGTCACCCACAATATTAGAGATACTTTTACTTGTTCATCCTCTAATGTGGTATATGCCATCCTCTCTCAACAATGCCCTTCAGCACTCTACATTGGGCAAACAAGGCAGTCTCAGCACCAGAGGATAAATGGACACAAATCAGACATTAGTAATGAGAATACACAAAAACCAGATGCAGAATATTTTGGTCTTCCTGGGCATTCTCTCGGACCTCAAAACAGCAGTCCTTGAACAAAAAAACTACAAAAGAAGAATGGAAAGAAAAAGAGCAGAATTGGAATATATCCACATACTCCATTCCATTGACAGTGGGTTGAACAGAGGCAACTGTTTCTGGCACATTACACATATAACTCTAGTAAATACCCCAGCCTCATGAGGGCTCTCTTTGCCAGTTTATCACATCTCCTTTCTGGTTCCCAGCCAGCAACACACTACGTTCCAATAACTCCTTCTACCATTCACATGGTTATCTACTCATCTTAGCTTTAGACAACAACTTTCCTCCTGCCTTTGTCTCTCACTGACCAGGCCATCATTAAAATTGAACTTGTCACCTCATCTCCATACCCACAACTTTTGCATTTCTATTGCTATTCCCACATATATCCTGCTCATAAAGGTCTATTCCTAAGCACTCCACTCCATGCATCTGATGAAATAGATTTAAGTCTATGAAAACTTATGCTATCAAGTTCTTTCTTTCAGTTAGTCTCAAAGATGCTTTGCATACTGATCCAGACAAACACAGCTATGTCTTTGAAAGGGTGGCCTTGTGATGTGACAGTTAAGTGAGGATATAGAATGAAACTGACTGACTTGTCTCCAGTGTTCAGGAAGCTTACTTTTTTTGGCCATGCTGACTAGGAGGACCCTAGCCCTATAGTCTTAGAAGTAACATTACAAACTCACATTTCCTTAACCATAGGTAGAGGGTAAGGCTGACAACCAGGCTAGCATTCAGTTAGCTAGAATGTCTGTCTCTCATGAAAATTAAATCCGAGTGGAAGTTCATCCTACTCAATGGAGAACTGAAATTTGGAACAATGCAATTTGGATGATACATGTTTCCACAGCAACATGCAGACTTCCCAGATCCATTGAATACTGTCAGTGTCTGAAATTTATTATAGAAGATGTCTAAGAAAACTCTGTGAAATTCATGAAGTCACCATAAGTTGACAGGCAACTTGAAGACACGTATGTGCATGCCTGCATACACAAAGACACACACACACACACACACACACACACACGTTACTGTTGAGGCAAACAAACATGGCTGATTCCCCCCTTCTTAAAAATACAAAAAGTTGTTGTTGTTTTACCATGTATCATATTCTGCTTTGGTCTGAGGAACAATCAACATATAAAATATACATGGCCTTGGTTTTATTGTGGGATAGACATGACCCTGTACTCTTCAAGGATGCAGGTCTCCTCACTGTCCTTCCTTTCATTACACAGACACCCTGCAAAGTTCAATATCAGACTAATTGAAGCTGTGACCTAGAATCTCTGTATCTATTACCCATTCCTTTAGCCTGCTGGTCCCTGTGAGGCAGAATTCAGAATGTCATGAAACCTGAGAAAACAGTGCCTTTTTCTTTTCCTTTGGTAATGTACAATCTGTGTTCTCTTCACAGAAGATTGTGATATAAATAATGAAGTGTCTCTGGAGAATGTGTGCTTTGAAGCTTGAAAATCTTCATTAAGATCAGTCACAGAGTCTTTCTTTCAGCTACAGAACTTGTGAGTGTGTGTGCCTGTGCGTTTGGATGATTAGACTAAGGATAGGGCCTGGAAAAGCTACTTCTTGAACTCCCAGGAAGGACCAGGAGCTGTGGTTGAGAGTACCAGAGATGCTTTCAGACATTTTTTGTGTGAGAGATGGAAAAAACAATGCTGATTTTTAAAAATATGGCTGTCGATAAGATCATTGCCAATTTGCTGCCTTATAAAGTCAAATCTCTGCCCAAGATGGGCTGACTCCATAACCCTAAGGGTAGAACCAGTTTAAAAAACAAACACCACCACCCGGTTTTTTAACAATCAGAACAGAATATTGAGCCAGCATAGTGTAATGGGTTGAGCGCTGGATTTGGACGCTAGAAGAGTAGGATTCAGCCATGGAAGCTTGCTGTGTGACTTTGGAGTCACACTCTGTCAGCCTATGAGGAGAGCAATGGCGAACCCCCTCTGAATAAATCTTGGCAGAAAAACCTATGTTAGGATCACCATAAGTCAAAGTCAGCTTGAAAGCACAGTAACAACAAGAAGAATAGGGTATAAGATATTTGCATTAGTCCCCCACCAGAGTGGGGAACATTCTCTCTCTCTCTCTCTCTCACACACACACACACACACACTCAGAGGTATAGCTCAGTTAAGAAAGTACGTGTGTTCCTGGGCATTAAAATTTGGTACTGGAGGTAGAAATAGCATAGAAAGAATAGGGATAGATTCCTGCATCAGAAAAAAGATGAGCAGTTCAACATTTTTAGCAAACTTTTTGCCCAAGACTAATATGCACATGTGAAATGAACAGCCTAATGCGAGCCTCGTATAAGTAACCTAAAACATTTTGACCCTTCTAGAGACTATTTGAAGGCCTCTTCCAAAACATACCCAGGAATGATTAATTTTTTTTTTTAATTTCCCCAGCCTCATCTTTTCTTATGTTTTCCTTTTTGGTGACTAGATGTATAGGTCTATGACTTTTAACGTGCTGAGAGGAGCAGCTGGAGCAGGCTTATTTGCTCTCCCCTTTTCTATTTTGCTGCTCATGTTTGAGCAGTAAGGGATTCAGGAGGCAGCTGCTGTTTACCTTGCCTGTTGTAGGCAAGCACACATAGCTGCAGTAAGGTTGGGTACAAACAGAACTCTGTTCTATCCCTGTGCAAGCTTTATTGCATTGTTTATTGAATCCTGTCCTGGGAGAAAGGTGAGATATGAATTTTAAAAATGCATACTGCAGACACTCTGCTACAAGCCAACATCACAAGTCTGGGTTTCTCCAGCCCTTCTTCATCATCCTCCCAATGTGACTGCTGCTAAAAAAAAAAAGTCCACTTTCACTGAAAACAAGGAGGAAAAGGGGGTTTGGGAAGGCTTAAAAAGACTTTGTAAAAAGGAGCTTCTTTGTTAGCAGCTTTGTTAATGGAGCTATGCCTGTGCAGAGTGTATAATTTAAAAACAAACAGCACTTCTGATAAATTTGCTCTGGATCCTAGAAGAATGTAGTTAATCGCTATATACAGATATACATAATTGTGTGTGTGTGTGTGAGCGTGTCTGTGTGTATATGTGTGCGTAAGTTTGGTATTTTAGAATTATTATTAACATACCAAACTTAAATGAATTAGCAAAACATTTCAGTTTCTGCCTTCTTCAGATCGATGCAGCTTATTGTTGTTTTCAGCGATGGAAGAAGGAAGAAGCCAAAACATTTGGCTAATTTGTTTATGTTCTGTTTGTTACTAATCTTCAAAACTAAATGAATACGTATGTCTTTGGCAGAGCTGTCTGCTTTTTTGTTTTATTTTTGTACAATACTGTGTACATTTGATGGTGCTATATAAATAAATGAACAATAATATCTGTAGAAACTACAGATATGAGGGAAACAGTAAAGCCGTTCAAGAAAACTAGTTCACCTGTGTTCACCAGTGATCTTAAAAGTGTTGGCATAGTATCTCAGTACTATGTTTTCTGCTCAGTACCTAATGCCTCATTACAACTAGTGATAGAGTGTTTTTTAAAACTAGTTCTTCTCCCCTGCTCTTTCAATATAGCTGAATCATTTTAAAAGGCACTACTAAGCCACACAGACAGTTGTGTTTGCATCATTAAATCTTCTATTCTGATGATGGCCAAAGAATGGTAATCATCTGGATCCAAGGCCTTTAATGCTCATTCCACTCATATCTCTGTTGCCTGTGAAAATTCCTGTGCGAAATGCCTCAGCTTTCCTAATAGGCCATTAATTTAACAAATAGGAAATGGGCACCCCTGGTGCTTAGAAACGGAGTGACATACATTTTTGTCTCCTATAATACAGCATTATAAATCAGCAGCAGCCATGAAATAAAGGGTTTAAAGCTGAATCATACTAGGGTACATTTGCTAGCTGTCTCTAACTCAGTCTTTAACAAAGTGACTGACAGTGTAATCTGTCCGTTGTTGTTGTTGTTGTTGTTGTGTGCCTTCACGTCGTTTCTGACTTGTGGTGGCCCTAAGGCAACCCTGTCATGGTGTTTTTTTTGGCAAGCTTTGTTCAGACAGGGTTTGCCTTTGCCTTCCTGTGAGGCTGGGAATGAGTCGCGTACCCAAGGTCACCCACTGGGTTTCCATAGCCAAGTGTGGATGCGAACCCTATTTTCTTGAGCTGTAGGACAATGCTCAAACCACTGCATTACTCTGGTCCTTTCCACCCCCTACCTTTTGACAAACCCATCCTGTGGGGATCCCGGCGTTGGCACTGCCAGGAGGGAAACGAGACAGAAGCACTCCCCTCCACACCGATGCCTGCTGGAATGAAGGAAGCGCGATGGCCCCACCTCTTCCTTCCACAGCAGAGCTGAGCACTTTCCCAGGCTGCTCTGGGGGAGGAAGCACAGCCATTGCGCTTCCAGGACTTCTGCACAGCAGGTAAGTGCGGGAGAATGAGGGGAAGGCTGCGCAATCGCATGTCATTGATGGGAAAAACCCGTCAATGATTTACTCCACAATTGCAATGGGTGTGACAGGATTGCGACGGGATCATGACAATGTCATGCAGAACTGTCGTCGCAGTCCCATCATGACCCAGTTGCCATTGCGGGTTAGGAGCAGGCCATGAAAAGGGCTTCTGACTCCCAATCTGTGCATGTTTACTTTGAAGTCAGTCACTTAGTTCAGTTGGATTTACTCCCATGTAAATGGCTATAGTATTACAGCTTAAATCAGTAACAGCATGAAAAAAATCCTTTGTGATTATATCTAGATAGTATTTTTTTAAAATTATTGCATAAGATTCCAACAAGCAGGGTTATGAATTTTACCGTTTTGGGGTTGTTACCATATCATTGTCTTCAACTTCTGAGAATCCTTTTTTAGAACAGTAACAGATACAGGTGTACATTTAGAGCTTTTCCTCTGTGTGGTACCCAGCAGTACCAAAAACTTTAGATAAGATTTAAAAGCCTCTGTCTCAAGCATATCACAAATGCATGCACCATCATTCTCTTATCTTTGTGCGTTCAAGGACAACAGAACTTGAGAAAGAAAAAGGCATCTCAAGTGCTAAGATGCAGTGCTATATATTTTTCTCTTCCTTCCTAGGAAAGGAAATGTTTTTCTGAGGGTAAGAAAATGCTGACATTTTTGAATAGCCACATTTGCGGTATATTTATGTCTGTGTGTTGAGCTTGCAAAACTCTCCCATTCTCTGTAGTCTAAACTCCTACAGCGGAAGTTAGATCTTTTTGAATTCAGTTCTGAGTGGATCTGAATTTTCAGGCAGTGCTTGGAATCCTACATTTCCTAAGGGCCACAGTAATATTAGAGCAGTTGTTACGTTCCTTGAGCCTGATCTCTTGAGTGAGAACATGGCCTTTTCCCTCAGAAAGCACTGAGGGGACTTCTGATGCTAAAGATGGCATAACCTCTCTTCCAGTTTTCCATGGCCTTCCTGCTCTCTGGTGACTGAGGGAATTAGTCAGCAGGAATGACAGTCTGGGGACAAGAACAGGAAGACTGATTTACTCTTTCCTGATTTAAGTTAGAGCCACCATGGTGTAGTGGTTTGAATGCTGGACTAGAACTCAGGGAGAGCAAGGTTCAAATTCCTTCTTAGCCATAGAAACCAGGTAGGTGGGCAAGTCACACTCTCTCACCCTTCAAGGAAGGAAATGGCAAACCTACTCCAGAATAAATATGGCCAAGAAAACATCATGAGAAGAGGGAGATAACAACAGCAACAACCAAGCCTTAAATTAGGATAGAAATTACTGATTCACCCCTGCTGCCTATCTTTTCTTCACCAGCCATGCAGCCACACTAGGAAGCTCATTTGTTTGTAGAAACTGCCATGTCAAACTGTTTATTACACTTGCATGCAATATGAAAAGAAGTTCCTTCTGAGGAATACGTTTCCCAAAATTCCTCAGCCAGCATGGTTCCAGAAGTTGTAGTCTGAAAAAGCAACTTTTCCAGGCTCTGTATTGCTATTTCATGTCTCTTCTATGATGGAACTTGTGGTGGAGTCAACAGGCTTTGCTGTGGGATCTCATCTAGGCAGGGATCAGCCCTGCACCTGCTTAACTTCACCAAGGTTGCTGCAATGCAGTACTCCCTATGGGGGATCTAACAGAAATAAAATCTTTCACCTTTGGTAACAAATATACCCTTTTTAAAAAATCCAGAATCCCCAAATAATTCAACTCAGCTATTTAAATAATACCTTGCTTCCTAATTTCTCAAATAGGCTTTTCTTTTAAGTATTTGGGCATAAGGACCTATCCAAGTGCACAGCTATGAAGAAATTCACCCTCCCCCTCTCCCTGGATAGGCCCTGTTTTAATTTCAGTTCTTTTTAATTCCAGTTTGACTCTTTCACTGTCTCTCTGCACCTCTACTACTGTGCCAGGTTTTCTTTTTGGATGCCAAATAAAGTAAAATAGGAATGCATTGCCAAGAGCTTAATTATATTCTTCTGGCAAATGGTCATGGCTTGATTTTTAAAAAGTCAAGCGTTACTGGCTGCCAACTCTACTGTTTCGCGCAGCTGAGGAGAGAGACTTTGGAGTCTTGCAAAAGGCTCTAATTTGTGCTGAACTCAGGATCAGTAATGCCACAGAGGCAGTTGTGATCTGAGAACACGCATAAATCCCGGACAAAGGGATAGTTACTTTGTGACCTCAGCAGCTGGAAAATTTCAAATAATAGAAATTGCCTTGCAGTCCAGTGGGTTAAATGTACTCTCTTGGGTACTTCTGATACTAGGAAACAAGTACGTCAGCTTATCAAATCTTTCACACGTTTTTACTGGGCCTTCAGCTCTTACTGACAGCAGAGTTAAAAGTGAGGAGGGTATATGTAAAATGCCAGCTAACCTTTGGAAAGAAGGGCTTTGTGGCACTCAGGTGGTGAGTGCCAGCAGGACTGGACTGAAAACAGGGCCATTTCCACACTACACTGTTATAGTGCTATTATTCCATTTTCAACATCCTGTGGAGTTTGCAATTTAGGGAGGGGCATTTAGACTTCTCAGCCAGAGAGCTTTTTGGCCTCAGTAAACTACAAACCCCACAATTCCATAGGATATTGAAAGTGGGATAATAACACTATAAGAATGTAGTGCAGAAATGGCCTGGGGCTGCTGAGAAAAAGGACAAAAGAATCTGCACACTGAGGGAAAATTCAATGTTTCAAGAAGTATTAAATCATAAAAAAAAATCAACTAAGGGGGCAGCCCCCAAGAACCCTAGCCCAAGGAGGAATGACTATGCTCAACAGAGATGAAATATAGTGGGACCATTGGAAAAGCAAAAGCAAATGGAAATGGAAAAGGAGTAGGGTACCCTTGTTAGCAAGAATGGCTGGGTAGAAACTGAAACCAGACTTCTTTTAAGAAGAAGGATACACTGCAGCATTTTGTAGCAGGTCCTACTTGTGTATCACTTCCTGTGATGGGTTCTCCCATGTTAACATTATCAGAGTCATTTCTTGTCTGCAATGGAGCCACTACTTCGTCTCTAGAATAACCTAGTGGATTCTGCAGTATCTTCAGATGACTTCACTGAAAATACAAGCAGCCAATGGGAAAGAAAAGAGTCACATGTGTATATAGTCTCCACCAAATTATTTAGTGTTGCCCCATGAGAATCCAATTCCTTTAAGCAAACAAACCAGTTTATTGGTGCATGGTTTGAAGTGAGGGAGTTTAATGCTCCTCAGACCAATCTTGTAAAATAGACTTTCAGGTCAATGAACTGGCTTTTTATGTTGGAGAGACATTTCCAAGTGCATCAGCTATCCATCTTTAAGGCAAACCAGGCCGTGTAATATAGTTTCATGACATTTGGGAGACCAACAAACAATGTCTATACAAAGAGAGTCAGCTTTCATACTTTTTGCCAATATGTCATTATTAAATAGCAGTCACAAGTGTAAAGATATATAGTTGAATATAAAAGTCAGGATCATCCATGTTTCCAGTCTCTATGGCCTTTTGCTCGCCTTAGCGTTTTCCACTGTTGTCCTGCTGCGATGTTGGCAGTGCCACTGCTGGGATGGGAGCAGGATCTAAATGCTCCCCTCCACACCTGGTAGGCTGCCTATGGAAGGGTAGCGCGAGGAACATGCTGCTTCCTTCTGCAGTGCAGCCGGCCACTTCCCATGCTGCACTGGGGAAGGAAGCACCTAGATCACACTTCTACCCCTTCCACACGGCCGTCAGAGACAGGAGCAGCGTGATTGGGGGCCATTGCTAGATTTTTTCCAGTAAAAGAATATCCTGTGATTGTGACAGCCGGGGACACGTGGGCAGGGGGACAACTTGCAGACTGGCAACAATACGTTCCCCATCCTGGGACAACGCTATCATGCAGAATTGGCTAAGTATGTTTATGAAAGTTGGACAGTGAAGAAAGCTATCAGAAAGATAACTCCTTTGAAAAGGAGGAAGGGAGGGGGAGAAAAAAGGGAATGTGGTGGCACCTTTGAGACTAACTGGTTTTATCTCAGCATGAGCTTTCATGGATATAAATCACTTCTTCAGATGCAGTACAGAGTTATATTAAGGCCTTTGTATAAGAACCCTCAGTTTTGAGCGGTTCAGTGCAGTCTTTTGCCTTGCTGAACTCCATGCTTCCCTCTGATTTCCAAATGAGAACTATCCTTAGGTGCCTATCTAAGCCACATTGCAGCTTTCTTTTCACTCCAGACCGGTAATAATCACCCAAACCCTAAAAGTCCCTTATCCACACTTTCTTCCTTTTTCCTTCAGTTGGTCCTTATATGAGTATATGAGTATTTGGATCCTTCTGTGTGCATGTGTGATTTTCTCAATAAAACACATTTTAGTTTACATTTTTGGATTCTTTGGCTGGTTTTTTGATGAGTGATCCCATAAACATAGATGGAAAGATCTCATTAAGTTGCCTCCCTCTCACAGGCCTTCTAATTTTGAGCTGATTAATTCCCCTCTGTCACGTGGAGGTACTGGCAATGTGGGTGGATCCCTGAGTCACCCATGTTTTGGGGTAAAGAAGCTTACTAGAAATATATTGGGTCATTGAAATGCGTGTAGACTTAGATTTTTCTGTTGATTAGGAATCTAAATCTTTACTTATTTCATTCACACTTGTATTCTTCCCATTAAGCAAGATTATGGAGCAAAATATTTGTTTGAAGGGCAAAAAATATGCTTTGTTTTTTTAAAAGAATGTGTCCCAATGCAAAAAACAAAAACTCCAACAACTTGCAGAGGTAGGCCAAACTGTATCTTTGCTCACTGAGAAAGAATATTTGCAATTATTCTTTCCCTGCTTGCTCTTGAATAACACTGAGGAAGAGCTAAAAACTGAAATCTGCAGGGATTTAAGAAAAGAAAGGTAGATAAAAGTATCCAGGAGGCTTCCGTATGGGAAGATGAAATAAACTCTACATGTCTTTTTCTAATTCTCTAGAAAATCCCATGTACAAATAGTTTATTTTGCAACTGGATGTGTGGACTTTTTTCATCTTCACCATTAGTGGACACAGTGGGTGTTTATACACCTTTGGTCCCATCTGTCTAACACAGATGGCAAGGATAATTCCAGGACCAATGTGAGATTTTGAAATATTTACTTCACACAGTGAGCTTCCTGACTTTGTTAATATTAGAAGAAATGGTACCATTACTAAGCTCATACAGGGCTACATTTTTACATCTACAGGCCAGTATCTTTTTAGTGACGTGCACAGGCACAAATTTTGCTACACCTGCAGAGTCATTTTTTTGGACAATGTGCAACAGTCCTATCCAGCTGACGGCAGTGTTAAAGTACACAGCATAGCGTTGCCTCTGTGCATTACAGTTCCACAGTGGGTTGTCAGCCACCATGTGCATTGATCATTAATCCACATATGTTGCACTATGGTGGTATTCAGTTTAGAACTCCCAACAGCTATTTCTGCTATGCTGAAGGGTGTAGGATTTTGGCTGTTATTTCTGGAAAATGGCATGACATGGGGAGCAGAAACACTGGTATATGTTCAGTGCCTCACTAAGAGACACAAACATTCTTCCCGTCCTCTCTCCTCTGCAGGCCTCTGCACCATTAGAAAAAAATGGCTCTGGTGGGTTTCTGAAGCATGGAAGCAGGTTAGGCTGCCCCTCTTCCTGGTTCTTCTTAAAAGAACCATTCCCACCACGGCCTCCAAAAGTTTATCAGGAACAGTCCCAGTTAATCATTTGCTATCCCACTTTCTTAGTTGCATTTAAAATGTCCTGGTTTCTCTTGCTTCCTCACACTTTCCTCCTTTGTCCTCAACTTAATTCAGTTGCTGTAAACTGAGTTCAAATTGAAAATGAAGTTTGCACTCCACTGACTCAGCCTGAGAGAGAAGGGTACAGGTTCCTACCCTTCTGCTGGCTTATTTGCGCTTTTTTTTCTTTAGGCTTTCCTAAACTCAGTATATAAATTCTAGCATGTCTGAGTTTAAAATAGTAGTTTTCTTAGTTTGTTCCCATTAATAACTTTTGGACTTTTCTTGCTCGGCCTCACTCTTTTGCTTATACTCTGATGCTGCTTGGCCAAACGTGTCTCAGTTTTCATCTCTGAAATGCTGGAGGGTGTGCCTTACTGGGTATTGTCCACTTACTACATACTGGATTTGCTGTTGCTAACTGCTGTCAATTCAACTTACATATTCAATTCAACTTGAATTTGTTACAAGTATTTTTAAAGTGGAAGAAAAGATTTTAAGGTCTGCAGATGCAAATGGTTTCCAAGTGACCCCACCACACACACCTCCTTCCCATCCATAGGACCATGTAGTCTTGTGTGGACAAGTACTTCTTGGAGATAGGCCCACAGCAATGTCTATGATTGCAATGGCATAATGAGGAGGCCTGTGGCTAGTGCAAACCAGCCCTCAGACAGCTGCAATGAAATAAAGATGTAGATACAGTTGTCAATTAACTAGTCACCACACGGTTGTTCTGGTCCTATTTATTCAATTTACATATTTAGCTGTTCCACGTGTACTTTGCGTATCCTCCAGCATTTCACAGGTGAAATCTGGAACACTTGTGGACAAGCAATATCAGAGTGTGGTCAAGATGACAAAAGTTATTAATGAAGAAGAACACACAAGCAGGGAGACACTGAAGCAATTTGCTTTTTCCTGAGTCTACAGGAAAGGACAAGATTCTGCTCCCTTATATCCTCTTCCTCCACTGAGTTGAGTAAAAACTACTTTTGCACTTTCAACTCAGGTTGCAGCAGGGGAAGTAAGCTGAAGGCAAGCGGGGGGAGTGGAAAGAGGAAAGAGAAATTAGGATATTTTAAAAGCAGGTGAGAAAATGGGACAACAGAATATTAATTGAAACTGTCCCTGCCAAATTGAGACAGGGAGTATGATCTTACCTTTCTTCCACTGAGCCTAAACGGCATCTAGGGTTCTCTCCCTGTTTCATTTTTACAACAACCCCATGAGGTAGGTCGAACTGAGCAAGAGCGACTGACTCAAGGTCACTTACCTGGGAGTTCTGAGGCTCTATGGGGAGTAAAACAAAGATCTCTGAAGTCCTAATCCAACGTTCTAACCCCTACCCTCCATTGGCTGTTCCCTGGGTAGATGATACCTACATTTCTCCAAGATGTTAATTAACCAGAGGACTCCTGAGCCCCTCTAAATCAGAACTTTTTTCAATTAAACATACCAGGAATTGAATAATCTGGGATGTCTACATGTACCACTCATGTTTTGCTAGCATGGGTCTGATTGGTTGGTTGGTTGGTTGGTTGATTGGTTTTTGGTTCCAAAATGGGACCCAAAGCAGCCTGCAACATAATATTAAATCAAAATACAGCTGAAACCCAAACATTAGTAATAAAAAAAGAGTTTAAAAGCAATTGAATAACCATTAAAAATTATTTTATTAAAACAATTGAAAAGCATAATAATGATAAAAGTACAGCTCTTCTAATTTTTATAAAAAACAAAAACAAAAAACTTCCTCAGAAACCAGGTAATGGCAGAAGCCTATCTAAATATAAAAATCTTTGCTGATGAAACAGGAGCAGAGGGGCCCCCAGCATAGGCTCCCAAAGAAGGCAGTTCAAGAGACTTGGAGCAACCACTGAGAAGTCCCTGTCACATATCCCTACCAAATATGCCTGCAGTGGTAGTGGGACTGAAAGAAAGTTCTTAGCATATCCATCATCTTGGAAACCTTACTTGTTTGAACAGAAACTATACCTCACAAAATATCCCCCCCACACACACACACACATAGAGGCAGGCTGTACTTGGTTGCCAGGATCCAAAGCTATGTACAAAGTAAAAGAGGCATGGCTGCATCCAGTCTTCAGAAATTAAACTTTGTGCAGATGCATAACAGGGTCTTTCTTCCTATGCTCATATCAGGGAGGGGGGAAATCTCATGCATGAAACAGCTGCTAAGCAGTGTGACTCCTTAAAAGTCCACATAATGAATCAGATTGATTTCTAAGGCTTTTGTACTTTAGAGGGAATAAACCCAAATCTCTTAAGCCCTTATTTTTGGCATGGAAAAGTCCAGCAAGGTTTGTACAGCTGGTGACATGGGTTGGGGGGAGGGAAAGTATGATAAAGTTCATGAAGACTTTGTGTTTGTCACTGCTTTTGATCAGAGGGATTCCTGAAAGAAGAGGAAAGTGGGCTTCTAAAGCCAAGGGGAAGGAGCTGGCACTATTTTGTTTCACAGCCTCTACATGGCCAGTACTCGCTGATTCGATGTATGTGAGAAGCAGACCTTACAAGCTCTTTTCTTCTTTCTTCTAGGTGAAGAGCGAAGGTCCTAAATTGGTGCCCTTTTTCAAAGCCACCTGTGTCTACTTTGTCCTCTGGCTGCCAACCTCCAGCCCTTCCTGGTTCAGTGCCCTTATCAAGTGTCTGCCTATCTTCTGCTTATGGGTTTTCCTGCTGGCTCATGGGATCAACTTCCTTGTGGCCCACAGGACTGCTTGCAGAATCTTCGCTGGCTTGATATTCTCGGCAATAGGAGATGCTTTCCTCATCTGGCAAGAGCAAGGCTACTTTGTTCACGGTCAGTATGGTCCTCCAGTTTTGAAGGGCGTACCCGCCTTGGCAACTAAGCCCTTGGAGCATATACTGGGCACTGTAAATGATTAAGCACACAACACTGATATTTGCGCTGGGGCCCAGTCTTAAGCTAAAGTAAACCTTGGGGGAATTGTTTTAGACCACAGTTCACAGAATCGCATCAGTCAGCATAGGCAGTGGTCCAGCTGGCTAGGGGATTCTGGGACCTGCAACCAGAGAAAGTAACTCTCCCAAGCTCTGGGCTAGAGATAGGCCATATTTTAACAGGAACTAATACGCGCACGCGCACACACACACACACACACACACACAAACATAACACTGGTTTCTTTATTTTTGCTATTTTTTTTTGAAAACAGGTTTTGCAGGTGTTGAAAGCACAACTAAAATTTACAAACCCTTTGAACTAAAAAGGCCCAGCTACAGAAGATGAAGAGCAGCTGCTGAAAATCAAACAAAATTAAAATATCACTATCATGATACCATAGTGTATTTTTTGCTAGGGTTTGTGGGCGGAAACCAGTAAAGCTATGCCACTTGCAAGCAAACTTTCATTTTCCATAATACTAAAGGTGTCCAGAGATTATAGTGAATGAATGCATAGAGCAGTAATTCTTAAGCTATCTGATGCAAGGGACCGGCAGGGTTTTTTTTCCCTTTGACATTCCAGGGACTTGCACTATATTTGTGCCCATTGGCTACAACTGTCTCTCTCCTGGATAAATGCCATGGACCAGCAGCTGATAGTTTATGGACCAGCATGGGGCCATGGATCACCACTGAGTACCACTAGCATAAACGCGCGGGGAACTGTCCTAGTTTGGCATGAAAAGCCATCCGACTTTCTCGACTGCTTATAAAATATCCCAGTTTCTCTCTCTTCTTCTCACTTTCCCCCTTTATCCTCAACTTACTTCAACTGCAGCAAACTGAGCTGAAAGTGCAGAAGTATTTTGCACTCAATTGACTAAGTAGGAAGGGGTGGCGTCTTGTCTTTATCTGTAGGCTGAGGCAAAAGCAAACTGCTGCAGCCTTTCCTAGCTTTGAAATAGAACTGTATGTAATTTTTGAGGTAACTAAAAGGAATACACATACTTTGCAAAAGAAAAGAAGGGGAAGGGGAAACTCCTGCCACTTAACAGGGGCTTTTCCTGACAAGATCCCCTTTGAATGACAGCACCCCAGAGCTGTCCAAATATGGCCTGGTTTTAATCTGTGTAGTGCTGGAAGTGCAACCCAAGTGTATTCTCAGCTAAGCCTCCAAAATCAGCATTTCCATACATTCCTTCCTTGTATGTGTGTATGCATCACAATGAGGACGTGTGCACAGGGAATTAGAAACCCCCTTGTGCCTTGCTGCTTTTTCTCTGGTTAGAGCGTGAGGTTTTCTCAAGCAGGCAAGCAAGCAACCCTCCTTTGCAGGGAGATGGACTGTGTGACACATTGCCCCAGGCAGAGCATGACTCAGAGAACCAGGAAAAGAAATCCTTTCTGTACTTGACAGAAACACACTGCTTCACCTTGTGGGCAAAAGAGGAGGGACTGGCTGCTGTGACCGGCATGAGGCCTTGGGTGCTGTGATTGTTGTAGATATTTTGCTGACCCAGCACTTCTTGGCTGCCTTGCAAAGCCGATCTGGTTTGGCAAGCTGTGCTCAGCCTGAAGAGTCAAAGCTAAATCCCAAGAAAGCAGGTGCTGTTCTTTTGCAGGTGTGAGAAATCTTCTTGCCAGTGGGACTTTTTAAAGGCCCTGCAAGAATATTAAAATAATTGTTCTTTGTCATGCCTTCTATTAGTTTCAGGACACTGTTTCAAAACTTGGCCATTTAGCCCCCATACCCAATCCCTGCCAACAATTTGCACTGATTTGATGATCTTCAGAATTTTTTTGGAGGTCATTCCTGTAGCAGCAGCAGCAAACAACAGTCAAAATTGTCTTTTAAACACAGAAGTGCTGGACATTAAAGCTTTTTCACCCTCACTGTGGATGCTCCCCCACCTTGTGGTAGAAGAAGGGAGGGCCAAAACATTGCAGCTAAGGCCCTCTGCTTCTTTCCCAAGCAGCCCCGTGGGCAGTGAGGATGAGAAAGATGGGGAGCAGAGTTTGTAAAGAAGCCAGTGCAGTTTGGTATTTTGAGTGTTGGACTAGGACTCTGAGAGCCCAGGGTTCAAGTCCCTGCTCAGCCAACAGAAAACCAGTGGGTGACTCTGGGCAAGTCACACTCTTTCAGCCTCAGAGGAAGGCGATGGCAAATGTCCTGTGAAGAAATCTTGCCCAGAAAACCTTAGCAGAGGGGTCTCCAAAAGTTTAAGTTGCCTTGAAAGCACATAACAGAAACAACAGAGTATACATGGTGGCCCTGCCCATGTGCGGCTTTGGTCCTGCCTGCCACTGGCTTTAGTGACATCCACAGCCAAGAAGTTGCCTCTGATAGTATTATCTTTTTTAAGGTCCCCATTCCTGGCATTAGAAGGTCCTCTAATTCATTGTCCCCCTGTATATGAGATGTGAGAGGTGACAGAGCTCATCATGGGAAGGTGTGAAAAGAGATTCCAGTGGACAATAATGGGGAAAAAGGAAAACAAATGTGGTGCCAGTAGTTACAGGTTCCCTGGGAGCTATCCCGCCTGGATTGATGAAACGTCAGAATAGCATCACCATAGATAGGATGCTGCTGCTGTTGCTGTGTGCCTTCAAGTTGTTTCTGACTTATGACAACCTAAAGTATCATGAGGTTTGCTTGGCAAGATTTGCTCAGCAAGAGTTTGCCTTTGCTGTCCTCTGGAGCGGAGAGAGTGCGACCTGCCCAAGATCACCTAGTGGGTTTCTGTGGCAGAGCAGGAATTCAAACCCTGTCTTCCAGAGTCATAGTCCAGCACTCAAACCGCTGTACAACACTGGCTGTCTTAGAAATTACAACAAAATGACACCACTTGCCAGATTATCCAGGGATACCTCACTGATTCCTGTTCTTGTGGATAAAGTCAGAACTCCAGTCAGAAATATTTGGAAGACCTTGAAACCAAGATCATATTAGTAATAACAACTCCAGCAATGTTATCAGCACGGATTGATCGTGGTAGTTGTTTCTGAAGGAGAGGAGTTGATGCCTTTGATATGCATAGTTGGACCACGCAGTTATGCATAACAGTAGTGAGTAATTGTATAATGTCTGTGAGCTGGCTGGAGATAAGGGTACTCTTTGGGTATAATCACGTGCATGAACCATACTAGCAGCAGTGGGTAGACTGCCTCACTTTCCTGCCTAAATGATACCTTTGCAGTTATTCCTCTTGTGTCAGCCTGATCTTAGATCAACAGAATTTTTATTTTGGTTGGGTTGTTCAAATAGTTTTGCAATCTGGAAGTGCCTAAATGTACTGTAACAGCTGCCGTAGCTGAAACAGTACAGTTTGAGGCCTGTGTTACAGAACTCCCATGAATATGCTGTTCTTCTAAATAATGAATGCGGCTGAGAGGCAAAGATCTTTGGAATGTGATAAGGTGGAGGTGAGGAGAGGGGTGAAGTTTTCTCTCCCTCCTCTGCTACTTTTCCACCACAAATTACCTCCCCAAAATGCTTTTCCTGTCAGGGCACATGTATAGTAATGATAGCACTACTATTAGCAGTAGTAACACACACTGCAAACAATAGAGTCAGTGTGGTGTAGTACTGGTTTGAATGTTGGGCTACGACCCTGGATTCAGTTCCTCGCTTGGCCATGGAAACCCATTGGGTGACCTTTGGTGCATCGCATACTCCCAGGCCCAGGTTTGCTTTAGGATTTCCATTAAGTCAGAAATGACTTGAAGGCACACAACAACAGCATGTATATTTACAAAGTGGGTGGGGAATCTCTGGCCCTCCAGATGTTTTAGACCACAGCTCCCATAGTGCCTCTTCATTGACCATGTTGCGTGAGGCTGATGGAAGGACCCAAGGTTTTGAACTCCGTATTTATTCAGCATCACCAATCTGCATGGTACTTTATGAAGTACACAATATGGTTAGAAATATACCTTATTCCCTCAAAGATGGGAGGGGTTCTTGGTCCTATGGAGAGCAAACAATGGCCTTTTTCGCACAGGGGAATTAAAATGGCACAGTGCGTCCTCTACAGAGGTTGTCTGCACCTCGGAGCGGACTAGGTTCGGACTACTTACCGGAGATCTGCACCTCAATCTGCTCCAAAATGCCCCCAGCTGGTCCTCCAGCACGCTTTTTAAAGACTGGAAAAAAGAGGTTTCTCATTTTTCTGGAGCACGCCATTGCATACCTGCTGCCTTGTGCAGATTCACAGGCTCACACCAATGCGAGCTTGCAGTCTGCAGAGGGCGGGCTTTAGGCGTGGCTAGCTTCGCAGTTGGTCGGGACCCACGACCAACCAGAAGCCACCATTCTGGAAGCTGGAGCAGTGCGGATCTAAGACCTTGCACTGCTCCGATTCACCCTGGACCAGACCGAGGAGCCAGAAGATCTGGTGAGTAATGGCACGGAGCAATTCCCTCGCCTCGTGCGGAAATGGCCAATGTTTTTTATCATAATGCCTTCAGAATAAAAGGTAGAGGAAAAAAATGTAGGATAATCTCAGATAATACTGTATACTTCAGTTTATTTTTAATTTTTTTTATTATTTAAACAAATCCAAACATAAATCAACATCTCATATCTCATACATATCTCATATATTTTATTAACATTCCTAATTTAAAAATACATAAATAGTTCCCCTTCTCCATCTCCCCCACCTGTTTCCTTCCTGTATTCCGTTTTGTTGCTTTTCACTTGTTTATAGCTTAAATTATTATTTGTTCCTACATAATTGTTTTGCTTGTGTTATTTTCACCAAATTTGATTTTTTTAATATTTGTCCTGCTAAAGTTTCATAATACTTTAACTGTCTTTTAGTTGTATTTATCTTGCAATGACTTAATTTTTTCTTCCAATTATTTTTAATATAATCCAATATTGGCTTCCATTCACTCTCATACTGTTGTGTTGATCTCACTTTTATTAATATTGTCAACTTCTCCATCTCCATCATGCCCATAACTCTTAACAGCCAATCATCTATTGAAATGTTTTCTTTGTTTTTCTGTTTTTTGCACATAGTTTAATCTTACTGAAGTGACTGGATATAATACCAGTTTTGAATTAGTCTTTTGTCACGGAATGATTATCAATCATGTTTAACAAATATAATTTCAAATATAACAAATATAATAACAAGTTTCAATGTTAGATATTTTTGTATGTATCTTTAGATGTTTTGTATGTATTTCTTTCCAGTATTTCTTTGCTTCTGGGAATGAGCACAACATGTGAAAAAAGGTCCCTCTGTTTTCTTCACACTTCTTTCTCCTTTCTTGTATACCTGGGATAATTTAGTTGACATCAAGTACCATCAATATAACATTTTATAGTAATTCTCTTTCAATCCTATATTAAAGATAAATTTTAAATCTTTGTCCCAGGATCTCTGCCAGCTTTCCAAATCTATTGAATGACCAATGTTTTATCAATTTATTTTAAATGGTAGGCTAAAGCTGTTCATGTGTGAAAGCCAGATGAGCTAAACAATGTTTGTGATTCCAGTAAAATAATTTGTGCTAGACCAGCCTTAAGAGCATTAGATAGAATTTGTATTTTCACAGTCACTTTGTATTTGACTTTCTATTTTCTTTTCAGAAGCTTCAAAAGCTTCTCAGCTGTTCTTTCCTTATATTAATTGTGTCTTAAAATGGAAGTAGGGCCTGAAAATTGATTAGAGTCCTCCAGTGACCTTGACAGTGCGCCCATCTTGTTTCAAAGCAAGCATTGAGATAACGCCTTAGAAGTCTTGCCAGTCCTGGGGTATCTAGGATGGAGTTCCTCATCTCTCAAATTCACAAGCAGTAATTCACACTTAGGGCCTAAATACCGTAAAGTCACCAGATCCCATCTGATCTTGGAAACTAAGCAGGGTCAGACCCAGTTAGTACTGGATCAAAGACCACTGATGAATATTAGGCACTGTAGGCTATATTTTAGAGGAAGAAACTGGCAAGAACCATCTCTGAGTAGGCCTTGTCTAAGAAGACGCTATGAAATCCATGGAGTCATCTTCCATCAATAAGTGACTTAAAGGCTCATACATGCACATTCACAATTCACACATTAAAGTTTCACTTTGTACCACATACATTCCAGAAATACAGTTTAGGTACTCTAGCAGAAGCATTTTAAAACCTGAGTCTTAATGATTTGGCTGCTTTAGTATACTTGGAGCAGGAATGAGAATGCTATTTGCTGTAATTATAGTTCTTTATAAGCACTTTGGTACCATTAAGACATAATTAAATAAATTACTAAGTCTTACTATCTGCTTGGGTTGTACATATTACCTCATGTAAAACACTTGTGTCCCATGAACCAAAGGAGACCAACCACCTGTAATTCTGAATTTTTACTTTAGTATTTGAGGGGAAGATATTGCTGTCCATCCCAGGCTTGTTAATATAATGGTATAGGTGGGTCTCTGCAGTAAAATGTTGCAGTGTAGAGAGCTTGTGCTCCAGCTATTCCCCTTTGTTCTCAACCCCTCTCCCCCAAATTTGTGTTCCCTTCAATTGTCTGTCCCTGATCTATGCCCTGTAAGTGGTCTCAGTTCTTGTTGGACTTGGGGGTTATTTGAGGTGGACACACTGGTGCCCAAACTCAGCAAGATTAAAATTCTGTGCACGATCCTGCATCTGGAGGTCTACATCTGGGACATGGCTAAGTAGCTACATCCCTCTATGGTACCCTCAAACTCACCTTTTAAGCAACGCAGCCATCTTAACATGGCCATTTTCTGTAGCTGGATGTGCTGTAAGGATGTCATCTGCAGGGGCTTCTCAAGGACTGCTAGAAGATTCTGTAGATGTCTATTGCAGCATGTCCAGCTACAAAAAAATAGCTGAATATGTCTCTGCTGATCCCCCTGCTTTCCAGTGACATGATAATGGATGGGAGGGGGCAGGATTGTGTTGTTGAAATGTGAGTTTGGGGGATTTTGGTCATTGTGAAGTGACTAAAGAATTCTGATCTGCACAATAACCCAAAATGTGGGTTTTGGTTATGCAAGTCAGACTTACAATAGTATAATTCACTAGCAGGAGGCCAGTCCTTATATTTATGTGTTGATTTCTGTCAGCAGTTCTCACTTCTGTTCCTGGAGATATTTAAAAATAGCCTCTCAGTGTGCATAGGGAAAGGCACTGCCTAGGCAATGGGCCCTTTTGCACCACACAGTTACAGCTGTATGCTTCCACTTGAACTGCCATGGTTCTATCCTGTGGAATTTAGGGAGGAGCATTTATCATTCTCAGCCAGAGAAGTTCCGGGGCCACATTTAAATGCAAACCCCAGCAGTACATACGATGCAGCCACGGCAATTAAAATGGAATCATAGGCCATTTCCACACTACACTGTTACAGTGATATTATTCCACTCTCAACATCCTATGGAATCCTGGGGTTTATAATCTAGGGAGGGGCGTTTAGGATTCTCAGCCGAAAAGCTTTTTGGCGTCAGTAAACTATAAATCCCAGAATTCCACAGGATGATGAAAGTGGAATAATAGCACTATAACAGTATAATGCAGAAATGGCTATAGTGTTATTACTGTGTAGTGTGGAAGGGCACAGTAAGAACATTTTCTACACCATTTAAATTTAGGTGTTCTTTCTTCCATCTTCCTTTCCCAACCATTCCATTCCATGGCCCCTCCCATCTGATCATCTTTTTTTTTCCCCCTCCCTCTCAAAAGTCAGCCAGTATTTCATGCTCAGTCCTGTTTGGACTGTTTTGGGTTTACCACACCCACACACTTATTCCTATTTATTTATTTATTGAAAGGCTTATACCTTGTCCTCTGTCATATGATATCAGGGCAGTCTACAATGAAATCAGTTTAATGAACAATATAAAGCAGAAGGAGAAGGCCCTCTCCCTCATCGTCCCACAGTGTATTGCTCCCACTAGTGGGACACAAAAGAAGGCTCCTCCCACAGATCCCAAACAGGCTCAGTCTTTTTCATTTGTCTGCTTTGGGAAACATCAGGGCAACTCTCAGTCTACTTATGCTTGAGTCTTATACATAGGTGGTGTCATTTTGGCCACATAAGTAACAGCACTGAGGGAAATAAATCAGACATTGAGTATAAAATTCTGTCAGATCTTTTGACTTTGCCTTGCTATAAAATTACCATTGTGATACAAGTTTTGATTCCTATTAATTCAGATTTTGTTGATTTCTCCTTTCCCCAGGTTTGTTGATGTTCGCCATCACACACATCCTGTATTCCTCAGCATTTGGGATGAAGCCTTTAGATCCAAAAGCTGGCCTGGTGATGGTCCTCATGTCCGGCTTCTGCTACACCTTCCTGTATAGCTACCTCTCAGGCCCATTCACCTACCTAGTGGCTGTCTATGTTGCCTTGATCGGCTTCATGGGCTGGCGGGCCATGGCCGGCGTGCAGCTTTGCAACGACCTGTGGACTTGGACCAAGCTGTCGGCCTGCATTGGCTCAGTGCTCTTCATGGTATCAGATCTGACCATTGCTCTCAACAAGTTCTGCTTTCCCGTGCCCTACTCACGGGTCATCATCATGGCTACTTACTATGCAGCTCAAATGCTCATTGCACTTTCTGCTGTGGAGAGCCGAGATGAGGAGGTCTTCAAGAAGCAGAAGTAGATGATGATGTCCGTTGTAAACTCACAGACTCAGCAGAGGGGCAGTGTAGCTGCATTCATCCATCTCTGAGGACAGTTCTGACTGTTTAGGGGAATCAGCGATCGCAGATCTTTGCTTCCTCAAAGTATTTTCTTTAGTATTTAGCTGGCTGTCCTCCAGTCTGGTTGGGTGGAGTGTAGATCCCACACTGGAAGTTTAGATTGTTCCTGCAGAACTTACTATCTGGCCTTCTCACCACCACCTTGGAAACTGGGGAAGGCTTCTCAAATAATTCATGGCATTGGTATAGTACTGAAGCTGATGCTGAACATTCCAGAAGGAGAAGGCTCATTTCAGAACAATGTTTTTTAGAAGAAGGAAGAAAGGAAGGGAGGGAGGAAGTGGGTAGAGGGAGAATACACTATGCTGGGGATTAAGAGCCTTACCTTCAACACTGAATGTGCAAAGTCATGTGAAAGGAGCGTCGGTACTGTTCAGCCAAGCTCCTGTTTTCACAACTCTGAAATTATTGTGTTTCTACACAAGGAAACCCCAGGGCCTTGATAGGAGGGGAGGATGCGGGCACATTTCATGGGAGTTTGTATGGGTAGTACAGTTTGTGCTGTCCCTGGGAGAAATCAGTCTGAATTCCAGATTCATACAACCATTTATTTATAGGCCATTGGAAGCCTTTCTTCTGAATGTGAACTCTGTGAAGCCTCCGGCATTCTGCAGACTTAAAAGCAACAACAAAATGCAACACTATTCTCAGGCACGGGATGGGGTTGGGAGATAGGAAATGGGTTCTTCTTATTCTTCTTTAAAAAGCAGGTAACGATAGACCCTTAATTGGGTTTTTCTAGCAGACAACCTTCACCGTAAGTAATCTCTCCATAGAGCACTTAAACATGGAACTGAAGAATGATGCAAATATCCTTGAAAGTCTCTGTCACCAGATGCTTTGCAATGGAACAGACTGGCTGAGGAAGCCACCTGCTTGTCAGATCTGCTATCAATGCTGTAGAGGATCTGGGAAGAACTGGGAGCTAACTTCTGTGCCCCGCCCCACCCCACCCAACTCCAAAATCCCAAACAGTGGAGGGAAAGAGGATGCAACAGCAAAGATGCAGACTTGGTTACTTAGTGGTATTCTGGTCACTATGAACGAAGGCTGTGTTATGGATCACTAACAAGTATTAGCAAGTTGTCATTTCTACTGTGAGCTCAATGGACTAATCAGGGAACAATATTTATTCAAAGTGAAGCCAGTGGGCTTCCATGTATTTGTGCATGTGGCATGTGTATGTACCATTTTCTATGGACACATGCACATCAATGTTTAGCTGACTTCCCCATCCCCTTCAACTAGACTCTAGAGTCTGCCGGTGCCTTCATGCCTACGGCTGCAATGCAGGTCATGCCAACAGGTACGGCAGCCCTATTGCCAAAGTGCTGAGAGGGTCAGTCAATGCACCGCTTGCCTAAGCCATTCGTCCATTTTCACAGGGCAGCAATGAACTGCTGTGGATCTGTCTGGGAGAGATTTGTGGTTTGAGAAAGCTACACACTTGTGGTTTCCCTGGGTGTCTTAGATGTCAGGTGGCAAAACAGATTTCAGCTGACCTGCCCTGCAGCAGTCTGTGTGGAGACCCCTGAGTGTATACCCTCTTGGTTGCTCATGGGACTTTTGGGGGTGGAGAAAGAATGTATCTTCGTTATTAACCATAATGTATTTGACTTGATTCAGTTCTCTATACAGTGTAGTAAGTGGAGAATGCCGAAGCATTTATTTCTTTTTTAGTCTGAATAGTCATGACATACCACTTATCTTTAGATTCCTCCCCTACTGTGTTCTGTCACTAGAATTCTGCCTGGTGCAGACAGGGAGCTTTTTAAAATTTTTGGTTATTTGTCAAAACGCAGAAAACATAAACTTTATAAAAGAAGCCCCCTCCTTTAAAAAAAAAGAAAAAATATCCTAGGTAAGAACATCTCTAAACCAATGCTCAACATATTCCAGGTAGCTTCCTCCTCTATCCCCACCCCCAGTAGACATTCTTAGATAAAATTTGCACATCACCATATGCTGGTATTAGAAATGACCTGCAATGTACTCTGGTGCTTAGGATCTAGCTATGGGCATTGTCTTTTGAGTCCAGAGGAACTTGCCAAGGGTGTGTCCAACACCACAAAGTGATCTCTGCTTGTTCAGTTATGAACATGGAAGGGGCTTCAATGATTTGCCCTAATAGTTCTATCATGCAGAGGAAATCAAATGTGAGAACTCTTGAGAGATCCCATTTGTGCTACCAACTTTACATTGCTCTTATGCCACCTCAATTGCCATAGCATTTCCCAAGAAAATTTTTGAATGTTTACATTGGTGAATGTGCTGAGAATTTTCCATGGAAATTCCCTAGCTGGTCCCCTTGCCAGAATGCTGTCCTTCCCTCTGCAGTATAGCTTGAGTGACTATTACATTTAATCTATGGTATGACTATATCCAGATTTTTTCTAAATCAATCATTTTGGAAGTACAAAATAGATTGGAGCAATATACACCTGCACTTAAGGTAAACACTGAAAGCTGCTGTTGGCAACAATTCTCAATCGCAAGGGATAAGACTCATGCTGCCCACAAGATATTGTTGTACTGCAAGTCACATCTGCTTTAGGCAGCATAGTATAGCCAGTGGTGAGGAATATTGGGAGCTGCAGCTCAACCACATATGGATGATTCCTACCATTGCTCCATGGTCTCAAGGGTGCTGGCTTATGTATAATGAAAATCTTACATACTTTCTACTGGAAGTCAGAAAACTGATTCTGTTTTAGGCTTGAATTACCAATGAGGACTACAATGGTGTTTCAGTCTGGACTTCTCTCCAATCTCTTTCTGAATGTAAAAATATTGAGCCTTTAAACTGCACAAATAACCATCCTGGAAAGCTAGGAAGGAAAATATGGTTGAGGGAAGTTTGTGCCTATTTGATCTGTTCAGGCTGTAACTGATGCTTTTTGATTCTGTTAGGATGTCATTATATATATACACACACACACACACACACCTAAATCCCTGAATGCTTACTATGCTATGTGAGTAGAATCTAATTAGGGTTACTTTCTAATCCAAAACCCCATCTAAAGAAACAACAGCAGCAGCTCAACATTCCTACTATGGAATATTTGGCAGTGACTAATAGACTTTTAGACTTATTCAAAGAGATAGCCATGTTAGTGTATTTTAGCAGAAGGAGACATAGAAGAATCAGGTAGTATCTTTGAGACTAAATGAGAAGAAATTTCTAGCATAATAAGATTTTGTGGGAACAGTCCACTTCATCAGATGTTATGCTGTTAAAAGTGCTAGAATCCAGGACTGAGTTGCTTACACATTGCATTGTCTGTCATGTGGATGCAATTGAACTTGCAGAAGTTCTTGTTATAGGGTAGTATGTTGAACAGCATCAGTATGTTTTCTTTGTCTAGATTTCTCATTGTGTGGTGAGTCATAAATGTTATAAAGTTTAAAGGGAAGACTTTTTTAGAAAAAAAAAATCCTGATCAAGGGAAGATTTCGTGACAGACTAATTGTGTTCTCTTCTAAACTGTCTGGGGCTGGTTGAGCATTTACTCTGAACTGAGAATATTTTTTATGTGCAAATTTAAATTATCTTTGAGGGCCTTTCATTGTGTGAAAAGCTGATCATTATTAATGTGAAAGAGAAAAGGGAGGAGAGGTACTTGAAATGCAAATCAGCCTTTTGGCCAAATTTAGGTTTTGCTTCCTCCACAGGAGCAAGAAACAAGTCACATCTTATATGTGAACAAAACACCACAACAGTCCTTGTGTGACCTGCCTGTTCATGAGTGCTTCTACGTCTGAGCCACAAGGGTTCTCCACAATAACACATAAGAGATACTGAATCCCATTGGTTAGTTCAGCATTGATACAATGGGTCTACCCTGATTTGAACTAACATAGGCTTTAGGCCATTGCCTTGACACTAACTGCTATTTCTGTTTTTCTGGAATCCACTGTTTTTTGTGGAAGGAAAAGAGCTACGATGTAGAAAGTTCTAGGTATAACCATTGAGGGACATAAAGTTGGAAGAAATCATAGAGTTGGGTCTCAAAAGCAAAACGGGAGCAGTAGTGAGTCACTGTTAGAGCTACATTTTAAAAATAAAACCGGTAGTTCACATTTTTCAAAAGTAAAAGAATATGTTCCTTTTATTTCCTTTTGGGGGAAAGACACACATCAGAATGCTACCTATGGGTGGCTAGAGGGACCAAACGCTCTCCTCCCATCCACCTCATTGTCACCTGAACACAATTTTGCTTGTAGGGCACCTTGGGTCCTGTACAGGAGAAAGATGAGATGTGAATTAAACAGACAAACAAACAGAGAATGAGGCAGCAGCTGAAGCCAGCACTTGAACTTTTTCATATGCCTCCTTAATCATTTACTATTGACGTGGCCTATATAAACAGAAAAGTGAGTAGCAAATTACATGTACCACAGAAGTAGTAAAATTATCCCTCATTAAACCATAATTGTAATGCTGTTATACCTTTATTGTTGGGAAAAAGAACCAATTAAAAGTAACTAGTTATGTCAGTAAGCTCTCAGCAACCCACTTCTTCAGTGTTCATACTAGGTGGACATCAATCTTCTGCTTAAAAAAAATTCCAAGAAAAGGAGACCGTGCCACTCTTCTTGGCAGCCTGTTTTACTGTTGCTCACAGTGTGATAAAATCTTTTCCAATATTTAGCTGAAATCTACTTTCTGGATATTTAAACTCATTGGGTTTGGGTCTTGTGGTCTGGGTCTTGCTCAATCAGCTGTGAGAAAGCCTTTCCAGTAATAAAATATCATTCTTGTACAACTTCATGATTGCCTCTTCTCCGGGACAAACGTAACCCAACCTAGGGGAAGAACCATAGCTCAGAGGAAAAGCATATGTTTTGGAGATTGTGTCCAGACTGTTTAAGGTTCAGTTCCTGGCTTTTCCAGGTAGGGACAGAAAATACCCCTACCTGAAGCTCTGGGGAGCTGCTTCCATACAGTGTCAATAGTACTGAGCTAGATGGATCAGTGGTGTGATTTCATATGAAGTAGTTCAGGGGGAGACTCTGTTTTGCGTGCAGAAGGTCTCAGGTCTAACCTCTGACATTTTAAGGGATGAGATGTAGAAACAACTTCTGCCCTAAAATATTGCCTGTCAGATCTTATTGTAGTCCAAGATAAGGAAACTTGTAACCCTCTAGAAGATGCTGGACTGCATTGCCCAACTTCCCTAGCCAGTATAGCCAGTAGTGAGAGATGCTGGCAGTTGTTGTGTCCAACATCAGGAGGGCAACAAGTTAACCAGCTGAGTGTAAATGGTGCTGGGTTACAATCTGACTCGCGAGACAGCTTCCTGTGTTGCCATGTAACTTTCCAACTTTTTCAACATTTTCACATCCAGTTTGGTTTCCAGAGCCTTCATCATATTTGCTGTGCTTCTATGGAAATGGCCCAGTTCAGATCCAGTCTTAAGTTTGCTCAAGACAATCACTAGTTTCCAACTGGTGCTGAAATCACAGAGCAAAAGAAGAGCATTTCCACTTGAGTGAGAGTTGAGCAAATGGCTCTTTGGATTAGGGCTTGCTGGAAAAAAGAATACACCCTAATGTTGCTCTTGGTTCTTTTTAGTTGGTGATCTTTTCAGCTTGCCCACTCTCTTCAGTCTTAAGCATCATGCACTATACAACAGATGGGAGAAAAAGCCCTGTGAGGTGCTCCTTAGTTGTCTGCTGGCTAGTAGCATTAATTTCTTTATCCAGATGCTATGCAGATTTCATACCCATTGCTTTCCCCAGGGTCATTGCTGAAGAGGTATTTCCTCTCTTAGAAGAGCTGCCAGAGGCCCTTTCTTTTAATGTGTGTCTTTTATTTGAGTGAGTACCACTCCACAGAATAGAAATGTTGACCTCTTTTTTCCCAATTCAGGCCACCAAGATTACACAAGTCTCCACTTCCTCCTCTGTGCTTCAGCATTTGATGTGACAGCCAAGGTCCCAGAAATGGTTTATGCTTGCATCTGTTTGTTTGTTTTTTTAAAAGCATAGGAAATGCTAGAATAAAATGGCTTCCAGGAATGTTTTGTGCCCTTCAGATAATTAATGAGAAGGAATCAAACTAAAAATAAATTCTGGACTTTTTGCACTCATGATGGGAATATAAAAGCAAAAAAGAGTTGTAAGTCAGAAATGGAGATTTGGAGGAAAACATTGGTGAAGCAAGAAAATGTGAGCAAGATTTTATCTGCAAATATTGGGTATACCCTGTGGGTGCATCTAGACAGAGATCTTTGTTGTTATTTACTTTTAAGTCAATTCTGATATATTGGGTTTTCTGGGCAATATTTTTTTCAGAAGAGAGTTGACATTCTCTTCCTCTGAGGCTGAGAGGGTGTGACTTCCCCAGGCTCACCCAGTGGATTCCCATGGCTGAGTGGGGATTCAAACCCTATCTCCAGGAATCCTAGTTCAACACTCAAACAACTACAGAATGGTGGCTTTCTTAACTGTACACTATTAACAGGCATTGTGGAGCTATACTATTTTTCCCCTTTATTTTTCCCGCTAAGAGAAAAAGTTGCAAGAAACAGTGGGAAAATGCAGGAGGGCTGCTGATTGAAAACACCATCTGTGCCTCCTTTGAACTTGTATGAATGAGGCAGTGCCATTGTATAGTAAAGACTTCATCTGGAAGCTCCCTATGCCAATGGTGGCTGGTGGCCTCCCTGCCACTGGAGGTGGAATCTGCTTCAGGTTTTAATTCTAACTTGAAAGAAGTTGGCCAATGCATCAGATTTGTTTTTGGGGTAGGGTTCAGCACTTTGGACAGTTCCTTTAGAGTCTGGACTAAAATTCAGAGTGGATTAACACCCCCACTGATATGGAAGCACTGCCCTACTTAAGAACAGGAGAAGAAGATGCCTCATTACAGAAAGCATCTGCCTCTGAGGTCACCTCCTACTAACTCTAAGCAGGTGTTTGTTCTATTCCATTTTAAGATATATCTTTTTAAGACATTTACAGCCAAGAGCCTAGCACCCTATGCACAGCTTGACACCCTCCCACTGCCTGGCATGCCCTGGGAGGAGCCACTGTTGCTATGACCAGTGGGGAAGGGAGGGAAAGCAGGAGGAGATTGAGACCATAGAGAAACGATTAGTGTCAGCTTGGTTGTGGGACGAGAGGGAAAGAAGTGAGAGCACACCCACATTTTCCTTCCCCCAAGAGCTCAGAGCAGCCATATCTCTATGGACTGAATTGCCTTGCCCCTCCTTTCCTCCCCCCTTGGTAAGTGACAGCAGCATAGGACCTTCCTGGAGTTTGACATTCGCCAAGCAGTGGGAAGTTTTTGGATAGAGTGCAAGGTTAAGAAAATAGATCTCTAAAAAGAACGTAGGGCCATATTAGTCAAGAGGGTGCTGGCCTATATATGCAACTCCTTATGTGCAGAGATAAATAACAGAATGGGTTTGAGAAGAAAAGAAATTATTCGTTATTAGAAATTTGTATTCTTGTCACAGCTCCTATGCCTTTACTACTTGTTGAGTGCCTGCCTGTTGTTTTGCTTTTTGTGGCACTAGGAGGTCAGATAAGGAGCTATTGGCAGCAAGGCTAGGGAGGTCCTTAAAAATATGAAGAAGCTTTTGCAGTACTGTGGGAAGATCTGGTTGGCTTGAATGAAAGGCCTGGCTTAAAATAACGCAAGGATATATAATCTCTTGGGCTTTAATGCTGTTGCATAATATGGTCAGCATTTCATTCATGTGAGAAATCATGTCTAGCTTGGGTAAAATGGCCTAAGAGGATTTAGCAATTTTGCATCTTCATTCACTCTGTCTGTTCATCTGTTGGCCCCACCATGACCTCTGCCCCTTGTAGAATTGTAGGGTGCCCCAGCTAAACCTGTGCCTTGTTCATGCAGACTG
The DNA here is from genome assembly GCA_948472985.1 of Iguana delicatissima. Classification (NCBI taxonomy): domain Eukaryota; kingdom Metazoa; phylum Chordata; class Lepidosauria; order Squamata; family Iguanidae; genus Iguana; species Iguana delicatissima. Next base: position 220,720 of record CAOKZL010002769.1, on the reverse strand, counting down.
GCTCCCATTCTGGAAAAACTAGTGCAGAAGTCATATTCACACAGTGTGCGTTTTCCAGGTGGATGGTTGGGTAGCAAGGGCTGAAGAAAAATAAGTAGTAAGATCACTACAAAATTGCATTTAAAAGTTCCTTAGAAGAGACGCCTTTGTTCTGAATGGGGCTTAAAAATCAATTTTCCAGTGGCAGATGGTGAGTTCAAATATGCTGTCATGGTTCCTGAGTAACATATTGTAAAATGGCATTTTCTTTTTAAAGCAAGTGTGTCCATGTGTGCGCACACGTGTGTGTGCTCATGTGTGTACACATATATTTCCTAGATATTTTTACACACTTTGCACCATGTGGGTGGTAAGTCATAAAAAACTCAACAAGATAGTTTTCACTCCAGTCATTGGGGAAGAAACAAGATAAAGAAAAGTCAAATAAATCTCCAATGATGAAGTTTAATGTTGCTTTGGCTGAAACAACAGTGCAGTCTTAACTCTCTTAAAGCATATATAGTCTTGATTGGGTAAAAATTCAGTTACCATTGAATTTTTTTTTGGCTTTTGGAAGTTTTTTTTCCTTTTAGAAGAAGATTCTAACTAAAGTGGTTTACTTTTGTATGTTACTCAGTTTCTCTGCATGGTGTCCACTCTCCTTTCAGAGAGTTTAATTTCCTGTACCTCTAGATATGTTGCTTCATATAACATACAGTGGTAAGGTAATTTTCTTGCTTTAGTTATTTGAAATAAATATAATAATTTAAAAATTGGTACTCTAAAGTTAATAGTTTAATACTGAGTGGGCAGTTGTTTCTCAACTGTATGCTACTATCCCTTGTCATCTCTTGCAGGGCTAAAAGAGATGTGTGTGTGTGTGCGCATGCGCATGTGTGGATTCACAGACAAATGTTTCCCTAGCTCAATTTAGTTAGCAGGATTTAACACTCCACCCCAGCATTACTCACCATGAATCATCTTGGATTGGAGATATATGGAAAAATAGGTAAATGTATTCCACATATTGACTGAGGGAAAAATGTCACATAATTTGGCAAGAAGAAGACCCTTCGCCCCGGCATTTCACCTCTTGTTTCTATGTGCACACCTCCGTCTGTTGTTCATGTGCGGGCAAAAGGATGTTGTGAGCATGTGAGGGAAGAAACCAACATCCTTCATGTGGGATATAAGGAGTGGTATCCTACATCATCCAGCAGAATGCAGTGGTTCACTGCACAATTCCGCCCCCCCACCTCCAGGAAGGCACTTTTGAAGTACTGGAGCTTGCTGTCCAAGACATTTACTCATGGAAGGTCTGGGATTTTAAGAAATCTGGGAAGGTGATGGCAGCCTTTTTTTCTCCTAACTATAATTGCTGGGTGCTCCATAACTACTTCCCACACTCTCCCAGTCCATAGCATACTTCAGTGGTTCACCTTCTATGGTGGTGGTGGTAAACACTGTGGAAAGAGATGTTGAATAACTCTTTCTACAACATCAAATAATACATACACTCTGATAATCCCCGGTTATGCAAGTGTATGGCCTTTTCCGCACAATGTAGTCACTGCGTAGCTGTGACGGCTTGAGGAGGCATGCATCCACACAACGTCATCCTTATTAAGTTGATGTTAAGTTGCTGGCACGCCTTTGCTAAAGCGTTGTATTTGAGCAACGGAAAAAATGCATTTTTCACTCCCTGTGACTGCTTCTACTATGTTTCTGCAACTACATGGGAAACTGTTGAAGCGCATTCTTGCAGAAATGGGTGGGTTCAAGGCAGGCCCAGCTTGGCATACGTGACGTCATGTCTGTGTAGGGACATCCTTCCAAAGATTTTTTTTAAAAAAGGGATCCAATGAAATGGGCTGGGGCGGGCCATAGGCAGAGCTGGGGAGTGGTGATGAACGCTGTAGTGTGGAATGAGAAAGTGGTCTTCGCCACCTCAAGTGGAGGACAGTGCAGAATGCTGTGTCGCAGAAACATAGCCATAAACTCCGCTTCTACAACACCATGAGGCGTTTCTGCCATCTCGTGCGGAAAGGGCCTATGTCACCAACAAGACTCTGGTCATGGTCAATCATCTGTTTTGACTGTGAGATAAAACCAGTTCCAGGCATTGCTCCCCACCACCTTGCCATCATCAGGTGATCAGCACTAGCAGAACAATCTGTGCAATGAACAGAGAATCTTTCCCACAGAAAGGTTTGCATGATCTTTTTTGGCATGCATGGATATCTGCACTGAGGGAGGGGAGCTTTCTGTTTTTGATAACAATGGGAAGCTATGAATGCTGAGATCTGGATCTCACATCTAGAAATCCATGTCATTAGTTTCGCAAATGTTGCTTTGACATCTATGTCTTTGTTGCCTTAGGTAGCAAGGGCTCTGTTTATGGACAAGATGTTGGATGTTACCATAGTGAGTGGCTCTATATAGGGATATACACTCCCAGCCACATCAAACAACACATTCAGCTGGTTGAATGGGGCTTGAGCATTGAAATGGGAATGGGAGGGTATGCACATAGTTTTATCCCTTCATTTGCAACTGCTTGTGTGTGAAAGAGTGCATTGTGTCACTGGTCATTCATGTTGGATTTCTACTACTTGGATGTCAGTAAAGCTCACTCATGCCCTTAAAAGCTGAAAGAGCTGCAGGGACTGGTACCAGCAGATGATCTGGTTTGCTACACCTTTTCCTAAACTAGCAAAAATTCAATTAGTAATAATGCTTGCCTGCCTCCCTCACAGGGTTGGTGTAAGGCAGAAGTATTTTTTTTTACTTCCCTCCCACAATAGGGAGCAGGTACAATGTTAAAGTCATTTTTGAGTGAGAGTGTTAAAAGTTACTTTTGTATAAAAGTGACACTATTAAAAGTCACTTTTGAAACTTTGCACAGTTGTAGGGGCACCAAGAAATACTACTTCTGAAAGGGTTTATTTGAAGCGCGCGCGCACACACACACACACACAATAGCCAGTATTTGCAAGTACTGTTGTTCCATAGTAAAGAGTAGTTTCAGACAAAATCTCAGAACAAAGCACAAATTGACCATGACGAGGAAAAAAAAATACCCAGCCTCTTGTTTTTCAAATTTTGGGCAAAATCAATTAACTTTTTAAAAACCTTGCCCTAATGTGCAAATACTGTATACAGAGGTTACAGCTCAAGCCTGTTGCTGCACTTACAGCTTTCCTACACGGCAGCATTTGCATTGCCTTTACTTTAGGCTGTTGTCAAACTATATGCATGCCATCCATGTATTGCTGTTGTTGTGTGCCTTCAAGTTGTTTCTGACTTATGGCAACCCTAAGGTGAGTCTACCACAGGGTTTTCCAGGGATGAGAGTGTATGACACCCCCAAGATCACCTAGGTTGGTTTCCATGACTGAGCAGAGAATCAAATCCTGGTCTCCATGGTTATAGTCCAAAGCTCAAACCACTACACACATGCTGGCTCTTCCATCCAGGTATACCACAGTGGCAATCCTGTGCTTAATAAATATTCAGTTTATCTCTTCCTCCTCCTCGGCAGTTTGCCATATGTTCCTCTTACTTTCTTTGTCCATTGATCATCTTTTCAAAAATATGAAAATTCAGCACACAGCTGTGAGGAGCATTTTGTGAGCTAAGCATGTGCCTACAATTTGGGATCAGTGGGACTTCAAAGTACCTAAAACTCTGGCTGAATTGGGCCCTGTTCAGCATCACGTCACTATGCTGAAGTAATAGGACCAAAAGAAGACATCTTGCACTTGTGCTAGGAACACGTTACTTTTAAAGAGTAATAACAAAACAAACAAACAAATCCATACTTACATTTTGGGCCAAAACTAGGCAAAATGTGCAATCCAAAACAAGAGTACTATGGTGAAAGACCTGGCTCTTAAGAGCAGAATAAAACATTTCAAAGAAATAAACTAGTATCAAATTAATTTTTGGCTGGTTGACACATTATGCAGTGACAAGGGGAGAGTTGCCAGTGAGCAGCAAGAATCTATAGATCTTAAGATTTTGGTTACTGCCCCAGAATCCTCTAGCAGAGTAATGTAGCTTTTCCAAGCTCTGGGGCAGACCCTTCCCAAAAAAATGTTTTAAAAATTTCAGACAGATTGTGAGGTGATTTTCTTTGCCCGTAAGCCATCCCAAAGCTGCCAAAACCACTTGAAAATATGGCAATTTGCTTCCCCTAACCACCACTGCCAAAAATTGGCCAAAATGGTGGTGGAAGTGACACTGCATTTAGCAAGGGGCATTTGGAGTACTCAGCCAGAGTGCTCCAGTGCCTCATCAAACTAAAAAGCCCAGACTTCCATAGGATGCAGCCATAGTGGTTAAAGTGGAATAATAGCTCTAAAAATGGTGTAGTGTGAATAGGCTCTTGATCTTTTAGAACTGAAGAAGCAACAGATGGTGCTGTGCTCTCCATAACACTTTTGAAGACAAATTGGTCTCACAATTATTGTTTGCCAACTGTGGCATAGCCCTCTCCCCTGTATCTGCCCAGGCTACAAGACACCAGAAGGGGATAACACGCTTTTAGGGAGGGCACAGATCTTAAAAAGGCTGAATTAGAGACACTTTTGCACAGCCCTGGAAGCACTGGAAGTTTAAGGTCTCAGCCACTGTAGCATTTTCAAGTTTTCAAAATAGCAATAAGGGGCAGTCAAAATTCCTGACATGCAGGATTGTTGATCAGGAAGGAACTACAAACAAGTTTGTTTGTATCTAAATACTGAAGGTACTGATTTCAATTAATTTAGCTGATTTAGCCGTGTATTTCTCAGTAAAATTAATATATGGTACACATGCATAAATTACAAGATACACATATTTCTATCTTTATGAAAGGCCCAGAAAGCTTTACAGTTCTCAAATAAGGGACATCCTTTATAATAATACCTGCCAGTTCTATAAGAGGCAAACTTTCTGGCCCTTAGAGTTAATTCAGTGAGCTGTAAATTCTTCACCCCACCACTAACCAATAATATTTTCAGTATTGTACAACCATGGCACAAGGCTCCCCCCCCCCCCGTTTTCAGCAACTGTACCAGTCCCATAAAAACTAAACGTTGGTATGTGGGTCATAGATATAAATCTGTAGTGAAAACGAAATTAGTTTGAACTCAGATGCAAATACAATGTGAATGTCACAATCTTTCATGCTGAGTTTGTTTTCCTTTTATTTTCAGTTTAGAGAATGTTCTGTTGTGTGTATTTTTCTTTTAAATGTAAAAAACTCTACATGGATATACATATACTACAAAATAAAAATCTCTGGCCAAAAGACAAAACATGTCTGATGGATTTTTCTCATTGTTGTTGCCTGGCTGTGCTAAAATAGGAAGTGGGAGAAGTCCAGCTTTCACATGGAAACTAAGTCCTAGGAGTAGCGGTTGAAAAGGGCTCGGTATGTTGTTTCTGGACAAGAGAATATTAAAAGAAGCCATGATTCATTGTTGTTGTGTGCCTTCAAGTCATTTCTGACTTACAGCAACTCTAAGGAAAACCTATCATGGGGTTTTCTGGGGCTGAGAGTGTGTGATACACACCTGGCCCCTCCCAAAACTGCAAACCCCAGGATTCCATAGGATGTTGAAAGTGGAATCATAGCGCTATAACACTGTAGTGTGGAAAGGGGCAAGGTCATCCAGTGGATTTCCATGCCCAAGTGGGGTATTGAACCCTGGTCTCCAGGCTTGTAGTCCAGTGCTCAAGCCACTACACACACTACCTAAAAGGCTGTCATGCAAATGATACAGTGGCCCTGTGGCCCTGTCACACTATGCCATTACAGCATTTAAACTGCCATGACTACATACTATGGATTCCCAAGGTTTGTTGCTTTGGGCAGCACTAGACTGCTCTGACAGAGAATTCTACATGCCACTCCCTAAACCGCAAGTCCCACGATTCCATATAATATAGTGATGGAAATTAAAGTGGAATTATAGTGCTATAACCATGCAGTATGAAAAGGCCCTGCTCTCTATTGCTGCAGAAGGCAGGACTTGAACCAATGGGTAGAAATTGCAGGAAAGCAGATTTTGACTCAGTGGTAGAACTATCTTAAGGCTAAGCACTGTTTTGGCAGAGGAACACACTGCTTCAGGCAGTACCTTTACTGGAGGCATTTAAACACAGGACGGGCACCTCTATCTTAGAAAATTGGTCATAGCAGTTCTACACTGTACTTGAATTCATGATTAGATTATTGACTTGAGGACCTCTGACATCTCTCCAATCCCCATTATTCTGTATAAAATTGCTCACAGTATTATGATGCTTCCAAGCCTTTTCAGCCAGCTCAGGGAAACTTCAAGGTGTAAGACTGTAGTGCTTAATTCCTTTAAAAGTGAAACACAGGAACCACAAGTAAGCTACTGTCCATCAGATTATTTTTCTAGAACCTTATTAAAAGCGAATCTCACCCATTGGCCATCAGCTGGAGACTAGCAGGCATAGGCTGGGAACCCAATCCGCCTCCACTAGAAAGCAAAGGCATAATGACTAACAGTTCAATTGATCTGTCACATACACAGTGGTGGCTGTTGGCTTCCATGTCAGTGGGAGTGAATCCACCCTAGGTTTTAATCAGAAGTTTAAAAGAGCCATCCAAAGTGCTGAATGTATTTGAGGGGTTGGGGGTCATTTTGGGGGGTTTTTGGGGGAGGGTTCTTTTTTTAATGTTTGGATTAAAGCTCAAAGTGGATTCACTTCACTCTGCTGACATGGAAATCAATGGCTGTCATTGCATATGAAAAGTCAGTGGAGAAAGATCTGTCCTGTCCACATGTGTGTACTCTCTCTGAGGATCAGGAAACATATGGTCCTCCAGCTGTTGTAGAACTACAACTCTCATCATACCTTACTCTTGGTTTTGTTGGTTAAGGCTGATGGATGTTAGAGTTCAACAGTGTCTGGAAGACCACATTCTGCAGTATAGCAGCAGATGGGACAGTGTGACTCTATGAACAAGCCACAAGACTTCCATGTATACCAGTAACAGTAGTGCAAGTGTCTATTAGCCATGCCCTGGTGCCCACTGTGATTTTATGGAAAACATGTGAGAGATACATGAGCAAGATGCACAAATTGGCTCTGAGTCTACAGTCACGTGTTGCTATGGCAACACAATGTTGAATGAATTTTCTTTCCACAGCTTAATGCACAATATTACATCCCTGGAACTCAGGGATGCAAGTTGAGAGCCCAGTCTTTCAGTACCAGACCAGTACTCAGCATTGTTAAATCAGTTCACTGGTTGGTAACACTTGCTAAGTTGGCATCCTCTTGGTGTATTATGCTCACCCAAGTTCCCTTACAGTTGCAGTTATCCTTTTATGCTTATGTGTAATATACATATTCAACTGAGGATTCTGAAAGTGGAATTAGGCATGTGGTGCCATTGCCTACTGTTGTGCTGTGTGAATGGTCACACTTTGCATATTGGTGTACATTTGGTTGTGCAACATTGCAACACTGTGACAAAGTGGCATAGTGCAACTAAGGCATACTCTTGTGAGCACAATGTTGCGTTCAATCTTGCTAATGCAGGATTTCAGCCACTAGTCTCCAGTGCAGATTCACTTGGATAGCGGTTTACTAAAAGTGGTTTACCTTTGCAGCTGTACATGGTTAAAAACCATGGCTGAAGTTATTTTTTAAAAATTGCTTACAATGTACATAAAACCAAAGTCCTCAAACCCTTCTGAATTAATGAAGCCAAGAACTTCATTCAGCTGAGCTAGCAAACCAAGGGTCCTTTCACATTACACAGTTATAGCACTGTGATTCCACTTTAACTGCCCTGGAAATCCTATGGAATCCTTGGATTTGCAGTTTATGGAGGGGTATTTGGAATTCTCAGCCAGAGAGCAGCTCTGACACCTCCCCAAACTCCATATCCCAGGATTCCATAGGATTTAGTTGTGGCAGTTGAGGTGGAATAGTAATGCAATAATTCTGTAGTGTAAAAGCGTCCAGATGAATTGGACAGTTTGGTACTGGAATGAAGTTGAAGATAAATTAGCTCTAATTGCTCTACCTTTAAATTTTTTGCAGTTCAGACTGATGGTATAATACTTTCTCTCCTGAGGTGAGGCCTGGAAAGTTCATGTAGAGCCAAAGTTGGGCAACACTAGCATTCTGATCAATAAACCATAAACACAGCAGCAGCTAAATAATTGTTTCATTGATTCAGGATGAACAAAACCAAGCCAAGAAAACTCTTTATAAAAAGAACAGTCTAAAATCTTTATGTCAGGAGAGCTAAGGAAAGGAAGGATTAAGAACAAGGTCACGAGTGACCTTGGTAGCGCAGGGACTGGAGACCAAGGAGTTCTCTGGATTAGTTTAGCCTGAACAGCTGCCCATTTAGAATAAAATCACAGCTGTGGCAGGAATGGATTCACCCAGAACAACTGGCCCAACTTTTGGCATTAGAGGCTCTGATGGGGATGCCCCTATTTCTGATGTGGCTACTAGGGTCAGGGATTTTACCAACATGGTGCCTTGCTTGTGGAATTCTGTCCCCTTATCTATTCCTCCCTGATGAATTTAGATGCCAAATAAAAACCATTCTGAGATACATAGACACTCAATAATGCTTCCTGAGCATTCACTAATTAAATTGTTCTGCTCTTGTGTGATAGTTACTGATCTGAATATGATTTTTATGGCCATGTCCTGACTGTATTCTGACAGGATGTGATAAAAAGTGTATTTTTTTATAATGGGCAATTAAATTATTGTTGTAAACCACCTTGAAGAGTGAGGTTAGAGGGATAAAACTATCATAAATATAGCATCAGTTCAGCTGTATACCAACATAATAAACTGAAGTATTTTTAAAATATGGATTATTTTTAATCTGGAAGCACTTAAGATGAATATCCATAGGAAGCTGATACTCTAATGACAATTTCATGAAAGACGGGTGCAGATAGAGACACCTTGCAATCCGCTACTGTTAGCTCTTTGGTTTTGGAAAGTTATCTAAACATTCTTATTGAGGTGAAGTTAAAATGGTCAGCCTTGCACCACTCTAGGGATGAAATATGTATTTAAAAGAATTTACTTTGCTCCTTAGTAAAATAATATTTTCACTATGTGTTCAATGTGGCTGTGGCACCATGGTATTCTCCAATAAAAAATTGCTATTGGTTGCTGCTAATAAAAATGAAAGAATGGGGATTGGATCTCATTTTTCACTGACTTTAACACCACTGAATGATCAAAGATAGGATTTAGGTGGAGTGAAAAGAAAGGAAAGGGGGAAAAGTCAAAGAAAAGGCAGTGTGTTTTCCTTTTAAAATTTCCAGCATAAGGTCTCTTTAAGTATTGGTAATATTGTTATTTATTATTACCTTTGACATCTGAAAACTTTGAGAGCAAAGCTGCTGTCCCCATCGAAGACTCAAAGTGAAGGGACTATGCACCAGCATCTCACTTAATGGCTATAAGCGATAATACAGTCATATGCTGCTGAAGCCATGCACAGCCAAACAAAAACATCTGAATTATTCCAAATGCTAAGCTGAATTTAAAATGTGTTTTCTTTCCACACTGTTCACATGAGGTGTTTTGATTTCAGCAGGCTGTCAGTCACTGAATCCAGAAGGTTTTTATCATCTTTATCTAAAAAGGAAAAGTGATTAAAAAGTATTAACACATGGAACGCGGTTTGTTATTCAGCTCATGGAAATTTATATTGAAGCTTGCCAAGTCAAGATGTAAGGTCAGGCATGCGGTCCCTGACTCTCTTTGGTTTTAGACTTATTATGCCCCTGCCTACCAACAATCTTCTAAGAATAGAGGCTCACAAAACACAAAAGGGGCCAATTTTGGGCCCAAAAAGTTGGCTAAAAATTGGTGTGATATTTTTTAAATGGGGGGATTGAGGGGGCTTCTGGGGCCAGACTTTGGAGTCCCAAGAGCCATATGGCCCATGGGCTGCCCTTTGCTCATCCCTGTTCTGAAGGCCCATTTTTTCAAAACAGAAGCGGAGTTTCTGTTGGATGCTGATGGAGCATTACCCTCTATCAGTGTACTTTGGTTTGGTGTTTGGGTTCTGTGGGGCCACTGCTGCCAGCACATGCAGCTCAGTTGTGCTGGGACACATCCCCACAACCAATCAATGTCTGGGGTATGGGGGAATCCTGGGCACCACCCAGCTGCCATTTTTGAAGCTGAGAAAAAAGAAAGAGAAGGCCTTACTCTTCTGGAGCTCCACTGTACTCGGGAAGTCTGGGAAGGTGATAGCTGTTACTTTCTTCTGGAATCTCCAGTCTCCACTGATTGGCTGTGGGAGCGCACTGTAGCACTAGTGAGCCACAGCTGTACATTATGTGTATGTATTATTCTACAAGAAGGTATTGAATACTTCCTTCTGGAGTGAACGCAAAGCCCACATGCTGACACAATGGCAGGTGGTGCCAGCACATGTTGCCGACAGAATTCTTGCCAGATACTCCCACATTTCAACACGACAAAAGTTATTATACAGTCTTCTGTCAGAAGCTATTATTACATAGTGACTCATTATCCAATTGTGTATTCACCTGTTAAGGATGAAGTTGTATATGCAACATCCACTTAAGTCTGCAGTCCTGAGAGTAAGTCCCACCAAACTCAATGAGGCTTACTTTTGAAAATGTATCTAGATAGTTTCTGTCCTACCTTTCTCCCAACATGGGATCCAAGGCTGCATGTACTGAATTGCACTGTAAATCATGTCTAGAATTCCACTATCTTACTTCCACCAACATGATCTATAGCAGTGGTTCTCAACCTGTGGGTCCCCAGATGTTTCTAGACTTCAGCTCCCAGAAGCCCTGAGCATTGACCATAGTGGCTGGGGCTTCTGGGAGCTGAAGTCCACAAACATCTGGGGACCCACAGGTTGAGAACCACTGATCTATAGCATTTACCTAGAAAGTTTGTCACCACGCAAACAGAATATTTGAAGGTACTGTTTGAAAAAAAAGTGCAAATATATTCTTTTGGTTGCAGAAATGCAATGGATTAGAAAGAGGGAGTTTAATTCAATGCCCTTTCATTGCCTGAGTTGTTTGAAGTAAAGGCAGAATACAAGCTGCGAACTAAAGCCAGAATACTTAGTTTTTTAATTTATACCAATTATACCAGTGACTCTACTATCAGTGGGGTGTGATGGGGTGATAAATCCAGGATTTATTCTTAACCTTACAGGTGCTAGCTAAGATACTGAATGAGTGCTAGGGTTCAGCATCTGGGATACTTGTTTTAAAGTGCTGACTTTAAAAACCTTGAGTGTATTCATCAACCCACTAACTTGGATTAGCCAGTGGTCCCAATGAAACCCAACTACAGTTACAGGCTGGCATTGACTCTACTCTGCCAGTTGTATTGAAACATCGGCCTTAGATTATAAATAAATAAATAAATAAAGCTGAACTATGCAGCCAAATAAAGAGATTCATTATTGGTGCCATATCAGTTTCTTTCTAAGCCGTGTTTGGAAACTTCATTTGCAGATTTTACTGCAAAAAGACAAGCATGTTCCATAAAAATGTCAGCTTGCACTTGAAGAGGATATAAAGTGCAAATCAATCAAGAGAAAGATGAGTACAAAAGAGGCATAAGTCTTTTTACTCTTACCTTACCTGGGACTTCCTTATGGACAATTGGGCTGGCATTTGGGCTTTCATGTTTGTGGTACAACGAGGTTATTCAGCACCTCCTTCAACAATGATCTGCCCCAATGGAATTGCTCTTTTCAGTCACTGAATATTAGTGGCAAGCAGGAGGTTGGGGGTACCCAAAAGCATCAGGCTCCAGTTCTACAGCCAGGAAAGGACATCATTCTCCCAAATCTCCAGTGAGAAAATGTAAGGATTCTGCAAAATGATCTCTTCTTTCCGGCTGCAGAACTACAACTGGACACTGCCTTTGTACCCCTCACAACCTCCATTGGACACTGTTTGGCCACAGGAATGCACTCTGGCATTGGAAAGGTCAGTTGCACTGGAGCTGAAGGAGAAGGTGGAGAGAGGGATGCTGGAAGAGTTTAATTCTCCTCCAACCTCATGCAGGATCACAGCCTCACACTGAATCATCCTCCCTCCATTCAGATCCCCTTCAGATCCCCTCCCAAACTCCATGCCATCTAGAAAATTTGTAGTAATGGAGAGCCAAGTTAGCTGTGACATTATTCACACCTTCAGCCCTGGTGTGCCTTGCTCCTTTCATAAATATTTGGCATGGGGTGCTGAGTCAGTTCACAACCAAGGTATTGGGGAAGAGGGCTTTAATCCTTTGCTCCTGCCACAGTCCCAATCCAGTTCAAAACACACATGCACAGGCTATTTGCCAATGGAAGAAATGTTCCCTTTGGAGTCAACCTTGGAAATAGTAATGAGAATAGAGTTGCAATTTCTCTGTTAAAAGCATTGTAGCCCCCCCGCCAAAAAACCCCACACAACTACTTGGCCCAAACTCAATGGGTTTCATCAGCCCTGACTGAAAGGGTATACAAAATGTGTTGTGTAGCTGCTCTGTCTTTTCCTCCTTAATAAAAATGGTAATAAGAAATCACACAAAAAAAAATGGGAAAATACATGGCGATCACTAATGGAAGTCGACATTCTGTAAAATTCTGCAAAACAGACACGATGATTTCTAAATAAAAGCTGCATCTGCATCTTTTATTCCAGGGCCAAAATTCTGTCTTTTAAAAGATATCAATGATGCAGTAGTCCAAATGTTGAAGTGTGATTTTGGAAAGATAGGGTATGAATCTCCACTTTTCCCTGGAAACCCACTAGGTGACCCTTGTCAAGTCACTCTTTCTCAACCTCAGAAGAAGGCAGTGGCAAGCATCTTCTGACACCCTGGTGTAACTGAAGCCCTTTCTCCCTATCTGTAAACACAAGGAATGCTATTCCAAATTTTTCTTTGGGCTAGGATAAGAAAGTACCAGCTTCATTAGAATTAGTTCTAATCGTGCCTAGCTATTTGACTTCTCATTGTCAATATGAATAACTGTTTCATTCTCAGCATAGTTATACTAACAAACAGCTACTGGCAACTTCAAGTGTTGCCACAGAAGGGACTCAGCTTACCATACACCGTCAATGTGCAGCTACATTTGTCTTGTCCAAGCTCATTCTCAATTAATATGGAGTATTCGCCACTGTCCTTGGCAGTGCAGGTGGGGATCATCAGTGTGCAGACTCCACTGGTTGAATTGTACCAGAATTTAGAATTGGCTGTGATGTTGATATTCCCTTTGTACAATGTAACCACAGGGCGGGGGTTGCCCAAGAATGCACAGCTCATGGTACAGTCATGGCCCCGGCGCACCGCATGGTTCTTCAATGGGGTGATGAAATGTGGGGCATGACGCCAGTCTCGTTCATGATATTCTTTCATCTTGGCATGGAAAAGTTCTGTTGACAAAACACAGTGATTCATTCTAATTCCAATTCCAATGTTTAGCCCAATTGGCTATTCACAGCCAGTGAGAAGCAAAGCTTAGACACTGGACTGGGACTTGGGAGGTCCCAGTTCTAGGCCCCATTGAGCCCCATCACTCATCGGGCTAGTCACTCTCTCTCAAAGTAACATACTTCACAAGCTTGTTGTGAGATATACCTGGGAGCAGGAGAGCTGTGTATGTTGCTTTGAATTCACTGGAGGAAAAGCAGGATAGCAATTGAATCCATCCATCCATCCATCCGTGCATCAGTTTAGTCCCTATTTGCCTGACAGGGCTCTAGTTTTATTATCTAGGATTATAAAGTATATGTGCAAATATTCTTACCCTCATTGAGGAAGAGAGTCTTGATACATTAAGAAACCCCATTGGGGAAAAAAGTCAACTGCTTCAAGATCTTTTGTCCCTCTAGAATCAGGACAGAAGGAAGCAGAGCTTGGAAACATTCTCTTTTTTCTTTCTTTCTGAATCCTCCAGATGTGCTGAGGAGTTCTGGGAGCTGTAGGCCCCCAAAGTAACCTTTCTAAACTCTGGAGCAAACAAGTACTTTGCACTGGACATAATTAAGAAATTAGATTCCACAAAAATGTAACATTCACTAGTTCAGATGATTTTAAGAAGGAATGAGACAAATCCATGGAAGAGAAGCCATAAAGACTGTATCAAACTGTCAGGTTTAGAGACAGGATAACTAGAAATATCAGTGGATGGGACAGATGTGGACTCCCAAGCCCTGCTTGTTAGCTTCTCATCTGGCCACATTAAGAAGCAGATGCCTGGACTAGATGAACCTTTGCTTTGTTTTGGCTATGATGAAATCAAACTGAAGGGTGTCCTAGTTCATTAAATGGTGGCCAGAAGCCAATGGTGTGCTTCTGTGGTAATCCTTTCTCCCTTCTGCAGCCTTTAGCCATTTTAAAATCTCTCTCTGAAGAACCAGGAAACCCTCTGTAGCAGGTTTTGGGACACTGCAGAAGGCTATAGGAGGAGAGGACAAGAAATTCCAACACTACTGAGATTTTAGAGTTGTGTCTAGCCCTATGTTTCCAGCCCACCTTTTTCTGTGAGGAACTTTAGGTCAAATAAAGAAACAAACTGCTTGCAGGACAAATACTATTTTCTCTTTTTAATAGCATATCACTGAAGCCCACTGAGGAAAGATCCAAAGGACATGAAATCTGGAGACAACTGATTTTTTTGGTTTGTTTGTTTCTCAGATAACTGAAGGTGGGCTGAAGACAATTTCTCCCTAACCGTTTTGTAGGGTTTCCTACTGTTTTTATATTGTGAAGCAGTTTTTCCCCTGATCCAATGATTATCTTCTGTTCCAAAACCAAGCAAGTCCTGTTGGAAGAAAACAATCACAAAGAGCTCTATCAAGTGAAAAGACATAAATTCAAAGAAATGTAGCACACGTGTCTACAGAACAGTTGGCTCGACAGTCTGTGTAATTTTAGTGATCAGTGGAAGTTCCTAGTACTTTCACTGAAAGTAAGGGACTACAACTTGAAAGCCAAACAGGCTTGTTTGAATGTTTGACTGTGGATAAGCAGAACCTTGTTTAACTTTCTCAGCTAATTTCCTTGGAGAAAGGAGAATTCATAATTAAAAGATGAACACATTCTTATTCTAAATTCAAGGTTATTATGAGCTTCAAAAATTTCTCTGCTTCTAAGCTGTCTTGAAAGTTAACTGTCCATCTCTACTGTGAACAGCCCATTGCAAAACCACAAAATGAACCAATACCAGCTTAAAGTCACCAAAACTCTCCCACACTACAGATAGGATTATTCAGGCATGCATCTTTACCTTCATCTTTGTTGATATGCCAAGAATCCTTCGAATCTAGAGGATCACTATCACCAACATCATTTCGAGCAATGACTCGGAAGAAATACTTCCTGCCAGGAAGCAGGCCTGTGACTGTGTACTTGTTGCTGTAGACTTTCTCTGCTGCTGTGAACCAAGTCGCAGTGCTAGTGTCACGTTTCAGGATAACATAGTGGGCACCACCATCCTCCTTCACGTCTGGAGAGTGATCCCATTTTAGTGTTACAGTATTTGGCACCTCCTCAAACATGTTTAGATTGGTAGGTGGCCTTGGGAAATCTAAAGCAGAAATATGGAGTGTGAGCCAAAAGTTTCATCCTTCCCTCTCTCTCTCTCTTTCTCTCTCTCTCTCTTTTGGTATCCATTCTTTATTTTGACAGAAGTCTGTTTCATCTGATGGACAAACAGGTCCATACTGCCCATTTATTATTTTTCCCCACAAGAAAAGCAACACAGCGTACATTATACAATCCTGCAACTTACTTTCTGCATTGGAACATCTTATGAAAATATTGGATTGACCAGTTCAGCTCGTTTTCAGACTCTGGCATTTGTACCTCCTCTACAGTAATCTCCATGGCTCATTAGCTAAATGCTGCCCTTAATATTTGCTACATAGTGTCATAAAAATGACAAGAATGCAGAGCAATAGCTAGAGGCAGAGAATACTTATTAAAATAAACACCCAGTCCACCAATCAACTGTTGGATTACTTCCTTTCATTAGCACATAACAAGGATTTGGTCAGGAACATTTAGATTTCCTAAGACCCACAATACGATGCACCAGCTGAATGCTTGTCCTATTTTACAATGGAAGTCCTGCTATTATTTGTGATGCATGCATATCATTTAAAGCAGCATTTTCCTTTCCTAACTATTCTTTCTAGACAAACATTACTTGGTTATATGGTATTCTTTTGAGGCTTATGTAGATTTAGTAAGTTCAATTTAAATCAATAATTAGTTGATTAAAGCAGTGTTTAATAAAATAAATAATTTAATTATTGATTAAACCAGTGGATTAAACTACTGATTTAGATAATATTTTATTGGTCAAACCACTGTCCTTCTGTTGCCAGGTAAAGACCTTTTTGTTCTCACAGCCTTTTAGAACTAGAGGTTTTTAAGGAAGGGGCTTTGTTGAATCGCTTTAAATTGCACTGTTTTGAAACTGCTTCTTATCCTTTCTAAATGTATGTTTCAAATTGATTTAACATTGTTAATAGTTTAATTCTATTTTAAAGTTGACTTTTTGTATGTTTCTAACTATACTGTAATCATTTTAATTTGTAAGCTAGTTTGAGTCCCAGTTTTTGGGAAAATAAAGATGATAACAACAACAATGCCTTAGGAAACCTAAATACTTTTGATTAAATCTCTGTTAAATGCTAATGAAAGGAAATAATCTGACAGCTGATTGGTGAACTGGGTGTTTGTTTTAACACGCATTTTCTATCTCTAGCTACTGCTCTGTGCTCATAACTTTTTATGACACTCCATAACAAATATTGTGGGAAGCATTTTTACGAATGAGCCATGGAGATTGCTATAGAGAACACTGCAGCCTGACAATGGCCATTTCCTCACTACACTCTTATAGAGTGATGATTCCACTTTCAACATCCTATAGAATCCTACGGAATCCTATGGAATCCTGGGGTTTGCAGTTTAGGAAGGGGCCAGCCAGCCCCTCCCTAAATTGCAAACCCCAGGATTCCATAGGATGTTGAAAGTGGAATCATTGCGCTGTAAGAGTGTAGTGAGGAAATGGCCAATGAGTAGAACTGGTCAGTGTCATGGAGTATAGTCTCTCTTTCACCCATTCCTCTCACAGCCACTTCTTCAAGACACACTCTTGTACCTGTCACTCTCACATGGATGTCGTAGCGGGCTTCCCCATAGTCATTACTGAGCACAATACGGTAGAGTCCAGAATCCATACGTTTGGTGCTGTGGAGGAGGAACTGAGAGTGGTTCTTGCCTTTTGTGATGCTCTCTCTCCCCTTTGTGGGAACTCCATCCTTTTGCCAGACCACATTTGGGGGAGGAGAACCCTGCCGGAATCAAAATGAGAAAACTGTTGTCATTTCTCCCACCTATTTTTCACTCAGTCCTTCTCACCTGACTCATCGTTATCTGCTATTGGCACACTCAATTATAGCACTCAACACAGCAGGTAGGGGAGGGAGAAGGTCACAGGAAGAAATGCACAGGAGAAAACATGTCTGCTGCTCCTGTTTCCATTTAAGATCAGGGTGGCAATATTTTGGCCCTCCAGATGTTGTTAAACTGCAGGCCCCAGTGGTGAGGAACACTGGGATTTGCAGTTCAACAGCACCTGGGATTCCTATCCCTGACTAAAAGTGTATCCAAACTCCACAGTTAAACTGATTTAATCCTCACCTCATCTCTTCTCAGGATACCTTTGTACCTTCTAAATATTTCATAAAATATAGAAATTTCAAGATTCAGCCATGACAATTAAAGTGGCAGGATATAACAGACGTCTCTGTAGAAAGAAAAGTTAAAGTAAGGATGGGAAATCACTGTTCTGCTTCTCCTTTGAAGGGAGGGCTGTTAGGGACTACATGCCAATAGAACAGTGGTTCTCAACCTGTGGGTCCCCAGATGTTCGTGGACTTCAGCTCCCAGAAGCCCCAGCCACCATGGTCAATGCTCAGGGCTTCTGGGAGCTGAAGTCCACGAACATCTGGGGACCCACAGGTTGAGAACCACTGCAATAGAAGGTGGAGCCAATGGCTGATTCCTGATCACTTGTCCCCTCCACAGTAGTGTAGTTATGGTGGGGAGCAGGCAAAATTAGATAAAATAAATAAATAAAAGATTTTTTCTCCTCAATGAAATTTTCCTTCAGTCCTCAAATGTCTAGCATTGCACTGAAACACTTTTATATTTGCTGCATTCATATTCCCTCAGTTAACATTGCATGCCCCAGTTCTTTGGATGCCTAACATGTATTTATTTCTAAACAATCAACTGAAGTTTTAAGTTGCTGCAATGCCAGAAATTTGGGGACTGAACAAAAATTTTGTAGAGGGGATAGAACCATTCTCATTTGGGCCCTCGCTGGTAGATACACCTTCTGGTTCCCCTATTTTACCTCCTCTTTACTTGTTATGTTTGGCCCCTTCACATTACACAATCAATGTGCTAAGACTCCACTTTAATTGCCCTGGAAACATCCTATGGAATCCTGGGATTTGCAGCTCAGGGTTCTTCTAAAGTTCTTTCAAAGAACTCTAATGCATCCCCAATCTAGTGTGAAAAAGTGCCACTCTGTCTCTTTCTATCACATCCCTGCTCTGACCTTTTCTCTGATAGCTTGCTCTCCTGCTTTCCCCCTAATAAAACCTGTTCTCTTTCCTGACCTGTAAGGCTGCCTGGGAGGAACACGTTGTTCTTGCTAGAAGTCTAAAGTGATGGTTTGCACAGGGCTTTTAAAATGAGCCTAAGAACAATAGGTTCTCCTAAAGGGACAGGGAGAGTATCTCTTGTGTTCTCCACCAGCCCTAAAAGTTGGGAGATGTCCGCCCCCCGCCTCCGGCAGTAAAATAGCCAGGAGCAGCAAGGCAAAGCTTTTGTGCCTTTTGTTAAGTAATTTTTTCCAGTCTTGCAATCCTGCAGACACCCAAGACAACAGAATCATGACATCCATAGAGAGGCAAGTTCACAGTCATCCAAACCACCCAAAGTAAAACTTTATGAATCTCCTGCTGGTAAGCCAAGAGGAATCACGCTGTGGGATCCCCTTTGACAAAGCTTTGCAGCATGGATTTAAGTGGAGAGAGGGGATTACAGGCTTCCTAAAGCCCTGATTAGTTTGGCATCCCAAACCAGCATTATTCTGCATTACTGTGATTACTTTAACAGCAAATCACCCATGTTTGAAATGCTGCCTCTGCTCTAGTAATTATTTCTAGTCTGGGTGTGTCACATGTATGAACTCTTAAAGACAGACTACACATTGCATTGATTTTCTGGTTGTGTTTCATGCATCTGAGATGTTAGCATGAGTAACAGCCACAGGAGAGGAACAACTGGGATCTGGATCTCAAGGCATGAAGCAGGGTTCTTTTTCTCCATGCCATGGTCCTTACAAATCTCTCTCTCTCTCAATTTTCCCTCTCTTCCACCCCTTCATCCCCTGGAACCAAAAGTAACTTTCCTCCTGTGGTGATCTTAGAGGATCAAGACATGGAAGGAACCAAAACAAAACAAGGAGGGCATATCTCCAATCTCTACATCCCAAGATCTTCACCAACTCTTGATACAGACTGTCAGATGCCTACTCCCCAGAGATCCTCATAAAAAATGTCTTCTCCTACCACTGCTTGCAAGCTATTTTAGGATCCCTGGATATGGGTACCTGTGTATATCACTGTGTAACTGACCCAATTTGGCAGGAAAAGCCTTGATTGATCCTCTGTCATCTCACTGTTTCATCTGCTTTTAAAATGTCCCAGCTTCTTTCCCCTCCTCCCACTCTCCCTCTGTGCTCTCAGCTTACTTCAATTGCTGCAAAAGTAGTTTGCCCTCCATTACTACACTACACACCACCCTTGATCTTAGGCCATTTCCGCACTACTCTGTTATAGTGCTATTATTCCACTTTCACCATCCCATGGAATTCTGGAGTTGTAGTTTACTGAGGCCCAAGAGCTTTCTTGCTAAGGATTCTAAATGCCCCTCCCTAAACTGCAAACTCCAGGAATATGCTGCCTCAGAGAATATGCTGCCTCCAGGAATATGCTGCCTCTCCTTCTTTGGAAGTTTTTAAGCAGAGGCTGGATGGCCTTCTGTTGGGAATACTGCAGTGGGCTGGACTGGATGGCCCCTGTGGTCTTCTCCAACTCTATGATTCTATGATTCCATAGGATATTGAAAGTGGAATCATAGCACTATAACAGTGCAGGGTGGAAATGACCTTAGCAAGGAGAAGAAGAGAGGAAGGGATCTTGCCCTTCCCTTAGACTCAGCCAAAAGCAACTGCTGCAGCCTTTCCTAGATTATGTGTTAATAACTTCTGTGATCTTGACCATACTGATCTTGCTTGGCCACACATGACCCAGTTTTCATCTGTGAAATGTTGGAAGGTATGATGTATGTGTGTGCGGGGAGGGGAGGTTGTCTGCATGCACCCCTAAGCTGGCATCACATATGGTTCTTGAGGCCCCCAAAATGTGGACCTCTAGGGTAAACAGTTAAGTTTCCATGCTTCTTGTCTAATCCTCACTCCCCCTCCAGCTGCTTGATTTCCATAAACAGACATGTTAAACAGGCGTGTTAAAGCAGACATGACACTGGGACTTCATGGCTGCACGCTGAATACGTAGCACCAGATGGTACGACTTGTCCACATAATAGTGAGGCCTTGCTTTCATGAGCAGTCCACCAATCTGAGAACCACTCCTCTGCTATTTTGGGAGATTATGGAAATTATAGTCTAAAAAAGTGACTTTCACTTGATCTTAGCCAAAAGGCCAAGAAGTGAAGTTGGAACACTATTTCATGTGTGGTGGTCATGTCCTAAGGCTAAAAAATACTGGAATGATATACATAATATGATATGTAAAATATTGAGGGTTCAAATTGATAAGAAACCTGAACTGCACTTATTAAATATGACACATGTGTTAGATGGAACTGTTGCAAAGAAATATTGGTGAATAATGCTGTATATGATTACGACAGCCCGTATTGAATATGCAAGGCTATGGAAAACTGAGCAGATACCTACAATAGAGCAATGGTGGGCAACTTTTATTGAAAATCGGAATGCAGATATAGTCTCTCAGAGATTAAAGGGAAAATCAGATGATGACATTAACGAAGAATGGCAAATTGTTCTGGAAATGGGTTGGGTGTTGACAGGTAATAATTCTTAATTCATGGTAGCATGAATAGTTAGAAGTAAAAATCAGTGGAATATCATGGAACATGAAAAGTAGGGTCGAAGAGCAGGATCTATCTTGTATGTTAACAAATGCAATGCGATGCATAATGTTGATATGTCAATGAAATAACATTATTGAAATCCAGAGAGGAGTGGAAGACAGAGGTAATAGTTCGGTAAAATGTACAATGAGAAATGTTGTTTTATACGATGTAATCACAACAAAATTAATTTAAAAAAAGTGACTTTCCTCTAACTCTTAACTTTCTTTTTCCAGCACAAGTATGTTTTTTACTATCATTGTACTAATTTCTACTTAACAGTTTATGTTTCCATAGTTAAGGTTTCAATAACACTTAAGGTAGATTGAAGACATTATTGGGAGTAGTGAGGATGTGCAAATGGAAAGCACAACAGAAAGTGGTTTTATCATATTAGTCACTGAACTTGACAATTAACAAGAAAAATATACCCATTATAAAATCTACTTTGCAGTAATTTTCTATCTCAACAGTTATGACTAGGAATGTTCTTTTACACAAAACAATTAAATCCCAGCTTAAGTGGGAAACAAAATCTACTATCTTTTACATCAAGGAGTCACCTACATTAACTGACTTAATCCTTTCTATTTCTTCACCCAATGTTTCCATGCAAAGCAATTCTATAATCTACAAGTCTCCCTGTTTTTTTTTAAATCTTAATCAGACAAATAGTTAATTTATGGTGTAATCCTGTGGACTTTCGGAGGGTGTCTCAGAGGCTGTATGATATATCACTGGTATATCACACACCACCCTGACCAATCCAGTTCTTGCCTGATTTTGGAAGCTAAGCAAGACCAGGCATGGATGGGAGAGTACCAGGGGACTATATAGTACAGATAGTGTTATTATCAACCTTACTTACAAAGCAAAATGATCAGGCACAGTACCTCCTGAGTCAGGAAAAACAAACCATATAATGTAAAGGAATGACTTACAGTAAAGCTGGCATGGATACAGAGGGCTGTTCCAGCCCGAACAACCATGTGGTTCTTCAGCCTGGCACTCAGGTCGAATTTTGGAGCAGCTAGAAGACACACCAAGGTGCCACAATAAAGAAAGATGGAAATAAATAATTAGACCACTTGTCAGAAAGCTGTTGTTTGCTCTTCAGGTACCTCTTGTGTCTTTCAAAAGGCTGGGTGGTTCAATTCATTCTGGAAATGCTGACATGGTAACCCTACAGTAGCACCGAGAGGTGACACAGGAGACAGATGGAACTCTTTCGCAGCATTTATTCGCTCTATTTTAATTCCAGCCATGGCAGGCTCTGGATCTGAACAGCATACATTTGACAGGGAAGAGGAATATAACCCTTTATTTAGGAGCTATTTTTTCCCAAGGAAAACTGTGCTTTCTTTCCAGTCACTCTCCCATCTCCACAGAAAATGATACGTGGTCGTGTATCTTTTCCCTTGTAGAAACAAAAAAACAGCTGGGGAATAGGAAAGAGATTTTTAGAGAACAAATGGCACATGGGGAAATTCTGACTTGCTGCGCTTTTGTCTCCAGAGTTTGGGAAAGTTACTTTATCAGATTGCAGTTCCTAGGGGGAAAAAACCCCAGCCACCTCTTGCAAGTTCTGCTTCCTTCTTATGTCATTGTTCCATACAAATTCACGATCCCACAAAGAGTAAATTAGCTTTTTAAAAAGCTGAGAGATCATATCCACATTGGTTCCAAAGTGGATCTATGGAACTTAAGATAAACTGTGTCAGGCTTCAAGGCACTCCCCTTTCTTTGCATGGAACAGCGCAAACCTTGACCTCGGCCCCTCCCCGAACTGCAAACCCCAGGATTCCATAGGAGGTTGAAAGTGGAATCATCACGCTATAAGAGTGTCGTGCGGAAATGGCCTTTGTTTAGTGCTAGCAACTATACGTTTTCATATTGAGCTTCCTGTGGCCTTTCAGATCCTGTTGGACTGCAAATTCCCAGCAGCCCTACCCAGGATTGCCAATGGTAGGATACAGACACAGTTACAGGGGGACTGTTATCTATGCATGCTGAACCCTCAAGAAGTACCTGGAGGGGGCATGGCCAGGACTCCTTCCTTTAACTCAATTGGCTCTCCTACTCCAGCTTCATTCACAGCACGAATCCGGAAGAAATATTTCTGCCTCTCCTGTAGTCCTCCCACTGTGTAATTGGTGCCAGTAATTGGGATCTTGGTGCATTTGGACCATTCCTTAGTGTCCTCAGCTCGCATCTCCAGTATGTAGCCTGAAGGTGGATCGCCTTCATCTGGCTGCTGCCACGCCAGGGAAATGCTGGAGTTGGAAGAATCTGCTACATGCAAACCCTTCACCAGTCCAGGAGGCTCTGGAAAACACTCACAATACTTAATTATTTCTATATTTCTATATTAAAATATTTATATCCTGGCCTTTATCCCAAGATCTGAGGAGAGCTTACAACCAAGTCAATTTACAACAATAAATCATTCCAAAGGTTTAAAAAGATTAAAAACACATTGAATAGTTTCTGAGTTAAAAACATCTAATTTAAAACCAGTTAGAACAATATTGAATAATATGCAACCAGGATAAAATCAATTTGGCCCAAAGGCTTTAATGAAAAGCCTGTACAACACCAGTGTCTATTATTGGGAATATATTTGTACTGATCTGATGGACTGAACTGATTCAGCTCAATGCTTTCAAATATGACCAGTGATGCTATCTGTGCTCTAGCAGGAAAGAGTTACACAACCTGAAAGACATCTCCTATTGGAATATTTGCAGCTGTTCTGATGCATGTTTGCACAGAAATTTCTCCTCCAGTGCTCACTGTGGCATACTTCTAACTGTGGTCCCAAGGATGGTTCATGCATGTACAATAATTGCTTGCTAACTAAATACCAAGGAGATGACTTGCATGTCTGAATGAGACAAATCATAAAAAGAACTTCCTCCCTTCATATTTCCTTGAACCAGAACTTGGAATAGTTACTTATTTGGATCATAATTCCCATCCCCAATGCCAGATTATGGGAAATATAGCCCCACTGCATGAAATTCCCCAAGATCTATCCCAAATTCTTCATCAATTTGCAAGCCACCCCTGACATTTAGAAATACACAGGTGAAAACAGACACACCCACAAAGGGGGCACCAGTTTGGTTTAAATCCAGGATAGTCAATCTTTTGCACTCACTGGTGGCTTCAGGCAATAGATCCAAAGCACAGTCTACCACTCTGGTTTCTGTCATTGGCAAGGATTGTGGCTTTGGGATAGCTTCTGTGTGGGACAAACTGCCCTTGGACACCTCTAATCCTAGAGGGCAAAGCTCCCACTTTGTTTGCTTCCTTAGCAAAGCCTGAGGAATGTGTGCCTCTCTAGAGGTTGTTGGACTGCGATGCTAGCATAGGTAATGATGAAGGATTATGGGAGTTGCAGTCCACAACATCTGGAGGGCCATACATTCATCAGCATTGCCCTAGGCCTGAGAATGTGGCAAGCCAAGTGGAGTGACCATTTGACAGCAAAAGGTCTCCCTTTACCATGCTCTGTTCCTGAGTATGAAAACTTTATTTAATTGATTCCAGGATGAGGATATCCAGAGAAGGGTGGTCTTGTAAGACCTACTGTGAGAGCCCTCAGTTCCTAACTGTCTGATGCTGATTGGATATAGTATTCAGCTCCTTCTGCCTTGTCTATGTTACCTCAATGGAGGCTCCTTTGTCATTTCAATACTCTCATCCTAGATTTCAGCTCTAGCAGTAACCTTCCTTCTTGCTGCCTTGGTATCTCCCCAGCTTCAAGTCTTCTAGCTCCCATGTTGGCAGACCCAGTGAGACACTGGCAAAGATGTCGCACTTGTGAGGTAAAAGTGTTCAGGGACATTCAAGTTTAGGAACAACCGATCCTTATAGCGACTGAACAAATTTAGGAAGAGTTCAACTGAGCTTGGGAGTTAGCTGAGCAGACATATCGTATACAGCTCAAATTAAGAAAGGAGGCCCAGTTTTTGTTTTTGTTTTCTTGTTCTATTCTCTGTATTATCAAGTATGGAAGGTGAGGGAGCTGCTGCTGTCACCTGTAGCACTTGTGGCATGTTCCTTTTCTTGCCGCAAGATGTGGTCGGGTACACCTGCAGCAAGTGCAAGCTGGTCACCTTCTTAGAGGTCAAGGTGCGGCAGCTGGAGGCACAGGTTTCTAATCTTCGTCTTATTAGGGAAGGTGAGGACTTCTTAGATAGGGCAGAGAGGACCTTCCTGAACACCGGATATGTGGAGGAGCTGCCTGATGAGGAAATCAGTTCCGTGAGCCAGGAAAGCGATGCTTGGAGGAATGTCACACGGAGAAGTAGAAGGGCCAGGAAGGAAACAGAGACTCTCAAACTACAGAATCGCTTCAACGTTCTTGGTGCTGTGAACGATGAGGAACACCAGAAGGAGGGAACACAACATCAGCAAGAAGGAATCCAACTTCGGCAACTGGAACTTCAACACCAACAGGACAGCATCCAACATCGGGAAGTCCAGCACTCCCAACCTCAACACAATGCCCAGGCAATCCTGGAAGAATCTGCTTGTCGAAGAACCCCGGACAGGCCTCAGAGGAGGCGAGTTCTGGTGGTTGGGGACTCCTTGCTCAGAGGAACCGAACCGGCAGTTTGCAAACCGTACAAGCTCAATCGAGAGGTCTGCTGTCTTCCTGGGGCCAGGATAAACCACGTAACAGAGAGGCTAGCCAGGCTGGTCAAGCCCACGGACCGTAAGCCCCTCGTTTTGGTTCACGTTGGAACCAATGACACGGTGAAGCGCAGCTTTCACCACATCACAAAGGACTACGAGCTTATGGGGAGAAAGCTTAAGGACCTTGGTGCGCAGGTGGTCATTTCATCAATCCTCCCTGTTCAAGGATATGGTGCACGAAGGGAAAGGACAATAGTAGAGGTCAACAGCTGGCTCCGCACATTTTGCCGCCACCAACAGTTTGGCTTTTTGGATCATGGCTTGAAATTCCAGGAACATGGGCTTCTGGCAAGGGATGGGCTGCACCTCACGAAACTTGGCAGGAACGTTTTTGCAAACAGTCTCACAAGGAGGATTAGGAGGGCTTTAAACTAAGTACAACTGGGGAGGGAGACAAGATTATTCAGGACAAGGACTCGGCAAGTGCAGGGGAAAAAGGCCCAAATGATATTGGCCAAGTAGGAATAGCATCCAATCGTGGGAGGGGTGGAAACAATGCTATGAGACTTGCAGGAAGGGCACGGGGACTTAAGTGTCTCTACACTAATGCACGGAGTATGGGAAACAAACAAGATGAATTTGAACTCCTAGTACAGCAAAATAAATATGATTTGATAGGCATCACTGAGACCTGGTGGGATGAGTCTCACGATTGGAATGTAGGAATAGAGGGGTATAGCCTATTTTGTAGAAATAGACCAAATAAGAAAGGAGGAGGAGTAGCCTTATATGTCAAGGATGTTTTCACCTGTGAAGAGATCCATGACTTGAACAGCGGAAGCCAGGTCGAGAGCATCTGGGTAAGAATTAAGGGAGCGAGAAACAATAGGGATATTATAGTGGGGGTTTACTACAGACCTCCAAGCCAGACTGAGGACCTCGAGGGCGCTTTCGTAGACCAAATGACTGCACATTCAAAAAGGAGAGATACAGTAATAATGGGAGATTTCAACTACCCGGATATATGTTGGCAGTCAAACTCTGCAAAGGCGGCAAGGTCCAGCAAGTTTCTTACTTGTCTTGCAGACAATTTCATGGTCCAGAAGGTGGAAGAGGCGACAAGGGGATCAAATATTCTGGATCTGATCCTGACCAACAGGGAAGACCTTGTTAATGATGTAGAACTGGTTGGATCTTTAGGAGAGAGTGACCATGCCCTATTAGAATTTTGTATTCAGTGGGGAAGAGAAGGCAAGTGTAGCCAGGCATTCGTCTTAGATTTTAAAAAAGCAGACTTCTGTAAACTGAAGGAGCTGCTGGCTGAAATCCCGTGGTCAAGAATAGTCAAGGAGAAAGGAGTTCAGGATGCATGGGAGTTCTTTAAAAGGGAG
Organism: Iguana delicatissima; assembly: GCA_948472985.1. NCBI lineage: Eukaryota > Metazoa > Chordata > Lepidosauria > Squamata > Iguanidae > Iguana > Iguana delicatissima. Next base: position 193,436 of record CAOKZL010002769.1, on the reverse strand, counting down.
GTACTGAAGGCACAGGCTAAAACTGTGCCATTAAGGAGGAAAAATGGAAGGCATCTGAACAAACCGGAATGGTTGACTAAAGAGCTCTCAGCTGAGCTAAGTATTAAGAAAAACATGTACAGGAAATGGAAGAAGGGGGAAATCACCAAAGAAGATTATAAGCAAGTAGCCAGGAGATGTAGGGAGAAGGTCAGAAAGGCTAAAGCACAGATCGAACTTAGGCTGGCCAGAGACATTAAAAACAATAAAAAGGGCTTTTTTAAATACGTCCGCAGCAAAAGGAAAAAGAAGGAGATGATAGGGTCACTGTGCAAGGAAGATGGTGAATTAATAACAGGAGGAAGAAAAAAGGCAGAACTCCTCAACACCTTCTTCGCCTCAGTTTTTTCCCAAAAGGATAAAAACATGCAACCTGGCGGTTGGGGAGCAGGTGAGGAAGTGGGGGAAATGCAGCACAGAATAGATAGAGAGGTAGTACAGGAATACCTGGCCACGCTGGATGAATTCAAGTCTCCAGGGCCAGATGAATTGCATCCTAGGATTTTAAAAGAACTAGCAGAGGTCATTGCGGAACCTCTTGCTATAATCTTTGAAAACTCTTGGCGGACCAGAGAAGTTCCGGCAGACTGGAGGAGGGCAAATGTTGTCCCCATCTTCAAGAAGGGAAAAAAAGAGGACCCAAATAATTATCGCCCAGTCAGCCTGACATCAGTACCTGGAAAGATCCTGGAGCGGATCATCAAACAGTCAGTTTCTAATTACTTAGAAAACAATGCCGTAATTACGAAAAGTCAACATGGATTTCTCAAAAATAGGTCATGCCAGACTAATCTTATCTCTTTTTATGATAGAGTTACTTGCTTGATAGATGAAGGGAATGCTGTGGACATAGTATATCTTGATTTCAGTAAGGCCTTTGACAAAGTTCCCCATGACATTCTTGCAAAGAAGCTAGTAAGATGTGGGCTGGACAGGGCTACTGTCAGGTGGATTTGTAACTGGTTGACTGACCGTACCCAAAGGGTGGTCACCAATGGCAGATTCTCATCCTGGAGAGAAGTGACTAGTGGGGTGCCACAGGGTTCTGTCCTGGGCCCGGTGCTGTTCAATATCTTCATTAATGACTTGGATGAAGGAATAGAGAGCACGCTGATCAAATTTGCAGATGACACCAAATTGGGAGGGGTTGCTAATACGCCTGATGACAGGATCAAAATTCAAAATGACCTGGACAGATTGGAGAGCTGGGCCAAGGCTAACAAAATGAACTTCAACAGAGAGAAATGTAAGGTCCTACACTTAGGCAGAAAAAATAGTATGCAGAAATATAGGATGGGGGACACGTGGCTGGCTAACAGTACGTGTGAAAGGGATCTAGGAGTCTTCATAGACCACAAGCTGAACGTGAGTCAGCAGTGTGATGCGGCAGCCAAGAAGGCCAACGCAATTCTTGGTTGCATCAATAGGAGTATGGTGTCTAGATCGAGGGAGGTATTGGTACCACTCTATTCTGCATTGGTTAGACCTCATCTTGAATACTGTGTCCAGTTCTGGGCACCCCAATTCAAGAAGGATATGGATAAGCTGGAGCAGGTCCAGAGGAGGGCAACCAAAATGGTGAGGGGCCTGGAAGCCATGCCCTATGAGGACAGACTTAGAGAGCTGGGTATGTTTAGTCTGCAGAAGAGAAGGTTGAGAGGGGACATGATAGCCATGTTTAAATATTTGAAGGGATGTCATGTCGAGGAGGGAGTGGGCTTGTTTTCTCCTGCTCTTGAGACCAGGACAAGGAGCAATGGATGCAAGCTGCAGGAGGGGAGATTCCGCCTGAACCTCAGGAGGAATTTCCTGACGGTCAGGGCTGTCCGGCAGTGGAATGTGCTGCCACAGAGTGTGGTGGAGTCTCCTTCTTTGGAGGTTTTTAAGCGGAGGCTGGATGGCCACTTGACGGGAGTGCTTTGAGGGTTTTCCTGCATGGCAGGGGGTTGGACTGGATGGCCCTTGTGGTCTCTTCCAACTCTACATTTCTATGATTCTATGATTCAGAACACTGTGCACACCCAGGGATCTAACATGGGGAATATCTCCTTCACAACCTAAAAATGTGTCCCCTCATTACTGATATAAAATGAGTGGTCAAACACTATACCACATTTTGATAGGTCTCTCAGAGTCTGTAAAAATTTTGTCCCCAGCAGCTTAGCTACTAATGTAACCTTCTGGGATTTATACTTCTATGGAGTACATAGCAAATAAAAGGTTATGGACTCAGCACATGATAAGCGCTAGGAATCACTTAACAGGAGAGACATACTGATGGGATCTTTTGCCACAACTGAGTTTGATGCGCTGCTGGGAAGTCCAGGGCCTGCTCTGTTCACAGCTATGACACGGAACTCATACTCTGTATCTTCCAATAGGCCATCCACTTTGCATTTAGTATCTAGACACAGAAAGAAGGTTTAAAAATTATGCAGAATTCAAAATGACCAAGTGAAGATGTTTCCTGAATAGAAACAAGTTGAAACAATCATCCTCTTATTCAAAGAGAATGAGGCGTTTTAAAAAACACGCAAACAATTGTGGCAGACTGTGGCATTTTGCTGCCCCCTTGTGGTCATAAATGAAGCTTCATGGTAACAGAGATGTGTAATATTTTCAAACTTCACTGTACTTCCACACCATGCAATACTTTCAAACTTCACTGTACTTCCACACCATCAGATTGATTTATAAACTGATATGGCTGAAGGGTAATGCAAAGATGATGCACTAATGGCCACAGTTCAGAAAAGTTAGGAGCAAATTCATTAGTGTGTGTGTGTGTGTTGTGTGTGCCTTCAAGTTCTTTCCAACTCATGGAGAACCTATCATGAGGTTTTCTGGGACTGAGAGTGTGTTGGCAACTTACGCTCTCTCAGCCTCAGACAAAACCCCTTTGAGCAAATCTTGCCAAAAATACTCTGTGATAGGTTCTTCTTAGCATCACTATAAGTCAAGAACGACTCGAACGCACACAGCACCAGCAACAATATTTCTATGCAGCTGTTCAGTTCCAAGGAGCCTCCCAAGGCAACATATTAAGCACAAGAAGACAATCAGCTCTCCCAGTTTCTTCAATACACATTTATAATGTCTTTACATAGCTCTTTTTGTGCCTCCACAAAAAGTAACTCTTTTACTGCAACTCCCAAACCCTCAGCCAGCATAGCCATTGGTGGCTCTAGTCTGAAACAGTGACTTTTCTGAGTTGTTGTTGCTGTTGTTGTGTGCCTTCAAGTTGTTTGCGATTTATGGTGACCTTAAGAAGATCCTACCACAGGGTTTTCTGGGGCTGAGAGTATGTGAAATGCCCAAGATTACCCGGTGGGTTTCCATGGCTGAATGGGGAAGTGAACCCTAGTCTTCAGGACTGTAGTCCAACTCTCAAACCACTACGTCATGCTGGCTCTCGCTCTAGTCTCCACCTCAGTTCCCACAGCACTGCACAGACTTGGTTAGATGAAGGCCACTTCCTCCTTTCTTCTCTCTTTCTCTTTTATTACCTGTTTGGAAAACCAGAATATGTCTATGCTCTGGCCTTTACCCTAGACATCTTCTGGTTTTCCAAGCAAGCAATAAAAGAGAAAGAGAGAAGAAAGCAGAAAGCAAGCTTCATCTAATCAAGTCTGCGCAGTCTTGTGGGAACCAAGATGTTTGGAATAAAGCAGGCAGTGATGCCATGGTCACATGGTTTCCAAACCAATCACATTCTCAGTTTCCATTCAACAGCAGGGGCAAAGTGAAGATCTGTGCACCAGAAAGAGGCGTATGAGCCTGTTCAAGTTTTAAGATCTCTAAAGGAAGCCCTTCTCCTAATCTCACCGGCTTCAGAGACACATTTGGTGAAGACGCAAGACAGGGTTTTCTAGGTGCAGCCCTCCTTGGTGTCTTTCTAGCAACAGCAAAGACTCTTTTATTCAGGTGAATATTTGGCAATGGATTGACTGCTGAGGGAGGGCTTTTTCAAAAATTGAATTTACATCCCATTTTTCTCCTGACACAGTACCCAAGGCAGCATACAGCAAGTGAAAACAAAGTACTGTTGCTGTACTTTTTCTCCACCAGCAATGCGCTCTTGAATTATTTTAAAAATGCTTTTCATTCATTTTTTAAATGATCATTTATATAACAATTTTTAATGGTATAACTTATTATATCTGAGGTTTTATCTTTTTTTAATCATGTTGTAAGCTGCCTTAGATCCTAGTATTGGGCGAAAAGTAGGCCTTAAATAAATAAAAAATAAATAGATTGTCAGCTTCATTTCTAATTGGTTAAGGCAGTATAGACGAGTGCTTCAAAATATAGCAGATCGGAAATCTGAATTCATATGTAGTACTGCAGAGTCTGTTTGCTTTATCTTAAGGTGGCTTTTGTGGTATTGGAAAAACTGTCAACAGCTATGAGATTTTTCACAGCAGTGCTTCATCCCTTTTTCCGCTTCTGTGTCCATTTCTTATTTTAACACCATTTCTAATCTTATCTTCTCAACCGTTGCCAGTTGGTCCATATATGATCAAGGTTGAGGACATTTTGCTGTCTGAACTGAAGAACAAGATGGTGCTCCCATGAACTGAAGCTGACTGGACTGTTAGTTAAGTCTTGCCTTGGCACTGGTGGAAGAGTCTCTTCCACCACCCTTGGAGACTTCAGACTATCCCGGGTGCATGACACACAGCTCCCTCCTCCATCATCTTGCTGCTACCTCACAGCACCTGCTGTCTGAGGCAGTGACTTTCCTCTGTCTAGTGGGAAGAATATAATCTTTGTGTGTATAGTGTAGGGACAGTTGGGTGGTGGGATTTGGAACAAACTGCTGACCTTGTATTAGTTCTTTGGATACTGGAACCCAAAGGCTGCTGCCTTTCTTCCTTCTTCTACAATATACCCCATTACTGGGGAGCCGCCATCTTTAGCTGGAGGATTCCAGGTAATGGTAATGGCTTCTTTGCTAACATCAGTAACTTGAGGTTGAGAAGCCTGTCCTGGAGGATCTGTAAAGAGTTTTAGCATAAGTCAATTAGAGCAAGCACTGAAGTAGGAATTTTTTTCCTACTTATCTATAACTGTATATGAATTGTGGATGGAAAGAATATTTATAATTACTTGTGGTTTCTTGACAGTTGGGAAACACCATCAAGAAGACTAACAGAAGAGTGAGAATTCTGCACAATTTTCTTTCAGTATTCAAACTTCCCAAGGTGTTGTGGAAGGATTATTTTTGGGGAAGGGGAAACACATTTTTGTGTGTGTAAAAACACTTTTTTCTGCACAGAAAATGTCTTCCTCTGCAGAAAAAAACATGTTTTATTTACCCAACCTCCACGTGCTTTTCCTCTGTGGAATATTTCCTATACAATACTAGAGGACATTTCAATATAGAGAAAATACTGCAAGGGACTATTAATCTTGTCCTGCGCTAGAGAGAAAACTATGGTAACTAGTCATCTTTGCATTCGAGCATGAAAGAGCAATTACACAAAGGAAGAAAGCAATGCAAGCATTCAGATACAACAGATAAAAACTCTGAGCAACAGTTTTGGCAACATATGAAGAAAAAAAGCAGGAAAAAGACCTAGTGAAATCTCAACATGAGGCTCTTTCACAATTGCAGTTACAGGCCCTTTTCACGTGGCATTTCTCATGTGAAAGGGCCTTTGGAGCATTGCGTGATTGCAAGGAGTGTTTCAGATGATGTCCTTGCAATCGCGCAACACTGCTGGCCAATTGCGCACTATATCATTTTCGGCTTTTAGCAGAAAATGGTGTGCAATCGCACATTGCTCTGGGGCCCCTCACCACTTACCTTGAGTGCAGAGCTCCAGAGCTGCGGCCCTTGCACTTCCTCCCCCAGCACAGCCTGGGAAAATACACGGCTGCGCTGTGGAAGGAAGAGGCAGAGCCCTCATGTTGCCTGCCAGCCGGTCGTCCAGCAGCTCCTGGAGAGCTGAAGCAACAGGGATGCGAGAGCCTCACGGAAGAGGCTGCTTGCATGATCCCCACGCGACCGCGCCAGACAGAGGTAAGGCGCAAAAAGGGCCATACTACTGTGATTCCACTTTAACTGCTTAAGGAATTTGGGATCTGCCATTTGCTGCTAAGGAATCCAGGATCTGCCATCTGGGATCTGCATTACTGCTGTCTGGCTTAGAATTCTAAAGATCTCTCTCTAAACTGCAAATTCCAGGATTCTATAGGATGGAGCCATGGTAGTTAAAGAGGAATTATCACACTTTAACTGTATAGTATGAATAGGCCCATAATGTATCATAAGGTGGCCATTATTTCAAGGGATAAAAATGACCACCAGCACCAATGGACCAGAGCAGCACTAAATATTGGAAGGAGGAGAGGAAGAAGCAGGAGATCCAAAGTGGATTCATACATTCCTTATAGTGAGATGAATATGCTTCAGATGCAGGTAGCTTTCATACTCCACCTGGACTGGGGCAGGGGAAGAGAAGCCCAAGTTCAGCTCAAAATATCATAAAGATACATGAGCACAGGAGGAATGAATCACTAGCACTTCCTACTTCCCCAGCATCTCCAAAGCCACTCTGTTTTCTATAGAGAACTAAAGATTATTAGAGATGTAAAGAATATTTTCAGGTTTTCTCACCCTCAAATATGTCCTGTTATCTTTTTTTAAAAACAGCCAACCACTGTGAGATTCTTCACATTTTTGGAGTTAAAATTTCATGAAGGGATTTCTTTTTTGTACATTAAAAACAATGTTTTGTGAAAAATGTATTTTTGTGCATGAGAAAGTCAGTGTTCTGCAACTCCCTACCCCTTCTCAAAACCTTCATAAAAGTCCCCAAATGTGACAAATCATCAAATAATGTACAAAAAATTCTTACAATCTCACCCAGCAGGAAGAAATTTTTTTGGAATGTTTCATTCTTGAGTAAAGGAATGAAATAAGTGAAGATTTACATCCTAGAACATATGAACTCTTAGTGATGTCTGCTCCTTAGAATTTTGGCTTTATTTGAAGCACATGATTAATATTTTTGAGTAACAGAAGAAAAAAGATGTAAATATGAAATGAAAAATATGTGTTGGTCACAAAGCAACCATTTCTGTCATGATTTTTAAACATACATGGACCTTCATACACCCAAGGACCTATCAATTATATTTTTAAGGTTCTATATCACAGGGAATTCTAGAAATCTTAGCAGATTGTAATCAAGTAGGTCTATCCATGATTCAAGAAATTCCAATAAATTAACTTCTCTCTCTCTCTCTCTCAATCTCTATCTTTTTTTTTTCTCTCTCCCTCCACCCCCCTCCTCCTCTGTGTTTGTGTTGTATACGAAGTTATCAGATGTAATAATCTAAGTATCTTAAGGGGCACTGTGATTACAGTTAAATTAGGTTAGCAAGGCCAAGCATGAATTGGACAGCATGCTAAAAAGCTTTATCCTTCACTTCCTTCAGTCAACACATCCCTGGTAAATAGTTCTTTCTGAGAAGTATGGTGATCAGAGTGACCATCACATTAAAACCTATCTCCCTCAAAAAACATTTATGTAATTCTCCTTGTGTGCTATCTTATCTCAAGGCAAAGGATAATGGATTTGTCCATTTCATAAAAATTCAAGCCACACAACAAACTGATCTAACATGCTCAGCTGCCTACCAATAGGTTCTCCAGCAAAGACTTCTTCTGTCTCTAATGGCTCGCTTGCACCCTCAGAGTTCACAGCCAGGATTCGGAACTGGTAGGCTTTTCCTTCTTCCACCTTATCCGTGGCAAATGTGGTTTCCTTGCTGTTTACTTCACCAACTTTGATCCAGGACTTTTTCCCAACTATCCTCCGCTCAATAATGAAGTGGGTCACCTGCTTGCCTCCATTGTCTTTGGGTGCTTTCCATTTCATTTTGACACACTTCCCTGTTTTCTCAAGGAATTCTACTTTCCCTTGTGGTGGTTTTGGTTTGTCTGGAAGAGAAGAAAAGGAATGCAAAGAGTGGAAAATCTAAACAAGATCTTCAGCTTCTCATCTGCATCACAATTTGGTCTTTAGACCAATCTTTTCCAACTTATGCCCTCCACATGCTCTAGACTTCAACTCTCAGCATCCCTGACCAATAGCATGTTGGCTGGAGCTGTCGGCAGTTGCAGTTCAAGGGTATTTATCCTGCTTTTCTCCCTGCATATGATTCAATGTGAGTAGGATAAACTAGGTCAGATCCAGATTTAATCCTACCCATTGAAATAAATGGTGCTTGAGTTAGTAATGACACACATACCCTCCACAGATTTTAGTTATGCTACCATAGGGATATGGCACCAGAAGCAGCAGCCAGTGGTGAAAAACTTGGAGTGGCTTTTGTAAAATCCAGAATGGATTTACCACCCCAAAGCAATGGACCCACTAGCTGCCAATGGCTAACACTGGGAGTGGGAGTCATATAAAAACCATTACTTGTATCTACATATGTATTATGTAAGCTGCCTTGTTGGAAAAATGGTGGGATATACATAAAGTGATTCTCCACTATGGGCTATGCTGGCTGGGTCTGTTGAGAACTGCAATTCAAAAACAGTTGGAGGGCCACATAATTCCCATCTGCACTTTTCTAAAAGTAGGACTGTCTGGTTTCAATATGTCTTCACGACTGTGAAGACACACTGAGTCTGCAACGTACTTCTGAGCAAGCTCCCTTGGACACAGTGGGAATTTACATCCGAATCAACGTATTTAGGGCATGCACTGTGCCTTAAAAGACCAAATCCAGTGCCTACCAATAACGTTGAGGTGCAAATGAGCAATGGCTGTTCCACAGTCATTTTTCAGCTTCAGCATGATAGCTCCGCTGTCTTCTCTCACACAGTTCTTGATGGTGAGCAGCGCTTGGTCGTTGGTTCTTTCCATGCCTACCCTGTCTTCTTCAGTCACCTCAATGCCATCCTTGAACCAGGTGACTTTGGGCAAGGGCTTGGCCTTGAAAGGCACCTTGATGTAAGCTGTCTGCCCTGCTTTCACAGTCACTGGGTGAGCAGCTAAAGCTTCCAGCACAGATGGGTCAATATAAGGTGGATCTAATGGAAGGGGAGGAAAAAAATGAAAAAAATATGTCTGAAAATTACAGGCACAAATACACTTGGGTAATATTCATATATATATGTCTCATTGTCTGGTCTTGACAATGGCAGTTCTTCATATATGTGAATGTATGTGCATTCAAGTTGCCTGTTTACTCATGAGAACCCCACAAATTTCATAAGGTTTTCTTAGTCAAGGAATACTCAGAGGTGGTTTTGCCAGTTCCTTTCTCTGAAACAGCCTATAGCACCCTATGTTCCTTGGTGATCCCCCCTCCAAGTACTAACTAGGGCTGATCCTGCTTAGCTTCCAAGATCAGAAGGGATATAATGTCTTTAGGGTATTTAGGCCCTTATGTCATATACATAGTTAAATATATATTTCCATTCATATATTCCATTAGCAGTTGAATTGCAATGATAAGATGCTCTGGGATGATTTCAGCTGCTTTTCTCATGGCAAAATAAACAAATTGGAATGTATTGCAGCCTCTGAGGCGTGGAAACAGCTGATAATTTGCTCACTTACCAACGGCTGTGTATATATCATGTTCAAACAGAAGAAATAAAGAAACTAACACTGGACTTAGAATTTAGCATTTTAGTTTCTGTGTTCATTTTAAAGCAAGATTCTAGCTCTAAAGATACAAGAATAGCAATGTCTGGTTAATCATAAACCAGACAGGATTGGCCAAGTTCCTAGAATGGGAGATGCATGTGTCTCATGTAGCTATGTCTCTGAAGCTGTCTCCTGATGTAGCTACATCTCTCCCCCAAATCCATCTTGAAAACCACACAGCACCGCCCCCATGATTATTTTCAGGTTGCTGGAGAGTGAGATCTTTGGTGATGCATCTCGCTGTGTTCCTTTAGCTGGATGTGTTGTGACAGGTACCAGCGGGGACCTTGGGACACTCCTTCTGCTGAAGTTCTTGCAGAGGATCCCTCTAAAGGAAAATATTGGAACACATTGCCACTTACTCTTTTGCTCTCTGACAACACAGAAATGGCAATCCTGGAAAGGGGACTGCCATGGCTTGCAAATTGGGCTCGGAGAGGTATTTGGTCATTGTGTGGTTGGAAGAGAGTTCTGACTTACTCAATGACCAAAAAAGTAAGCTGTCATGTTGTAAGGCAGACCTATGACATCCTAACTTGCTAACAAAATGCCAGCCAAATGTGTTCAGGATTTCCAATGGGCACTGAATGCTGCTTCAACATATCATCTTATTCCATTTGGGCTTTTTTTACAGCTAAAAGAAGAACACATTCACAAAAATAAATATATACATCTTCATACCATTTTCATAAATTGTTTTAGTTAGATTTCTGCTTTTCTTCACTTGGAATATGGATTACCTGATCTCAAGATTTTGCTGTTTTCCTATAGCATATATGCAAGCTTATTTTTACCTCTGTAGAAGTAGCTAATAGGGGAAGGGGGTGGACAAAAGGCAGGGTTGGCAAAATATACAGATCCCTTTTTGGTTACAGGCTGACAGCTGGGGCTGAATTTCTCTTAGGGTGACCTGCTGGAAGTCCTAGAAATAAATACAATAGGGCCATTACTGTGTGTCATCCAGAATGAAAAATTGTGCACTAAAACCCTCAGCAATTTCTATGACCTCTATAAACTAGAGAAAATCAAGAAATTGTGCTATTCCTGTTAATTTTGAATTATTTATTCTGCAATATTTCCTCCCTTGCATAATTAATTTTGATCTTGCTAGATGGTGAAAAAACTCTTTCATAGTGACTGAACTTCTGTTTTGCCACCCCCTTGGCTGCTGAGGATAGACCTGGCATTGTTCACTAACTTTCAAGCTCATCTTTGCCATCATAAGGACTAGAAACCTGCTCTTTTAAAAACGAAAGCTGACTTTCTCAGCAAGCTGAATAATAACATGACAAAATACGACATCTTGTGTTTTTCTGCACTCCTGAGGAATTCTTGTAAACTCTGATTAATGCCCGGCTTGCCCAATATGCTTTTGAAATGGAAGCCTGGATAAGAGATGGAGAAAGGAGTCAAAGAAAAGGGCAAAATGAATTTGACAATGAGGTGTGTGTGTGGGGGGGAATGACCCATACAGTACCTGCAGTGCTGACTGTAGCCTCACTCTCAGCCCCTTTTGCTCTGAAAGTGTACTTCCCTTCAAAATCCTCTCCCATCTTGTCAATGATGAGTTTGTGGACAGCCCCTTGCTTGATGATCTGGATTCCTCTCATATCTGTAATCTAAAGGAAAGATTTTAGAAATCTTACAAAAAGAACCGGCAGATCACCATACTGGAATGGCATCAGTTTCTGAGCAGGCCACAGCTTTCAAAGGGGTTTGCGATTCTTGAGCAAAGGTGATCAGTTAACACATACAATCCATTTGTGTAGGTGTATACCCCCACACAAAGGCATGCTGAGCAGGTATGCATGCAGGAATAGTAGTGGCAGCTGGTGGCTTCCATGTAGGTGGGGTGCTGAATTTGCTCTGGGTTTTACTTTGAACTTTAAAGGAGCTATTCTGGCAATAAGTTTCAGCATCTTGGTTTGCTCATTTGATGTTTGGACTAACAGTCAGGGCACTTTCACACTATACAACTATAACACCATGATTCCACTTGAACTGCCATGGTTCCATTCTACGGAGTGCTGATGTCTGCTATTTAGGGGGTGACTCTTAGAATTCTCAGCCAGGGTGCTCCTCTGCTGCCTCACCAAACTTTAAACTCCAGGATTCCAGGGTGTGGAGCTACGGCTGCCTTGAATACCATCTCAGAATGGCAGGATACATATTAAATAACTGAATTAAGTCCCACGACACTGCTTTGGATCACTTCCAACTGGGAGGAAGGCAAGATATAAATTAAATAAATTAAATAAATAAAGAACAGTGGTATGACTTTGTACTGTGAAAGGCCTCTAAGGTGGATTCACCGCACCACTGACATGGAAGCCACCAGCTGTCCCTGTTCATACAAAGTCATATGTATGTTCCTCTGTTCACAACACAAGTGGACAACTGCAGACCTTCAGATGTTTTGGATTGCAGATCTCATAATCCCTTGTTAAGCTGGGTAAAGATAATGAGAATTGGAGGCAAATAAATAAATAAATAAATAAATAAATAAATAAACCAAACATCTAGATGGCTACTGTTGCCCCAGATTTACACAGTATCTCTTTACCTCTTTACCATCCTTCAGCCAAACGCCTTCTACCTTCTCATCATTCAGGACAACACAGAGCTCTGCTTGGTCCCCGGTTGCTGCTTGGACATCTGACAAGCCACTCTTAACTGTAGCAAGTCTCTCTGTGTAAAAACGATAGGAATATTCTCAGTTACCTCCAGTTTCAAAGGAGGCTCAATTCAGCATTAGTTGATCAGATACATAATACACATACTACATTTCAAGTTGAAAATGGATGTGTATGTATGTGTGTGTGTGTGTGTATGTGAAAACTCTAATGCACTTTTTTGTATTTTACTAGGGCTGGGCTACAGTCCTCTGGATCCAGAAACAGGTCCCAGGGACCATTGTACAGAGCAGATTTCCCACTTTGAGGTTCTCAATGATGTTTGTGAATGCTCTGGTTTCTCTGGTCAGACCTCAGCTGGAATGCTGTGTCCAATTCTGGGCATCAGAATTCAAGACGGATATTGACAAGCTGGAACATGTTCAGAGGAGAGTGAGCAAAGGTCCGGAAACCAAGCCCTATGAGGAATGGCACAGGGAGCTGGAAATATTTAGCTGGGCGAAAATTAAGAGGTGACATGATAAATAAATGGATAGAATGTCTTGAAGGATGGTGCAAACCCCTTTAAACTTCAAACAGACTTTAAACGGATGCTGAATTGGCATCCTTCTGGATTGCTCTAACTGTGTATCCCTGCATGCCTGAGGAGTGGATTAGATGTAGTCCCTTCCAACTGTATGATTCTATGACAAGTACGGAGCAAGTGTGGAGCCTCTTCTGCTGAGTCTTCCAAGCCACAGCAGATGTATCACCTCCCAGGGTGAATGCCAGCTTTAGAGAGGGAGAAAAGGGGGTGTTTGGCAGGGAACAAAGTAGGAGAGGACCTAGAATCAATGGAATCTATCCCTGACTGTGAGTTTATGGAGAAATGTGTTAGATTCCCTGTGAGCTCCCGCAGAATACAGCAAAGTTATGTGTTCACAGAATCTTTTCCACAAGCATCTCAGTGAAACCACTGTTATGAAAACAAAATGTGGGGACCAGGGAGTGGGACAGAGAACCATCTATGCTATCCTTCCTAATCACCTATGGGAAGTAAGAATATGTTCTAGGTGACAGTACCTAAAAAAGTTGTAGACACAAAGAAAATGTATCTTTTTGTTTGTTTTTGCTTTCAACCTTCTAATTTGCCCCAAGTGACTTCTCCTGTTATGTGTGGGCAGGTAGGCTCAGAATTATTGAAGGCATTTGTCAAATTCTGTGAACTGCAGTCTTGTGACCATAGTCTTAGCCTACTCTGTACCTGTTCCAAGAAGATGCAAGGCTACATCCCATGGCTTTTGTGAGAAAAGAGAAGAGCATGTTAAAGTTATCCACATTGGCTCTGTCTTCTCCCTTAGCAATTAAGAGGTATGTTTTAAATTCAGCTCCACAAATAGAAAAAAAAAGTGATATGCAGGTATACACCTCTGATTAGATGGAGGCTATTTGTGGTTTGAGAATAAAAGCCATGTGGTGCCGCGTCTTTCTCTTTCTTCCCCAAACATACACATGTGTAGAACTCATAAACACAGAACTTCTGTCAATGCCATCACATTGAAAGGAAATGAAACACCTAGTTTCACTTCATATTTCAAAATGCTCTCCTGGCCTAGTAACTCTTACCTTCTACGGTTACATTACAGTTGCTGTAATACTCTGTGGGGTCATTTTCTTGCATGGCAATTACCATATATTCCCCTGTGTCACTCAGCTCAGCATCATCTATGATCAGCTCTGCCATCTTCCCTTCATGGATCATGGTGAATTTTTTAGACCTCTGAATCACCATCCCATTTTTCATCCATTTCAAAGTAACATCTTTAGTTGTAAGTTCACACTCCAGACTAGCTTTGCCCTTCTCTTTGACTCGGACATTCTTCAGATTTCTGATGAATTTAATGGGTGTTCCTTGACAGAGAAAAGGAGATAAATATGAGGAAAAAACACAAACCTATTGGTTTCATTTTGCTGCTTCATGTAATGTCAACTTTCCATCTCATTTTTATATGCGGGCATGCATGTACATGTGTATACAGGCAGATAGATAGACAATTAGCTAGTTGGATGTGTATGTGTTTATAAAATATAAAATAAACACACACACACAATGGCTGAAATCTTATATTGTCCAGCATGGTGTAACTTTGCTATAGTTCCCTATTCACCACTACCAGGACTTAAAAGTTTTCCTGTCCCCGAGCAGCCATTTTGTGGCTGTTGGAGAATGCACGGGATTGGAGAAGTGTCTGGCTTTGCTTCATGGCCAGACACAAACTGATAACATCTTCTGTCAAGATCCCACTGGAGTCTTGGCAAATGGAATCGTGGGGTACAGCCAGAGCTTCTCTGATCCCCACACTCTTCACATGCCACAGAGTGGTTGTTCACGGGGGCTATCATAGCAAAACTGTGAGTCCTGGGGTGCTGATGGTCATTGTAGGGGGTGAAAGAAAATACCAGCCTTTGCAGTGACTTAAAAAGACATACATAGGTGAACATAACACTTGTATATGTGACTAATAGAATGCCGGCCAGAACGTGTGTATGAGGTAAGAATGTCTCAGAAACAAACTGGACAACATTCTCCACTATCTGCACTGGCCAAATTCAACTCGTACAGCTATTTTCAACAAGGAGAGAAAATGTTGTATCTCCCTGCAATGTAGCTGTTAAACATGAGGAAGACATCAGGGAAAAAAAGAGGTGGCAACTCTAACTCAGCAGCAGAACTAAGATGGTTGAATACACAGGGATTCACAAGCAGAAATTTAAAACCTAAGAATTCTGGACAAATAATTTCATTTCAGTTTCTCCTCCACTGTGTAAGAATCTCATGTTTTCCTTTGTATTTATGAAGAAGTTTGTAGATTTCGGAAATATGTCATCAAAAAATGAATAAAAAAATTGCAATTCTCTTCTATCCCTAACAGACACTGGCTCCACAGATTTCAACAGTGAACAAAGAACCAGTGAAAATCAAGGTCAGTGAGAAGGCTGACAGCTTAAGAACAGCGTGTAGATGAGGAGCTATGTTAAATAAAAATAAAAATGGAGACCTAGAAGTAGTCTATAAAAGTTAGCATTCTCAGTGTAAGGTGACAAAACAAATTGATTTGCCGTTAAAAAAAAAAAACCAAACTCATTTTTTTTCTTAAGATTCACAAAAGCATTGCCAATATTTCTCCATACAGTCAAGGTACTCCATTTTTGTTTTTGCTGAATATTCCATGTCTTAGGGTAGCTTCAAATGGCATGAAAAATATATGTATGTATACAGGTGGCACTATATTACAGTACTAACAAAAACTGAAAAGACTTTGAACAACAACTGACGAAAGTCAAGGGAGAAAGTACTAAGGCAGGGTTATAGTTGAATATTCAATGCATGCGGTCTTTCATGGATCAGGGAATGGATAATGTTACAAGATGAAGAAATATTAAATCTTGAAGGTGTAGGAAATCGGATGGGATGGCACGCTTATATGTGGTATGAGAAATATAAAATCGATAAAGATTTCTTAAAATCATTATATAAGGAGAGCACTGTTAAAGATATGGTTGGATTTTAGGAGAAATAATTACATTAGAAAACCCCAATGGCTATCACCACATGAAGCGTTGTACGGGAGGTGGAAGGACCCCCAAGAAAAATGGATGCGATACAAAGATATAATAACAGAGAAATCAGAAGAATGTCAGTTAAAATCAAGGACAGAAATTGAATCTGAGGGTTTTAAGTGTCATTGGTTCTTATATAGGCAACTGAGGGAAAGATTTATATTGGATAAAAAGGCAGAGGGGATAGATTTGAAAAAACAAGAAGACCCATTCCTGCAAATAATAATAGACTCAAAAAAGCAAATGATATCTAAGATATATAAATTATTGTTGGAACAGGAATTGGAAACAGAAACTATAAAAGAGACAACGTTAAAGTGGAGTAAAAATATTGGACGGGAAATAGATTTGGAACAATGGGAGAGCAGTTGGAGAGATACAAACAAATTTACAGCAGCACAAAACTTAAAGGAGAATTATTTGAAAATGTTTTATAGGTGGTATTTAGATCCGGCAAAACTGAATAAGATACAGAAAACAATAGAGAATAGATGTTGGAAGTGTGGCAAGGATAATGGCACATTCTTCCATATGTGGTGAACGTGTGATGTAGCAAAGAATTTTTGGAGAAAAATTCATGAAAGGATGATGGCAATGTTACAAATTAAGATACCGTTAATACCGGAGCTATTCTTGTTGAATATGATTCAGAAAATAGAGACAACAGCAAAAAGAAAGTACTGGAGAGTAATTTTATATCTAGTGACAGCAGCAAGAATACTATACGCACAGAAATGGAAAAATAAGATTACACCACAAACGGAAGAATGGCTGGTGAAAGTGACAGAAATGCAAGAGATGGATAGATTAACTGGGATGGTTCAGGGAAGAAGGCAAAGACAACAGGAGGAGAGTTGGGATACGGTGAGAAAATATATAGTAAGTGTGTAGAATTTATAATGAAATTCCCAAAAGTAGAATGAGGAGTAGGGGAGGAAGAAAATGGAAAAAGAAGAAGTCTCCTGGAGAGAAGGGGAAAAGAGATAAATAAAGGACAAAAGATCGTAAAAGAATCAAGAATCAAGATATGAAAGTTATTAATAGAATATTAAATACGGATAAAGAGGTCGTGTCCCAGAATGGGAAGGTTGAAGGGGAAATACATTAATATTGAGCTTTGGAGAAGGAACACAGATGAAATAGGAGGAAGGAAGAAATGCGAATGTAAGTATGGAAGGGATATGTTGGGGAAGGGGGAGGGGAGGGCTGAAACGAGATTTTAAATGATGATGTAAAGGGGTTTTATGGATGTTTACGGATGGTTTGTATTATATTGTGAAAATGGAATAAAGATTAAAATAAAAAAAAGGCAGGGTTATAGCTGAATATTAAGAAAACAAAAATAATGACCACTAAAGATTGAGATAAATTAAAAGAAGATGATAAAGATGTTAAAATAGTTAATAATTTTCTATACTTCGGGTCAGTCATTAATCAAAAATCAAATTTCTTGTTGTCAAGAAATCAGAAGAAAGACTAAGCTCATTTCCTTACCACACTCTTATAGTGCTATTATTCCACCTTCAACATCCCATGGAATTCTGGAGTTTGTAGTTTAGGTAGTCCCAATAGCTCCCTGGCTGAGAATACTAAATGCCCCTCCCAAAACTGCAAACCCCAGGATTCCATAGGAGGTTGAAAGTGAAATAAAAGCATTGTAACAGTGTAGTGCAGAAATGGCCTAAGACTTGGAAAGAAGGGCTAAGAAGGAATGCTATCAGATCCTTGAGTGTAAAGATATGGCATTGAATACCAAACTGAGGATCAATCATGCCAATCATTTCTGATTCTATGTATGGATATCAAAGTTGGACAGTGAAGAAAGATGACGGAGGAAAAACTTAGCTCTTTTGAAATGTGGTGATGGAGGAGAGTTCAGCGGATATCATGGACAGCCGCAAATGCAAATAAAAGTGTTCTAGGAAAAAAATAATCAAACCTCACTAGAAGCCAAAATGACTAAACTGAGACTATTGCACTTTGGGCACATCATGAGACAACATAACACATTGGAAAAGATGGTATTGCTGGAAAAAGCAGTAGGAAAAGAAGATGACATTACAGATAATTTGATTCAATAAAGGAAGCCACAGCCGTAAATGTGCAAGATCTGAGCAGGACTGGGGTTCTGAGAAGTTATTCATTCATATGATTGTCATACAATGCAGCTAATTTGACGGCAAACAGGAAGAAATAACAAAAACCATCTATATTGAAACATTCACCTAACACACATCTGGGAACCCTGGACTACTCAGAGTTCCCAGAAGCATGAACTCAGGTGAGTGTACATCCTTATATGCCATCTACACCATGTGTGTGTGTCACAAACAACAGTAAGATGTATGCTACAAACACACTAATCACATACAAGGTGTAGCTGCTCATGAAACTCCTAATAACACTGTAGTTTTCCCTGGACAGTATTTTTGATACCACAGTTCTAAGTCCTTTACTTAGACATAAGTAAGCATAGGATTTCCTGAGTCCATTTGAATCCCCATATTATTGGCTATAGAGAATTCTGGGATTACTCAGAGGACCATTTGTAGAAAGCTTTTCTTTGTATATAGGGTATAAACAAGAACTGAGTATGCCTGGTAGTCTCATGTGGGGCTCGCTGCTGGATCCACATAAAGCAAGATGTTCAAATTATAGTTTTTTTTAATCAAATAAAAAAGATTCCACAATATTCCGCTCTTCTTTAGCATATGAAATATTGGTAAAAGAGAGAGCATTTTAAGTCATTCTCCTGAAAGATCCTATATTTTTTGGGTTATCAAGAGGAAGTCATACACCAGAAATTCACAGCCAGCATGGCCACTGTAACTTGTCAAAGTACAAGCCTTGGAAGACTGATCCATTGATTGTATCTGCTATGTATAAATGATTTTGCCTCCACCCTCCATTTCACTGCCAAAAGCACCTTAATTTTTCTTAAACAGCCAAACAGCTCTGTTAAGAGAACATTTCTTAAAAATGTTACACAACCAACTCCCTTGATGCTGTTTTCTTATTTTAAAATTAGATCTAATCAATAGATAAGATTATATCAAGAGAGAACAATAAATTTACACATTTTTTCCAGCCACCAA
Source organism: Iguana delicatissima (assembly GCA_948472985.1). Lineage (NCBI taxonomy): Eukaryota > Metazoa > Chordata > Lepidosauria > Squamata > Iguanidae > Iguana > Iguana delicatissima. The sequence continues at coordinate 174,392 of CAOKZL010002769.1, read as the reverse complement.
ACAAGATACATGAAAGTGCTAGTTCAAATTCTTTTTTTTTTTAAAGATTAAGTTACTCTTACTCTCAATTAAAAGTGCAGCCTTTGTTACTAGATCTCCGGTTTCAAAGCTGACTTCACCCACATCACTTGGGCGAACATCTTTAATTTTCAGTGTGTGAGTTAAGCCATCTTCTGATGTGATGATTTCATACTTGTCATCTCGCTTCAGCTCTTTCCCATTGAACTTCCAGGCAAAGTTGGGCACCTTTTTGGAGAGTTTTATCTCAAAGACAGCAGTCTGCCTCTCTGTTATTTTCAGAGGCTTCAGGTCTGCCAAAAAAGTCAGAGGCTCATCTGTTAAAAAACACAAGGGGAGACATATGGTAACCTTCACTGTGTATATTTGGCTGCAAAAGTGGAGCTGTTTCTGAAATATGCGCCACAACTTTAGCTTGTATAGTTCAGAGCGACTCTACAGAAATAAACATGGCTGTGACTTGTACAAGCTGATGATATGACTCATCTTTCTTTCTCATATACATTATAAATCAGTTTACCTATTACACGCAATCTTGCAGAGAGTTGCTTATCGCCTACATTTAGAGTATATACACCCATGTCCTTTTCAGTCACATTGCTGATGTAGAGCATATACTTGGTGCCCATCTGTTTTGTTTCATACTTTCCTAGAGAATACTGGAGACGTAAAGGTTCACTGTCCTGGAAAAAGAAAACGTAGACATCATTGAAAGTAAATAGTGTATCTAGATATGCATGGCATGCAAACTGGAAGGAGAGGATATTAAAGATAGTTGATACAGCCATGTGTAAGACTCTTCCAGATTGTCCAAAAGAAGTATGAGTTCTTGCAATATAGCTTCTAGGATTTGACTGGTTGTTGATACCTCCATGTTGATTTGTTCAATTCTTTTTGGGTGCTGTTTGCCATGATCTCCTGAATCTATACTAGGGCTCTTCCAAAGGTTTTTTAAAAACTGGGGCATGATTAGCTTAAGTGATCTGATAGCTCGAGAGTGATCTTTTTCTTTCCTTCTTGTATCTTTTTTTCTTAGGACTTTTCTGCCTTATCGCGGAGGTGGGGGGTGCCGTTCGTGCAAGCAGGTTCTTGCGTGAGGCACTCTCTTCACTGTTCCTTCGTCCTGCAGCTGGCTTCCTGGTCACGTGACCGCCCTGTCCCTTCCTTCCGCAGTGCAGCCTGGGAGCTGTAGGCTGCGCTAGGGGAGGAAGCGCGAGCGGGGCACCTGGGATGACATACCGCAGCGCAGGTAAGTGCGCGCGGGCCCCGGGAGCCTTGCGCGATCGCGCACCATTTTCAGCTTGAACTCTATGATTCTATGTGTTTTGGAATTACAAAGTAACCCACCTGAGGATGGGAATAACAAGTTGCAGCTGATACTAGCAATTGCCAGAAAATTGGCCAGGACGACAGAAACATTAACTAGATGCTTTTTTAAAAAAACTTGAAAATAACTAGAATATTGTAACCTCCCAACACATTAGCCCCTTGTTTACTATGTGATGATGACAGCCAAATGCATGAACTGTTGTCTTCGAGCTCTTGTCAGCCAACAGAAATATTCTCTTGTGTCAGATCTGTGATGATTCATTTTGAAATGCCAGTCATTAAGTGACAACTGTGAATTGGTCCTAGTGTAACTTTGTGAATGTAGGAGTACTACGTGGTGAACATTGACTGCAAAGTGAATTCAGGTATTCAGCATGGATAGCTTAACAATGTGAAAAAATTCATTGGAGTATGCCAAAGCTGATGCATTCTACAAGGCAGGTAAATGAGGTACACAAAACCAGGACAAATACCTAAGAAATATCCAAAGAAATCATTTCTTCAGCCTACACAATTTTCAGTGCCACTCTTCCATATTTTCTCTTATTGAATACCAGACTTCTCGACTTGAATTCAAGTGTCTTCAGATATAGTTAGCTGGTACAAGGCTTTACAGGAAAAACTGCGGCAGTTATTCTTCTGCTTCTTTTTCTAAAGTCTTCCAGGCCAACATCTTTCATTTAAATCAAATAAATAAAGGTGGTACCTTTATCCATGTCATCTTCATATTAGCATCCCTGAGTTCTAAAATGCAGTCGAATATTGCTGTTGAGTCCACTTTAGCAGAAACATCCTCCAAAGGTTTCAGAATCTTTACAGCCTATAATATAAATGGAGAATAAATCAAAACACTGGATCATTTCCTAAATTTTAACCTTATTTTTGGTCTTAATTAGAATTCTATTTTTATTTTTAAATGTGATTACTGTTACTGTGTACTTACAGTCTTATGAAGCTCCCTTCTTTCCAGTTTTTATTATCATTTGTTATGATGCTATATTGTTATGTTATATATGTTTTGTTATTGTTATATTGGTATGTTTATTTGGTATATTGATATGTCTTTGTTATTGTAACATTGGCATGTGAGCCAAAAGGAATAATGATTTTGGGGGAAGGGGTTTATGCGCATGAAAGACAGAAAATCGGCAATGCTTAATCTTATGGCATATTACAGCAAAACAAATTTTGACAAGAACTTCAATTTCAATGACTTATGCCACAAATAATTTTTTTACAAATCATTCTGTGAGAAAGTTTTCGCTCACAGCATGAGGGATTCTTAAGTCTTGGCTCCCCATGTCATCTTGCAGCCCTCCGTGAACTTTGTTAAGTCTATTTTGAAGGTCTGGGGCCTTTCAGGAACAGTACTGGAGGTAGTGTGGAAAGGGTCTACAAGAGGAAGGAGGTATTGTTTAATCACCCCTCACCATTGTCTCCTCCATTAGCAGAACCCTTCACTACATCCAAAGCCTTTTTGCTGACCTTTGCATCCAACTTTCGTTTCCTACAGCTGACAAGAAGTTCTTTAGAGTGAAATACCCTAGCACAATAAATTTTTTTTAAAAAAAATGCAATAGTCTTTCTTTTTTAAAAAAAGTTCTTACTATTTTTCACTACTAAAGATTAAACTCTAAATTCCAGGTTTTATAGCTGACATATTTTAGTCCACCTTCTGATCTAGTCCTTTCTTCCTTGACATCTAGATAAAATAGAAGACATTTGAAGAAAATTACTGCAGTATGAATGAAATACATGCAGGTCTATGATACAAGCAGAAGTAGAAACATATGTCAGCTCAGCATTCCAAAGGTTGAAAGCATCACTAACCTCAACTTCTACTTTTTTCTTCATTTCCTTCAGCTTTCTAAGAAGTCCTCGGAAATCTGTGAAGCCATATTCCATGCAGACCTTCTCAAAGTCCTTCTTCGGTACCTTGGAGAGAATCTCAAGCATTTCTTTTTCACCAATCACCTTCTTCTCTTTTTTCTTTGGAGCTGGAGGCCCTCTATATGCACACAGACAAGGCCACAAGATTGTCATTCTGAAGAGTTTAGTCACAGACGAACAAGGAATTTCCAGCTGCCTCGCAAAAGTACAGTTCCTAAGATTCTTAGAAACAGAATAGGCTCAAGTCATTTTGTTTCCTGGGACAAAGCAGCAAATGGCACTCCCCATAACTACATATCAAAGTGCATTGTGTCTAAGGCAAAGCCAAGTTACTGTGGTTCTTAAGATAGAAACCCCTCAAATCTGCAGTCCCTGACAACAACAACCGCAATCACAGCAACAACCAAACAAAATTTAAAAGACGTAATAATAACAAAGTAAAATGAAGAACAAATTGCTGCCTTTTAATGATAATCAGAGGTGGACATTTCCACTTTTCCTAAAGGTAGAGACAGCCCTGCCTGGAGAGAAACCATGAAAGTTAAACTGGTTTATGAGTCTCATGGCAAATTTTTCCCAAGCCATTCTGCTTTAGTCTGTTAGCCATTGATATGGTTTTCCATTGCTCGCTCATAGGGTTGCCAGAGTGAAAACTGGACATGGCTTCTGTACCTTTAATGGTTGTGTAGAAGAGGGAATTTCAGCAGGTTTTCCTTCTCATGCAATCAGCTACCAAACAAAGCCTGCTGAAATTTCTTCTTCTGCACAACCATTTAAAGTACAGAGGCACTCTGGCAACCCAACTCCCTGAGAATATTCTGAGTTATATATTTAAAACTGTGTTTCCGTTTCATAGAATAATGGTTGGAAGAGACCACAGGGGCCATCCAGTCCAACCCCCTGCCATGCAGGAACACACATCAAAGTACTCCCAACAGATGGCCATCTAGCCTCTGCTTAAAAACCTCCAAAGAAGGAGAGTCCACCACACTCTGAGGCAGTGTATTCCACTGCTGAACAGCTCTGACCGTCAGGAAGTTCTTCCTGAGGTTCAGGTGGAATCTCCTTTCCTGCAGCTTGAATCCATTGCTCCTTGTCCTAGTCTCCGGAGCAGCAGAAAACAAGCCCACTCTCTCCTTGACATGACATCCCTTCAAATATTTAAACATGGCTATCATGTCCCCTCCTAATCCTCTCTTCTGCAGACTAAACATACCCAGCTCCCTTAGCCACTCCTCATAGGGCATGGCTTCCAGACCCTTCACTATTTTGGTCGCCCTCTTCTGGACACTTTCTAGTTTGTCAATATCCTTCTTGAAATGAGATGCCCAGATCTGGACACAGTATTCTAGATGAGGTCTGACCAAACCAGAATAGAGTGGTACTATTACTTTCCTCAATTTAGACACCATACTCCTATTGATGCAACCCAGAATCACATTGGCTTTCTTGACTGCCACATCACACTGCTGACTCATGTGAAGCTTCTGGCCTACTGAGACTCCTATATTCCTTTCCATTGAGGTGTGCTTTGAATTTGCTGAGGCAATTTCCTTTCCATTGAGGTGGGCTTTGAATTTCCTGAGGCAATGTTATTCTTGTCTCAGATACCATTAGGTCTCTATCTAAGGCCCTGGTTCTCCCTCCCCTTCACTTACTGCCTCTTCTTCTCCTACCCTTCTACCTAAACAAAACCATCAGGGAGGACTCTGCTCTTCATTCTGTGGCAAGAAGTGGCACACTTCCATCATAACTCCAAGGCTATAGAATGATCTCTATGATTAGATGTATCATTGGTGTTCCTTTTTCATAACTAGAAATTTGGTAATTGAAACAGAAAAGGCAGAAGGAGCCATCATTTGTGCGGGTGTTTTCTGTCTGCAGGATATCTTTGTTTAGATCGTGTCCTCTCAATGACTATATTAGGTTTTATTCTGAATTTAATACTATTCTATACAAAAGAACTTTTTCGTGTTGGGATACTCACTTTGGAGTGCCACCACTACTAAGGAAGTTCAACTGGTGCCAACATTATGGTATTTTTGGCCCCAGATCAAGACATACTCACTTGTACTCAGCTATTTTAAATTGGTTTTGTTTCCTATCTAATATTCTAGGGAATCTAGAAAACAGTTCTATAGAACCTGTAATTCTGCGGTTTCATTGCTTCTCAGATTTATGTTTTATAAGGGGTGTGATGTGCTGTTCTATTTTCACTTCTTATTATGCTGCAGTTCCATCACTGTAAACTACCCTAGAATCTGTGAGGGAAAAGGACAGCCTAAGTAAATACATTTGACTAATTTCTCCCTCCGCATGAACAGCTGTCACTATCTCTGTCATGCATTACGGAGTCTTCTGCAAGAAATGTATTCTGTTCCTCTCAACCTGTTACTATGTCCAACATCGTGCTTACAACTATCCTGCAAACTCCCTTTGGTGAAGGGATGGAAAGTGTGCACAGCCTTCCTGAGAAAGTGTGTTAGCGATGCATGTATTTTGGTAGTAATGGTGGGGGGAGGGGGAATATCTCACCTCTTCTTCAACATTTTTTTGAAATCCAGCTTTTCTTGGCCTTTAGAAAAAATAAAAATAAAATAAAATCAGAGAACAAATAGGGGTGGTCAGCATTCCAAGGTAGAGAAGAGAATGTCTCACCTTCCTGATGTTTCCAGATTGCATCTCCCATCATCGTTATCCAACCCAGCCAGTGGCGTGAAATGATGGTAACTGAAGTAAAGTAATATCTGAAGGGCCACACATTTGCTAAATTAGGTTTTCCAGGTTATCAACATCCCATTCCCTGAGTTTTCAGGGAAAAAACCAAGGCCTGGTGGGTGACTCCTTGAGATGTCACAGCAGTGAGCTTTTCTGATGTCACAGGCAAGAGTCAGAATTCTGGGACAGCTGGCTGCAGAAGTGGGCCTAAGGATAATCCTGGCTAAAGAGGCACAGAATTGGCTTACAACCCAGCTAACCAGTTAACAGAGCAAGGAAAACACCACTGCCAAAGCATTTTCACTTTGCTTCCATTCTTGCTAGGGCTTGCTTCTCTTGTGGCCTTACATGACACACAGAGAGTTCTTCCAGGGCCTATGCTGCTGTTGGATGGCATCTTCAACAGCCAGCCCCTGGGGATATTTTTTTTAAAAAATTTCAGGCTCTGTGACTGCCGGTGGGGCTTAAACAACAAGAATGCTCACAAGTCACCACACACTGACCCTTCACTCTCTGTCTTGCTCCAAATGGCACAAGGGACCCAAAGACATGAGACCTACCATCTTTCCCCTCACTTCCAGCTTTTTGGTTCAGTGATGTTGCCCAAGCACAACACACATACAAATACCTTAATGCTGATCTAGAGAACCCCAATATTAGCTTAGACTGGGTGGAGATGAGCACCCAGGCTTTAAAGCCACCTCATGTACACAAATGGTCTTCTTCCTCCTTGCCCTGAGATTTGCTTCCCCACTTGGAGACCCAAAGAAACATAGGAGTTCCCTCAGAGTTCAGCTGGTACCTGAGATCTGGCAACTCTGTCTAATGGACAAGAAAGAGCTCCTGTAGGTTCAAGGAACATCTTGTGGTTTATGAAACAGAGAGCTATAGTCCTTACTATGCAGTTGTGATAAGTTTTCCATATGTTTTAGTCCAAGTAAAAGCTTCAGGTTAACCTTCCAGGCATCTTTCAGTTTCCCTAATGAGGTTCTTCTCCTGTTCCTGACAAACTCTTGTTTAGTTATATTGGTACTTACTTTCAGTCACAGTCAAGGACACAGTGTAGATGATGTCAGCATGCTCATTGGAAACTACACACTTGTAATTGTCTGTGTCTTCTGACCCCAGGTTTTCCAACTGCAAAGAAGAAGCCACAGACATAGCAAGGCAAAAGGTGTCATGAGCGACAGCTGCAGAATTGATATGACCAGAGTAACTGTCCCATTCAATACTTAGCCAACTTGTGTCAAATTTAAGTAGCCTAAAACATCTATCTGAATAAGTACAGATTTTGCCAGCCAACACATGCAGTCCTGACTATACCTACTGCTGGCAGGACTAGGATTGACCATTGCCAGTGTTGAAGCCTCCTGTTAAAAATGTTCCTGCATTGTACTGGGAAGCAGTTGAGTAAAATGTGCTGGAAAAAGTGATTTTAAAAGCCAAACACATTACCTTAAGGATGTACTCTTTATTGATGCTGTCAAAAAACATTTTCGATCCTTCCTTGATTGGTATTCCACTTTCTCTTTTCCATGTTACGGTGGGTTTAGGGTTGCCTTTCACTTTGGCTCGAAAGACAGCTTTGTCCCCTGTTGGTAAAAATGAAGTAGAACTGAATGAAATGCTGGTTGTCATATGCCAGAATTAATTTTTAGGTATTTTGAACCAAATTCACCTTGACACATGAAAGCTAAAGAGTAGCTACAAGTGTTGACCAGCATACTGCTTCTTCTGCTGAAATGGGTGTTCTACCTGCAGCCCCTGAACACCCTCAAAATCTGTTCTGGAAGGCTGGGAAACCCAACAAAGCAACGGGTGGAGGTTCTGCACCACAGAAGGCTGCAGCTGGGGAAGAGAGGCCCAATTCTGCTAATAGAGATTGCCAAAGTATACTGTTGGTTCTTATCTTTCATTTAGCTTACTTCAGCATTTTTGTTTGACTCTTAAGAGACTGTTGTACTACCTGGAAGATGAAGTGATTTTAGGATGCATAAATGAAACTTGGAACGAAATGAGTGCTCGCACTCAAGTTACTTCATTCCATTGACCATCCTTCCCCCATTTCTGGACTCCTCTCCCCAACAGTTAGCATTCTGTACCAATTGAAGGTGTTCAAGCTACTGTCTGGGGAATTTTTTCTCCACAGGGTTTTTTTTCCCTAAAGGATTTTGGGCGGGGGCAGGTGGAGAGGAGGTGAATTTCTTAAAATCTTGAGGATGAATGGATTTATTAGACTGATCTCCTTCCCTCCCCCCGCCATGCAGTTCACAATAAAATTAAACTAAAGCACACAAAAGGTTCAAAATAAAAAGATTAAGAATGCAATCTAAAATGTGTCAATAAAAGAAACCACAGCATCCACTTCGTAAAATGATTGTCCAGCAGCAACAGAAGTCAGTTGCTAATGAGCCACTGTGTAAATTTTGGCTATATGAGGCCTGGCCCTTGGAAAACTGAGTTTGCCATTTATATAAAGACAACCGCTGCCTACCTTCAGGAGCTGTTAGTGGATGGGGTTTCTCCACAAATTCTGGGATGCTCTCTCCTGCAGGTATCTCCACAGAGCGAGAGAACATGCTGAAGGACTCCACAACGGAAGAGGATTTCTGAGAAACCACCTCATCTGTCAGAGAAAAGCAAAGATTTCTCATATCAATTTGATGTCCAGATTTCTGATAACAGAGGACATCTTTTACAGCTGGATATTTCATTATTTTATGTATGTATGTATGTGTATACATACACACACACACACACACACACACACACATATGTGTGTGTGTGTGTGTGTGTGTATGTATGTCTATGTGTATATATATATTTGCAGTTCAACAATCAGCTTCTAAATCAGTACCAAATAGCATTCATTGGAATTGAGGTGAGCCATTATGGGATTTGACCAACTTGCTCCTACTGGAACATGCTAACACACAAAACTTTGCAACCTTCAACATAGGTACTTTAGAAGAATTTGAAAAAAAAGAAGGGATGAATAAAAGCTATCAGATTTGCCTGGAAACTTTTCCAAAATAATATCTATAAATTGGGAATGAATATACTTATAACATAGGTAGATAGCAGAACACGATCAACCGAACCATGCTGGCCTGCTTGTCTGCATTATATTTTTATAAAACACTGTATGTGGTTTGTAATAGCTTTCAGTCAAATGTTTATTTATTTATTTATTTGATCTATATCCTGCCTTTCTCCCACTATGGGTCCCAAAGGGGCTATAGTCAAAAGCAATTAAAAAGCACAGATTGACTAATAATAATAATCAGATATAGAAATTCATGGCTTTCAGTGATTTCTCAAATTTGGCTCCCACAATGTTGGTGGACATCATCTCTTAAAATTCACATCTGGTGGTCATGGAATTACAGTCTAACAATTTTGGGGACGCAAGACTAAGAATCTTTGTTATAACAGAATAACTTATTTATGACAGATGTCTCTCCTGACTCTGCTCTGTATCCAGGCCTGGAATATCTGCTCACATAACACATTTCAAGATAAATGACACTCCTGCAAACTTCAGTTTATAAAAAGCTTATGTTATCAGCACCTTAATGACATCAAATCCAACAGGATACTCAGACTTTGTCTGCCTTCATCAGTGATGGTCTACAGAGCAAAGACAGTTCTCTGCTCCAAGGAGATAGCAATATAAATGAAACCGGAGTGAAGACAAAGGGATACATAATAATAATGGCATTAATTGGATGTTGATATTGAGAAGGTAGACATGGAACTCAGATCTAAGAGATGAGAGACACGTGATACCCAAAGTGGGTAATAGGGGTAGAGTTAACAACCAGTATTTGAAACAGGTTTGAGATTCGGGGAATTAAAAGTGGTATAGAAATATATCAACATACAAAATAAAATGTAAAGAAGGAATCACAGCCTAGGCTCTTAATAAATGATGATATTTAGCAGTTTAATATTTAAGGCATCAAAGAACATAGTTGAGAATTTTACTACTACTTTGCTGTCATGTGCCTTCAAGTCATTTTGAACCTATGGAGACCCTAAAATGAACCTATTACCAGGTTTTCTTGACAAAATTTGTTCAGAGGGGGTTTTGCTATTGCCTTCCTCTGAGGCTGAGAAAGTGTGGCTTACCCATGGTCATCCAATGGATTTCTGTGACAAAATGGGAAATCAAACCCTGGTCTTCAGACTTTTAATCTGATATACAAACCACTACACTATTCTGGCTCTCTACCATCCTTAAAAAGATCGCACCTCTGCATAAAAGCATACATGGAGAACATCACAAGGCCAGCCCTACTGAAGGCAGTGTTAGGCGGCCACCTCAAAATCAGAAGGCTGATTTGGGTGTCATGAAAGGTGAGAATAATGTTGGCTAATTAATTTATTAATATCGTAGCTTTCAGTTCCAGTGGTGGGGAGAGATTCTGGTGGCATTTTTTGCCTAAGGTGCCAAGGTAACTTGGCTGACTTGGGAATCACTATGTAGTGTGATGATAGTGTGAGGAGGACATAAGTTGTTGTTTTCTCAGGCCCTGGACCAGTTTCAGAAAGGCACCACAATTCAGAGTTTGTGTTACATTCACTTATGTGGGTGGAAGAGTGGGAGCAAGTGCAAATCAAGCTGGAACCAATGGAAGGGAATGCTGCTTTGTTTGAACATATGGAATCTAGTTATTTGACACCATACACTGAGATAAGATCAATTAAACAACGTGGAAATGTAAGCAAATGTAAATGAATACATGTAACAAAATGTCAGCATCAACACCTGGGATACAAAGCAGCTAAAGTTGGTTATGACTCATGTTAAGTCCCACATGCTAACCTTTAAACAGTAAATATGGATGATGATTATGGAGATGGAGGAGCACAACGATAATGAAGAAGTCCTATTTCTTTCTATGGGATGTTGTCACAACCAGCTTTACCTGGAGTGGGACCAATGGGTTTTGTTTCTCATTGACAAGCCATAAGGCCCATGGATCCTCTGGCCTTCTGGAGGTTCGTCATGATACTTGCCTCCCACAATTTTGGTGGTCTGAGACATGTGTTGCACAGTGCTGGAGCTTGAGCTGGAGACTTCTATGGAGCGGTGCACCTGAGTTTCCATCTGCATGACTGCGGTTGCCATGATGTAGATTGTTGGAGCTTTCTGTAGATTACAGGGATTTTCTGAGCTGTAGAATCAAAAGCAGACATTGAGCTTTGTATACTGGCAAAGCAAATGAACTCTCCATTTCCCCGTTCTGTGACCAAGAAACAATGATAGATTTGTGTGAAAGAAGAGACTAAATAGACAGGACACTACTGATCTGAATCACTGGGACCACCAGAAAGCAGAGCTTTGTAAAGTTGCTTTTGGGGACTACAATCCCAGAATCCTCAGAGATTTTGGAAGTTATGGTCCAAAAAGTATCTTTCTACCAAAACTGAGGGAGTAAAGCTAGCATCCACTTCACTGTTGTCCCTGGCTGAGTCTCTTGATTCCCTTTCCTGCCAGAGAAGAAAATCCATTCACTGCTGTACAAAAGGCCCTCCCTGGAGGCACTAGCGTCATTTTACCCATTCCTTTATTTTAAAATATATATCCCGTATCTTTATCATGAATACTCTGACAAGGGAAACAAAACAATACCAAAAAAGTAACTAAATCAGCAGGTAAAAGACAACAAATCAGTACATATGTAAAAAGGAGGGCTACATTTTTGTTCAGACTCTTAAGGTTTTAAGATTTTAGAAGTCAGAGAGAATAAAAAAGTCTTTGCTTGCTACTGCAAATATAATTATATAAGCGTCGAGCAAGGCTTCTTAGGGCATTCTAAAGACAAGGCACCACAACCCAAAAGGGAATCTCTTTGGTTGCCACCCCCTGCAGCTTCCAACCAGAGCGTCGTCTTTCCTTGCAATATTCCACCCAGTCACTGAAGTAATCATGTGAGAGTAGTGTCACCAAGATGAAAGCCCAGGGGTGTTCTCCACAAGCAGAAGCAAAAAGTAAGAATTCTGGTCCTCATGGCATTTCCCTTCAGTCCCCAAATTTCTAACCTTGCAGTAACTTGAGGGAATGTGAACATGACAAATCAAAGAGTTCTAGGTGTGAATGATGTTCAATGGTCTCACTCTCTGCAAAGATAGAAATTTGGGGACTGAAGGAAAATTTCCCGTGAAGAGTCCAGAAGTCTTATAGAGGAGGCAGTGTCCTCATTTTGCCCCTCTGCATCTACGTTGCTCGGAAAGCCGCAGATGATGACTTCAGCAATTGTTGTAGTAGTGAGAGGAAAGATGAGATCCTGGGTTAGCAAATGCCTGGATTTGGGAGGGGGCTGCACTGGCTCTCTGTGAAACCTTTGGGGCTGCACTCCCCTGAGTGTGGTTTAGGAGGCTTTGATAAAGGAAAGAAAATACTTAAAATATCAAACTGGGAGGGCTGACAGGCTCCTGGGGCCTCAGAGTGGCTGTGACCCATCATGTGGGAGGCGCGTGTGCACACACACACACACACACACACATGTTGCCTCCACCTTAGTGGATCAGCTGAATTGGAGGAGAGGGACAAGAAATAGAGTTTGCTGGATTCCAAAACAGATGGCTTCCTGCCACTAGCAGCAGTGGGAAAATCAGGGGCTCAGTGTGTAGCACTTAGGGTGGGAGAAGCTTTCAACTTCACTCTCCCCAACCAGTGAAATCTCAATCTCAGTGGACAGAACACAGGAAAGGGATGCTTAAATCTCCCCTCCTTTTATGCTAAAAGAGAGAGAGAAAGAAACAAAGGGAGGGTAGGAAGGACACCCTTCATATGTATGTATGCACATTTGTGTATGCGTGTATCTATACCCCAGAGGCCCTTAGCCAACATCAGATGAAGCACTTGGGGGCAAACAATTGTGTGGGCATGATGTCAGCATCAGGACTCTGAACAGAACTCAGAAACAGCCCAGGGAAGAAGAAAATGGTTATAACACTGCTGAGATATGATTCCACCAGCCAATCTGCCTGGTATAAGGAAGACATCTGACACCCTGGTCTACTCTGACAGGACTCGTGCGTGGAGGCCAGGGTGGGTGGAACAGACAGCAAGCACGAAACTTCCTACTGTACGCTATCCTGATCATAGGTGTGCAAGCTTATTTATTTCATCTCAAACTTCTAAAATCACACTTCTACTGAGAGCCACCCACCAAGTGTATCTGTCATGAAGTTCATGGAGAGAGTTTCCATGACAACACTGCTGTGCGCAGTGCTGGCACGGGCTACCACTGGTGTGTGAATGCTGTTTATGTGGCAGGGCATTTGGCAGAAGCGATGCCTGCAAATTCTAGCTTCTGTCTGAAACCCATCCTCCATCTCATGAATGTGTTTTCCACTGGACCCTATGCAAGAACTGCCCTTGATACATTCAGATTTCACCCCTGTCCTAGTTCAGTAGGCACCCTCATTATCTCATCACTTCATGGATGTACTGGCATCTTGTTAGTCTTTGTGCTATTTGTATCATAATCTCCGTTAATTATTGTCTGTTTAATTTATACACTACTCTCTCTTGCCTAAAATAGTGACCCATGTTACAAAAAAAAATGTTGACTTCCCAGTACGTAGCCCATTTACCTAACTCTGCCTTACTGATGGCCCAAAGCACTACAGGAATCTCACTGATTCAAAATGCCAATTTTCTAAATATTAAGGATGTGTGACCATCAAACAATTACAATAAATCAAATTGGGCTCTATGTTTGAAGAAAACATACCCCAAACCACTTATTTCCTCCCCCATTCAAAAAGCAAACCACAATAATTTGAAAGAATGTACAATCCCAGCAAATATAAGAGGATAACTAATCAGTTTGTAATCAGTACCTTCTCTTTTTCAGGCAATGAAGGCTGTTGGTGGTGTCTATTATGAAAGAGGTGTTTCTGGAGCATCAGTGAGTTCTTCTGAGTCCTGTAGCAGAGGTGAAGTGGCTAAAGAGTCTTGGCAGACTCTGGAAGACAGCTGGGTCCCACAGCATACTTCAAATATGGTTCTGTATAGTTCAGACTTTAAATACACACTGGCCCCTTGTGGGCTATGTGATTACATCCCTTTCTGCAGGTTCAACAGTTTCACATATGTGGAGTATAAAAAAGACAAACCCTCCAGGGCAAAACCAACAGTTCCTAAAAGTTAAATGCAGCATGTTCTCTCAGACAGTGCCGTAATGCATCATGTAAAATGACTTTCCCCCTCAACTCACATGTTAGCCTGCAATGTGAATATTAATTCAAACATTCACTAGGATTTTTTTTTCAAATATTGCTCCTCTACTTTCTGTCCTGTATTGACAATATCCACTCACATATCATGAACATCATGTAGCTCATGCCTGAGATATGTGAAAAGGACATGGCAATGACACGTCCTAGGTTGATTTTATTTAATTTCTAGTTCATCTCTCTCCCATGATGGGACCCAATGTGGCTTACAGTGCATGAACATATGCAAGTTATTGCTGTAGAGGTGTAAGGTTATAAAGCACTCTGCTGCCAGCATACATGGGGAGTGGGGAGAAAGCCCTACAGTTTTAAGACATGGGCAACCTGATCTCTGTTCAACTGAGCTTTGAAAGTTCCCTTTATGGACTTCAGCTATTTGGCCATGCTGGCTGAGGGATTTGAAGGGCTATAATCTAAAAAGTATTTTTCCCAAGCTCTAATTTTTAATTGGACTCTGCAGTAAAAGCTATGGGAGTTTGACACTATCCTTATTAACCTTTGGCATTTATTTCTTTAAAAGACACTTCTTTGCTTTTGTCTATGCATAATGAGGACGCTGGGCACCACACTGTAGTTTAATTAGTTTTGAAACTGCTTGTATTAACTATTGGTAAATAGTATCTGCTAACATTAATTAACCAAAATTATTCTTTGAGCATAGAATGACAGCTCTCTCATGTCCTGCTTTGTGGCCAGCTCAGCCTGATGGCTGCTCTCCTCCTCAGAACTTAGAACAATATCTCAGCAAATCATGAGATACCCCCGACTCTGGGATACCTTTACATGTGTGAGCACACCTGCCTACGTAGGGAGCAAGAACGCTTTTGCTGTTTTAGAGCATGGGGCATACTGTTTAAGGCAGGGCTGAGAATTACATGGCTCTCCAGCTGTTACAAACTACAACTCCCAGCAGCCCTATTCAATCTAGGCAATGGTGAAGGATGCTGAGAGTTTCAGTTCAATAACCTTTGGAGGACCACAACTATCACCCCTGCTTTAACTAGCAGAGGGGTATCTTGAGGAGAAAGGCAAGATAGCAGCACCGTCCCTGTATGGAAGGTGGCTGGACTGGGAGTTCAATCTTACTTCAACCCTGACAGTGGGACATTGCCAGGTTAGTTGGTGGGCCCACACTGCCTACAGAGCTCTTTTCTCCAATACAAGGGGAAAGAAAGGAACAGCCAGGAGGCTACCTCTGCTGCACCTGAACATCTGCTCCCTGACATGGTCTTCTCATTCTAACAGAACGGATGGGCCAGTCATGTTGAACAGAGTGCAGAGTGGGAAATGCTTTGGTCATGGTGCAGTTTGTGTCCTCTATTTTCCTGCAAACATTCCCTTCTCTGGAATTGTTGCTCTTCCATTTAGAGCACAATGAAGATCTAACTCATCTCCTGGAGAAGAAACTGGCAATCTTAGCTTGAGAGAGATGCTTCCAACTGTTTACTGAGACGTCAGTGGGAAATCAGAACGTTTTAGATGACTACTTTAAGAAATGGCAACAATCAGAGTTCCCTAGTTCATAAGAATATTGCCAACACAACTCTGTTATGAACTGTGAATTGTTGTTATGGAAGGTGATACAAGTAAAGAACAGTGTCCCAGGCTAAATGACTACCATGTAATTAATACCAAGAAATGCCACCTGGCCCAAACTTCACTGTACAATGCAGCCCAATTTCCATTCTACTTTTGACTTCCTTCCTGTAGAAGTTACAGTGGTAGATAATTAAATGCCGATTCTCCCATTTGTTGTTACTGTAATGTCCAGAGGAAACATTGCACTGGGTGTTGGAAAGATTCATAAGCTAGATATTCAGTAGATCTTCTAAATCTTTATTCTATATGTCCCCATTTGGGCATCACAGAAGCAGGTCAATAAGTAGAGGTGCAAAGCCCCTGGCTGTCCAAATGCCTACAAGTGCTGTAACATCACCTGAGGGTTCTCCAAGACACTTTACTAAGCTTCCCATGAAGTCTTGTGTTTGATACTGAGGGACCTTTCACACGACACAATTAAAGCACTATATGTCGCTTCAACTGCCATAGCAACATCCTAGAGCATCCTGGGATATGATGCTTTGAGACAGGTGTTCAGAATTCTCAGCCATGCAGCTTCTCTACTGCCTCTCAAAATTACAAGCTTCAGGATTCCCTAAAATGTAGCCATGGCAGTTTAAGTGAAATCATAGTGTTACAAATGTGTGGTATGAAAGGATCTTGGGACATATATACCACAATGAACTTTGCTCAGGCCATTGTCTCTACCACTCTAACTACTGAAATAACTGAAAACTTCAGACGAAAAGCTCTAGCTTTGACAAACATAGTTGATCATCTAATTAAAACATGTAACTCCTACTCTTACTTACTCTTACTATTGGTAGTTCTAATGAGAGTAGACTCACTGAACCAATAGATTTTACCTTCAAAATTCAGCAGTTGTTTCAATGGGTCTACTCTGGCCAGAACTATCAATAAGATTCAAGCCAATATGTCTATTATTTCCAAAGTCAAATTCTGATAGAAGATTGACCAAGATGTTTCTTGATACTAGGAGAGCCATGTATCAGTAGTACCTGCTCTTCTAAGCAACTATGAAGGCCTAGTTTATTTTTTTTAATCACAATTACAGGGTGGAACTACTAACCTGACAAATATGCTGGAAAGGGAATCTCTCAGTCAACTTTCCCTTTTAATGTACAGTTTCATCCACAATGTATAGCTTCTTCTTTATTCCCTTCCCCAAAAATATTACAAAGTTTCACTTACCCAGTATCATACATTCATGACATTGTGTATTTCCCTAACCTGACAGAAGAGGTGAAGGCAGAAAAATGCATGTTAATTTATTGGGGTGGTGGTGAGAACCTGACACAGGAATGTTATTTTTGGTGGATCCCTATGTTATACTGCATAGCTACTCTTCTAGAAACGCACCCGTAGGGGAAAAAAATCCCACCACCGCACATTCAAAATTTGCAGCTCAGACTTCCTCTCGTACAGGTCACGATAAAGAACTAAGTGACCTCTCATCCATTCCCTTCTTCAGTGGACATTTAATTAATCTCCTTCATGTTGGAAGCTTTTAAAAGCCTTCATGGCATCTTCCCCTAGTGCTTCTTTTAGCGCAATGACCAGATGACTATGCAAAGCAGGAAGAGCTCCTCAGGATTTTCTCTATCAGATCCCTGGGGATGGATTATCACAGAAAGGCCTTACCTTATAAGAATAAAGAAGAAGTCTTGGAGGTGCCACTGGGACTTCAACTCAGGTCAGCCATAATAAATAAAATCTTGACTCAGGCAAGCAGTATCACTTCTTAGAGAACAGATCCTTTTTATAAAGCATATGCTGTTATATGAACTGCCCTTCCTTCAAGTTTCCTCCTTCAAGCAGATTGCATGAAACACACACATGGAGAAATAGAGACTGTCAGGGGTGTAGTTACAGAGAGGGGAAATGTCCTTATTCCCAATAAAATTTATGTCCTCTCCAACTAAACTCCCCTTCGCTTCCCAAATGCCTAGCATTCCAGAGAGTGAAAGAACAATTTACTGTTAGAAATGTTAGAAATTCAGAGACTGAAGAGAAATTTCATTGGGTTGGGGAGAACTGCTAAGGGGGACAATACCCTCATTCTGCAAGCACACACCCACACCCACTCCCTACAATCCTGAGCTGTATTCACTCATGGAAGAGACTATAGTGCTGCCCCTTCAGTCTTGGATCTGCTATGTTCTTCAACACAATTTGATACAAGGAACAGAAGAATGATGTCATGGAGAAGACTATGGCCCTTTCTGCATGTGGAGGGGGAAATGGGGGAAAACACTCTAAAACGGAGCTTACCAGTAGCCAGGTAAGTCTGTCGCCATGTGGAGCAGCGCGATCTCGCTGTTCCAAAGTCCTCTGGCATCCAAAATGGCGGTCTTGGCATCCAAAATGGTGGCTTCCAGCTGGCGGAGGCTCTCCACCAACCCGGAGAAGCTCACCAGCCTAAAGCCCGCCCCCGGCAGATCTGCAGGCACGCACTAGTGCACGCCTGCAAATCTGCACCGGAGCGTGGTGACGGAGCTGCACAGAGCTGTGCGCTCCGTGCTTTTTAAAAACCTCTGGAAAAAGGTTTTTAAAAAACACAGCACCACCAGTTCTGGTCACTTCGGAGCGGATTGAGGTGCGGAACTACGAAAAATAGTCCGCCCCAATCCACTCCACGGTGCAGAAGACCTCCGTTGGGGGTTGCTGTGCACCGTTTTAATATCCCGGTGCAGAAAGGGCCTTCGCCAAATCTGTCTCTCTGATGCATAATGCTTTTATGTACAAGGATTTTTCTTTCCTTTTATGGGGAAGTAACCCAAAACGTGACTTGATGTGTCTCACTTTAATAAAAACTATTTCATTTACTTCTTCATAACATGTAAAATAGCCCTTAAGGAGGGCAACTGTTGAAAGGACATCTAGAGCTTGCAGCCCTCCTTTATTTTTTGTTGTTTTAACTATGCATCATTCACTAGGTCTGTTTCCATTTTAACATAGATTTATGTGCATGTTATCTCTGTTTAGGAACCAGTGGATTTTAAAATTTCCCATAAATGATTTGGATTTAGAAGTGAGCAGTGAAGTGGAAAAGTTTGTGCACAGTTCAGATTTGCTAAGCTGTATTGACAGCCAAATCTGACCATGAGTTTGACTGATTTTCCCTAAGAGCCATATAAGTTGATGGGTACCACTTGTGATAATCAGTTCCACTTTATCACTATGTCCAGTGCAAAGAAATACTACTTTTTTCTATTCTGCATTTCTTACATTCAGTTCCACCAGATGATGCCAGATTCCAGTATTATCAGAGATGAAGCACATTATTATTCTGTCTTTTTTCCAGTTTGGGACTGAAGTTGATTTACAACAGATTACAACTTTCTCTGTGCCATGGAACTTTATAAACCCTGATGAAATCCTCTCTTATTCATCCTTTAGACTATTGGTTCTTAACCTGGGGTTCAGGGACCCCTGAAGGTCCATGGAGCCCTCACAGGGGGTCCATGAAACCCTGGTGTAGGACACTAACAGGAACAACAGCAGTGGGGACAGGCAGCCAAAACTCTTCCTCCTATGCAAATGAGGGAACAGTTTGGTTATGCACACACGTCTGCTGCCATGTCCCTTTTGTCAAGGATACAGCAACCAGGGGTGTGGGCACCAAGGGGCAAGGCAGCAGGTGTGTGGGTGCACCCCAACTGCTCCCTTGTTTGCAAACGAGGGAGCAATTTCAGAGCCAGAATTCCCCCCCTCCATGCCACATCCCTTACAAAAGGGAGATGGCAGCAGGCATGTGCATGTGTGCCCAAATTATCTCTTTGGAGACCAGAGTTTGAATCCCTACTTGGTCATGGAAACCCACTGGGTGACCTCAGGCAAATCACATTCTGTCATCCTCAGAGAAAGGCAAAGGCAACAAATCTTGCCAAGAAAATCCTCATGATAGGTTCATCTTAGGGTTGCCCTAGATCTGTTTTCAAATGGAGAGACATGATGGCTAGAAAGAACCTCCCCTGTCAGCAGCACTTTGTTGTTGTGCGTCTTCAAGTCACTTCTGACTTATGGCAAGATTTGTTTAGAGGAGGTTTGTCTTTGCCTTCCTTTAAGGCTTAGAGAATATTATTTGCTCAAGGTCACTCAGTGTCTAAGTGGGTATTTGAATCCTAGTCTCCAGAAGCCTTTAATAAATAAATATTGAATATTTCAATATAAATTAAATACTTAAACTTTGAATTAAGTCTTGGGAGACCATGGCAACAATTATGTTTACAAGGGGTCCTGGTTGAAGAAAAAATTAAGAACCACTGCTTTAGAAAAATCAAATAGCTTCAAATGACACAAGCCATACTCATAGGGAGTTGCTACAATCCCATTTACTTTTCATTTCTTCTCCTCTTCCAGCTGTACAATAACTCTTTTGCTACTTTTGAGACAGACCAACTGAAATTTGGAATTCATCAGGATTTTGCTGCTGCTGCAAAAATATGTAGCAAAAATATTAATAACATTAAAATAGTTAAAATATGATATTGTAGTGCAATTATGAGTTGTACTAGGAACAGTTAGAATATAACTGAATATGTTAGCTAAGAAATTATTAAAAGTATTTAGCCTTATGTTACAATATTATATAACAAAACAAACCAAATATTCTTTTTAGATGAGGCTGCTGTAACATACAGTATTCGGAGTGTAGTTGTGACACAGATTTGCATAAAAACATTGTAATTCCAGTATTTTCAGTTCTTTTCCTTAAAATCCCTACAATGGGATATGCTTTTTTTCCACTGCTGTTGGACACTGGACAAATGTTTTCATTAAGCTTTTCACCATGATCCCCAAATCTCTTTTTGGTCCCATCACTGCCAGCTCACACCCCATCATTCTATTTCAGAAGTTAGGATCTTTTGCCCAGTTTGCATTCATTTAGAATTGCCCACAGTGAGCCACATTTGCCATTTTATTGCCTATTCATTGAATACAGAAGATGTTTTGAATAATTTGGTGTCATCAGCACACCATCACCTTATTGTTCCCCCCACCCCAACTCTAGGTCATTTGAAACTGCACCAGTCTCAGTACAGATTAATGGATAACTGCATTCTTTAAACTTCTCTGTTGTGAGAGTTTTCATTTTCTACTCTCTGCTTCCTGTTCTTCAACTGTTATTGATTCACAAGAGGTTCCATCTTCTTAGCTCATGATTGCTAAGCTTATTCAGGAGCTCCTAGTGAGGGAACTAGCCAAAAACCTAACTGAAAGATGGTGATGGGTTAGAGAAGCAGCTTGCACAGGGAACCTTATGTGGTTTGTGTGGCTGCAAAACAGAGGCCATGGCCAAACAGTCGTGTGCAAGTGCTTCACTGCTCTCTCCTCTTGCAACTCCACCTTCTCTTACTGTGTCTTCATAATACCTGGACCAAGCTGCTACATGGTAAATAAGCTGGTAAGCTGGGAAACATGACAAAACATTCAGAGGGCCAACTTGCTACTTAATGAACAGAGTCCAGAACTGTACACAGGAACATCCCAACTGCTGCATTGCTCATGGGAACAGGCTGTGGGACCATAAAGCAGTTTCTATCCATCCAACCAAAATCCGCACGCCATCTATTCCCAATTACCAGCAAAACAATAAGGAATGCTATAGTGACAGGAAGTCTAGTCTAGCAGTTAGATCAAGTGTTAGGTTAGATTTATTTAAGTAGGCAGAAAGCAAACGGAACTGGCTTCACTTTGGTCTGTTAGGAAAGCCCTGTCTCCCATGAAGAGACTCCGCCAATCTAACTGGCCAGGGAGAGCCTGGCTTTCCAGATAGTGTGGTTGCACCATACACCAAAAATGCCTGGAGCATTTACAAGAGACGACTTCAAGCTTTTACCTCATTCTCCATGCCCCACAGAACACAAATGGATCCCTCAGTGAGTTGGGGACCTGGGCAAGATGACACAAAAAGCAGCTCACTCCAAATAACTTCTTCCTCATTTTGATACCACAGCTACACTGGAGGGACTGATATGTTTTTTTTTTTTAAGCCAAGCAAACATATAAGGCATTAAAAACATTAATTCAGTATGAATCCAGTTGAATCATTTAATGAAGAGGCTCAGAAGGTCTTATGATATACACAGTATCCGGTAGTTTAAAATGTAAAAACAATCCATCAGGAAAAAAGGCAAAAAAGTTACTTTTCAAGCTTAGTAAACATACATTACAGACTTCAGCAAGACATTTATCAAAGAATTTCACACTGTACTTGGATCTAGTAGCAATTTTGCTCTTTTTAAATAGCAAATCTGACAATGATGTTTTAAAATTTTGTAACAAATGGAGCTACTGATCTTATTTACAGTATAAATAGGCCTTTTTGGGGTGAAGACAACAACGTCCTGTCACGTTGAAGAAAAGCAGTATCTTAGCTCTTAAATGCAAAATAAAGCAATATGAAAGTAAAACTATATATATTTATATATGTATAAATAAATATCTTCTACTTTGAAATTTCCACATGTTTCTTGTTGGCTCTGGAATACATACGATTCTGGTCAGAGTTCTGTTGGTTTTTATTTTAACAAATGATCCTGAATCCTTATTCTTCTGCTGCTGCTCTAGGAAACTGCTTTTCATACAAACTCATGACATGATGGACAAACTGATACTGTTCACAAGTCTGGATCATTCCACCCCTGGAAAGAGAAGAAGGAGAAAAAGATTGGAATCTGATACCCCTTATACATCTCTCATGTACTCACAGAAGTCTTGCAGTGTAAATAGTAAGAAAAGGAAATACAGTGAGACTGAACATACAAATCTAGTGGTTTTAATGGCAGATTTCTTCTGACAAAAAGCACTTTGGAGTGAAGTCTTGGACACACGGCATCTAAGATCCATTTAGCACTATGCTTGACTTTACGCCCATGGGTCCTTTCTAGGTCCTTCTCATAAAATAATCTAAATAGGAAAATAATTTTATTGTGCCTGTTTGGTAGAACCAGACTATGAATGAATCAGGAACAGACTAAAATCATCAGAAAAAATGCATCTAGGATGTACAGTTGATTTGAAAAATGTAAGTATAATTCTGCAAACATAAACACAACCAAAAATGATTTTGAATGAGGGTCCTCAAATCTGTTTTAAGATTTATCTACACATTCAGAATAACCACAGCCGTGATACAGCCACATTTGGAGTGAACCATTTTACCCTCTGTGTGTCTTTCTGTGCATGTGTGTCTATTATTATCCATTTTTTAATTTTCAAAACCTCCCTGTACTAAGCAGGGGCATATGGAAGAAAGGTTTTATTTAGTCTTCTTCAAGATATGCCTGATTTCTTATGTATGTGTAATTTTCTGGGTTTTGTTTTCAGTGTGAGAGAACACTGAAACACAGGCCAGCCTACCTGTGGTCTGTGATGGTACAGTCCCAGTAAAACTGTAACCGCACAATTATTCTTCATATGTAAACTGATTTCCAGGGATTTTTCAGCGTTGGCCTCCCAGGTTTCTGGAAGGGTGGGGGAATTCTCCCTAGGGAAAATAAATGCTTTCCCCTTGGGCACCCTGCATGTTCATTCCAATAGACAGAACCACTGACACCATATATATTAGTCTCAGAAAGGACCAATGTGGGCTAAAATTATCTTCTCTTAGTTCCAGAATAAAAAGGCAAGAAGCCTTTCCAGTTTTTGCACTCATCTCCATCTACAAATGTCTTTCAAACTCTTTTGTTACCCATATGGTTCACAAATCAAAAATAATTAAGCATACATCAAAATGGACAATCTTTGTGGTTATAATAGCTGATGCCTGCATACCCTTTGCATAAAGAAACTGGATATAGGTTTCAACCTTACCATGATGAAGGCAGACAAACCCCCAAATGGAATCAACAGCACTTCCCTAATAGCTTGCAATATCTTGGAATAAATACTACTGATGTCTGCTGGCTAATCTTCCCAGAAGGTTCCAGCAGTTTGCCACTTTAGGAAGCTAATTAAGCCTAAACAAAAGAGCCCATGCCCCTCTCTGACTGAGTGCTATCCAATGTACATGAGCCCTCCATGGCAGAGTAGGGGCAGCAGGGCTTACGTGCATTTTTCCTAATTCCACTGTGCAACGATGAAAAAAGGTGTCAGGTCCATAATTTCGCATCCTGAAAGCTGCGTTCTTCTGAAGTCTGGTCACTGGCTACCAGGGGAGAATGCAAACAGTCTATGGTTTATTATGACACTCTGTCCTTAGACACATTTGTCTGAAACCATTTCTCCTATGCTTTCTGTGCCAAGCTCTTACACCTGTGGGATTAGGAAGCCAAGTGTCCAAGTCAGAGAGTATTTCCTGCTGCTTTGAGCCACTGAGCACGTTTCTCATTAAAAAAAGCAATCCTTGCTTATGTCTCCTACTTATGCCTCTCTCTCAAGACAACACACGCTTGTAGCAGAAATGTGGTCACCTACTTAAAAAAAATGCTTTAGAAGAGGAGAATCCCACCCTCCCAGGATGAGGACAACTGCATGTACAAATGGAAACCATGCCCAACAAGGAGTGGCTTAGGGAGCGAGGTAGGTTTAGCCTGGAGAAGAGAAGGTTATGAGGCAACACAATAGCTATGTTTAAATATTTGAAGGGATCCTCATATGGAGGATGCAACAAGCTTGCTTTCTGCTACTCTAGAGTAGGACATGGAGCAATGGATTCAAACTTTAGGAAAACAGCTTCCATCTAAACATTAGGAAGAACTTCCTGACAGTAAGAGCAGTTCAATAGTGGACTGCACTACCGCAGAGTGTGGTGGGGTCTCCTTCTTTGGAGGTTTTTAAACAGAGGCTGGATGGTCATCTGTCAGGAATGCTTTGAGAGTATATTCCTGCATGGCAGGGGATTGGACTCAATGGTCCTTATGGTCTCTTCGAATTCTGCAGTTCTGTGACTCTAACTGCTTCCTGGCCACATTTTCTATGCAACAGACCTAACCTGTAAACCTAAATAGATCCTGCAGAACTCGATGTGACTTGATTCTGAGTAGACACATTTTGATCATACTGTTACTCTTGGTTGGTTTTCTGCATGCAGGACACTTTACATCCTGAAGTTTTCTCTTGGTTTCTTAGCAGCAATTCTATGTTCTGCCTGAATCCTTTTGAAACTGTAAAGCAAGGATATAATATGGCATAGCAACTTTCATTTATGGGGGCATGTTCTCTTTCTTTTCCTCTTATGTTCGCTTCCTTCCCTCATAACTGCTAGCATCCAGCCCCGGTAATTTAAAAATTTTAAAGCATCAGGCATCTTGATTCAGCACATGCAACACATGGGGGTCTATGGGACCCCTGTGCTGATTTCTTTATAGCAAAAGAGCAGATTGAATATTAAGGCTGCAATCCTATATGCATGCTTCCTTAGCCATAAGATGTACAGAACGTAATGGGACAGGAACTTCTGAAAAATCAGACAAGTTAGTGATGTCTGCAGGAGGGGTGTAGCCATGGAGGTGAGGGCAAAATAAGAGCGTTGTCCTCCCGGACAAAAATTCTGACCCCCACAATGAATTTAACCTTCAGCTCTTAAATTTCTAGCATTGCAGAAAATGAGAGACTGAAAATTGTTCATGTCTAGAACTCTTCTATTGGCTGTGTCTGCTTTCCTTTGGTCATTCTGCCTACCCACCCCTGTTCTTCGGATGCCTAAATTGTCTTTCTAAGTGCTCAGCTGAAGTTTTAAATTGCTACACTGCTAGAAATTTGGGAATGGAAGGAAAATTTCATCTGTGACGGCAGAATTCTTACTTGGGGGCACTCTCATTTTGCAACACCCCCATTCTCCAGCATTCACTCTGCCTTTAACAGCACCTTTACTCTCTGTGGAATGCCACAACAAGGGAAGGTCTATGCTCTTTATTTAATGTGTTGCTTTCTTGCTCACATACAGCAAGTGTGTATAGAATCACTTTTTCCTTCCCTTTCCCTGCCCTTAGTGCATCTGTGCTATGGGCAGATAGGAGGAGTAAAGAATTGTCTGGCTTCCATCTCTTACCATCTTGGAAGTAGGGAGTTGACAAGAATTTCTTATTCCTATTAGGCTTCCTACTGAGCACAATAATTGTTTCTCCTTAATAAGGCTCACAGTATGTTACGTTTTCTCATGAAATACCTTCTCCAGATTTTACCCATGAGCACAAGTAGGTCAAAAAGATTTTTTTCTCTGTTGTGCCCATTAAAATAGGAAACTGGTTACAGTTTAAAGTTTTTTGGGGGGTTGAATGCAATAACCACATTTTGTTTGGTATGAGGGAAACATATTTAAATGTGTTATTTCTTTTTGTAATTATTTCTGCATGCATTCTTTCCTGTGTATATTAGAAGCAGTCCAGGAATCTAACGTATTTCAGGAGCTCAGAACCAGAGCTTGCAAACGTGTGTGTGTGTGTGTGTGTGTGTGTACGTATACAGAATTTACACTCCATTTTAAGAAAAAACCCAATAATTCAAGTCAAGTTACAGCATTTAAAACAATTCCTCAGCAACATATCAAAAAGAAAAAAGAAAAAGTGAAGCATTAATATCCAGCAAGATTTGTTTTCTTTTAAAAACAAGAAACTTTCTGTACTTGTATGTGTGTGCCTATATATCCATAATTAGTGACTAGAAGTCCGTTTGCTTTACTTTATTCCAGGAATTCAAAAATTCTATTGCCTATTTACCACTGACAAGCCAAACTTCATCTTGAAATCCTAGAAGACATATTATACTATATAAACTCAAGAGCAGCTCTACTATATTCTACGAGGCTTACTCACTAAGAAGTGTGCTTAGGTTTGAATTCATCATAAGAAGTGATCTCGCATGAGAAAAACTGCATGGACTGAACAGCAATCCAATACAGTAACCCTGTGAGGTACACACTGCCTTGTTTGCAAAGAGTCTCACTGGAAGATTCCAACTCCCTGGTGGTGGCATGGGAGCTCTTGTTCCATTCCTCCTTATTTAACAGGTGTTCCTTCTATCTCTTGTCTCCTTTGAAAGTGCAGGGATGCAATAGTTTTCTTTGAACAGCATTTCTAGCCTTCCTGCTACAGGTGAAAATACTACATATGACCACTAGATGGCAGCCCAACTAGTGCAAGTAGCCAGTACTGCAATGACATGTGTCCCCTTTTCCTAAAAACTCAAGCTTCCAATTTTTCAGATGGAAGATATGAAAGATAAGAAGCGGGCTTACAACTGCAAGAGCTCATATAAAAATAGAAACCACTTAGTCTTATAGGTACTGCTACTTTCCTTTTTCCTCCTTCTCTTCCCTTCCTTCTTTTTATAAGGTAACAGTGGCTAAATGAAGGACATTCCGCTGTATTCTGTGACACGTAATGTAGATGAATCCATGGCCATTTCTGCACTAGACTGTTACAGCGCTATTATTCCACTTGCAACATCCTATGGAATCCTGGGGTTTGCAGCTTCAGGAGGGGCCAGCCAGCTCCTCCCAAAACGGCAAACCCCAGGATTCCATAGGACAGTGGTTCTCAACCTGTGGGTCCCCAGATGTTTGTGGACTTCAGCTCCCAGAAGCCCCAGCCACTATGGCCAATGCTCAGGGCTTCTGGGAGCTGAAGTCCAAAAACATCTGGGGACCCACAGGTTGAGAACCACTGCCATAGGATGTTGCAAGTGGAATAATAGCGCTGTAACAGTCTAGTGCGGAAATGGCCCATGATTTGACTCTGCAAATTAATATTTTTTGAAATTATGAAAATATCTATCTTTTGTGACTCACTGAGTAACAAAACAAATACAAATTTTAAAACTTCTAGCTTTAATTAATTGAATCAGCAAGTTCTTTCAAAGTCTGTCCTTTTACTTTTATTTTCTGTTAGTGTTTCCAGAATTCTTAAAAATATCCCAATTTCTCATTATAACGCCTGCGTGTGTATCTGCCTTCAAGCTGCCTGCCAACTTATGGCTATGCCATGAATTTCAAAGCGTTTTCTTCCATAAGGGAATACTCCGAGGTGGGTTGGCCATTTCTTTCCTCCGAAATATAGCCTACAGTATCTGGTATTTGTTAGCAGTTTCACATCCAAGTATTAACCAGGGCTGAGCCTGCTTAACTTCCAAGATCAGACAGGATCTGGTGCTTTATATCTGATGTTCACTACCATTAATGAACAATGGCAAATGGAATAAAAACAACAAGGTAAAATAAAAATAGAAAATAGAAAATAACATTTGTGTTACCAAAAATGTAATTTCAAAAGGCAAGGGTGCTTATCTTAAAGTGAAGCTAACAAAGAAGCCTCGTCCTTGTGCACCTAACATCAACCCACTCCCTAACATTCTGTCCTGTGAAGACCAAATCTCTTTATAGGCTAAAATTTTTTTTGAAGAGAAACCTTAGAGCCTTTCGCTTAGCACCTGGTGTTGCCTTACAGAAAAAGGCTCTCTTACCTGTCTAGCCGCAGTTGGCAGGTTGTTCTGAGTATGTCAACCACACCTTCATTTTTCCACTGTTTGCAGCAAATGCTAGTGGCAATGAAACAACCAGTCCTCCCAATCCCTGCACTGTCCAGAGAGAATAACAGAAAGTGAGCAGGAGAGGAGTTCTAGAAAGTGCAGCCATGTTCTGTTAATACAAAAAAGCTTGTCAAGGGTATAGAGCCAACAAATCAATCTTTCTGAAAGAGAAAAAAAATGCATTTCTATATATTTATATACCGAAAAATATGCAAAGCAGGATTAGCCCTCTGGCTAAAAATCAGGATTGATTTTCCAGCATGGCTTTTCAATAATAAAAAGATGCCCAACCTTGTGATATGGGATGTTTTGTTCATACTGTCAGATGCAGACCTGCACCAAAGGAAGTAAATTCTTCTAGGCAGATTTAAAAACCACAGAGTACCAATGTAGCTCTTTAGTCTGGCCATACAGGGGCCCCTCCACCTTCATGAGGGTTTGGGGTGCAGGACCCTCACAAAAGTGGAAAAACTGCAAATAAATCCCTCTGCACTTCCTTTCCCATTTCCTTCTGGGATTCCTCCTTCCCACTCCCTTGCCTGTTGCATACCGGGGCCAGACATATGGGCATGGAAGGGGAGTGCTGGAGGGGAGAAGACAGGCTCACATGAGCCTCCCTCCACATTTCCTTGCCTATTGCCTCGGTACAAGAGGCAAGGCGCTGGGAGGGAAGCTCCAGAGGGGAGAAGGAAGGCACAGGTGTGTGTACCCTCCCTACTTCCTTACTTTTTGTTTGGGTGCTTACCTTCCTTCTCTGCAACCAGCAAAATGCAAGGGAATGGGAGGAAGGCACATGCACGCCTTGTGAATAATCAAATTTCCAAAAGTCAAACCCACGAATGTGGAGAGAGGACTGTATATTCTAAGGACCCAGTGGAAGCGCAAGCTGAGAAAAGTAGTAACTGATCTCTCAGTCATCTGAACAGGCTGGAAGACATCCTCAGTCAGAAAGTTCTTGCGTATCATAACCATTATGATCTTGTCTATGAACACTAATGCTCTAGCTTCTTCTAGCTTCTCATTTATTTTTGATTTTGCCTTAAGCTATCAAACAAGGAGTACGTGTTGTGTCTTCATTCCAGAATATGTGGAAACTGAAAAACAATGATCCTCCACAGCTGCACTCTTCCTTTGTTGATATAGCTCTATGCATCCCATATACTGAGCCTGTAGATAATATGGTAATTTGAAAGGCAGTTTGATAAATTAGTTTTCCTGCCCAGAATATGCAATCCTCATTTATGTGAAAAAAACAAAAATTATATGGATAAAGTGTTCTAAGAAACAGCCCAATATTACTTTTCAACAAAAGATTAGCACTTAGATGGAGGTACAATGCTAGACAGACATTAGGTGAGCCATCTGGCTTCTGTCAGGCCTGATAGGTCAACATGTCACTTTGAATAACAGAAACAGAGAATGGTTCAAGAGCTGTGTTCATTCTGCAGGTCTCAAACCATGCTGGTAGCTTCTTGGATGAGTCTCCATTCATCATTGCTTTTTATTTTTTTCTTTATATTTTGCCAGTGGCTATTTCTTCAGGAGAAGTAAGTGCTGTCTGTGTGTATTCATTTGACCTGCACCTAAGGATGTTTACGAGATACAAGATTTGACAGTGGAAGAGAGAAACGGGATTTGCACAAACTGTTCGGACATTCAGAGGTCTGGATAAACAGCATTCTGCTAATGTGAATTTGAACTGACGTTGTGATGACACAGGAGAGATAGTGAATTCAGGTCTGAACAGCATGTTGCGCTGTACCAGACAAATATACCAGACAAATAATCATGAGAAATCTTCCATGCTGATACTACTTAGTGTATTCATGCAGCACATTACATTCCCATTTGTGGTTTTATGTTTATGGAAAAGTACACTAGAAAAAATCTCACTGTACCGTTCTTTCTCTCTCATCAGCCCACAGGCTTCTTTGGCAAAGTGCATCAGGTTTTAAAATTACTTGGTCTCGGGTAATGACATGAATGTTCATTATGAATAATCAACTGTGTTCCCTTTCTGTAGTCTTACTCAAAATGACCTTAGCTTGAAAATGGAGTGTTTTTTCCCCCAGCTTACCAAAGCCCAGTGATAAGGGGGAAAAGTAGGGAATCTTTTCACATCAAATTATAAGCCAGTCTTATTCAATTTTAATAATATGGACACCTTTTATAGAGCATGTAGAGCCAGCATGGTGTAGTGGTTTGAATGTTGGACTGCTTGATGCCCTGTTGAGCCATGGAAACCTACTCGGTGACCTTGTGCACATCACACACTCTCGGCCCCTCAAACCTCCCCCCAAGAAGTTTGCCTTAGAACGACTTGAAGGCACACAACAACAACAAGGTATTTAAAAGCTCCAGACCACACTTCTCCAGAACTGAAGCGTTTATATTATTGGCTCCTAAGAAGCTGAATCAATTTTGTATGAGCGCACTTTGAATCATACTTGGTTTGGATTTATAAATTATGTCTGTGATTTCCTTGTTGCTTCTCTGTGTTCCTTTTTCATGTATGCTTGGCTATTCTTGCCATATTAATAAATATTAAAATACAACCACTATACAACCATCCTGGGTCTACCTTCTTGGGAGAACATTTGAAAGAAATTACTGTTTGGGTACAGCTCAATATTATTTGTGACCTGTTGGCATATCATATTAAATCTATTAGTATCGAGGTCACCACTTTGATAACAGCAGCTCCAAAGATCCACTACCGATCTCCAAAGATGTTGGCAGAGATCTGCAGAGGAGATCAGTTGTCTGAGTTGCAACTGTCAATGTACACTGCCTTCAACAAGAATTAATTATCAATATTAAATGTTGAGGGCTTTTTTAAAATTACCTTTTGTGTCATTTCTTTTTTTACACAAATAAGTGCTCTGATTACCATGATAATTAACATATGTTTCTTAATGGACACTGTGCCATAGACAAATAAAACTAATTTAACCTATTCAAATATTAATATAATAATAATAAATAATATTAATATTAACATTAAACCTATTAAAATAAAGCAATTTTTAAAGATACAGTTTGTACCACTTTGTAGTGTCGGTAAGCCTCATCTCCAAGAAAACCTTGGTGCAAAAAACTTCACTATGATAGAAACTGTCAGTCATCCAATCACGGGAACTTTCAAGAAGGCTTTTTGGAGACTTTCATTTTATATTCACGAATGAGAAAAAACTTGTTCACTCAATATAAATAGCTATTGTCCTAGGGACTGAAGCCCAGTTCATACATTTACAGGGCAGTGATCCTAATCACAAAGTACAGAAGTAGATTCACATGTACTATAATGTTAGCATTGGTACCTGTTAGCCTCATTTTCATAGTTTTTGTATGTTCAGGGGCAAGTCTAGCTCCACTTAAATTAACACACCAAGGCCACAACTTTTATTGGTTACAGCTGCAAGATAGGGTTGGCAATCGCATGGGTCCAGACCCAGGCACTGACCAATCCACCTGTTGAACAATGAGCCTGATGTCAGAACCATTGGGACGGCACCCCAGCTTGGTCCTCTTGCCACCAGGGGTGCAGAAACAGGTCCACCCTAAAGCTGGGCATAACCAATTCCACCCCACACTTCCTGGACCCCTTGGAGGAACCTCATACCTTACCAATGCTAATGAGAAACTGGTAATTAATGTGCTGGATCCAGGATCCATGCTGATTGCCCAAAAAGTTGTAACACAGTGAGAATACGGAAGAAAAAGAGAAACATATACATCAAAATCTGCACACACCATCTAATTGCAAACATAATTGCAAACAGGGAGAAAGCAGGTGGGTGGGATGGCATTCAGCATCAGGCTGCTGCGTGTGTGAAGGAGCAGCCTTAAACATATCCCCTTATCCAATCTCAAGCAGCTTGCTCAGGTGTGGCTTGCCAAGCAATAAATTCACACCTAGGTTTGAATTCATTGGCTGGCATTTTCTCCCTTCCCCAAGGGCTGCGCCAAGCTGTGGTGCCCTCTGGGAAGGAGAAACCAGCTGGTCACTATGATAGGCAAACTGCCAGTGCTCTGCCTAGCCTGACCAGCAAACTCACCATGTGGTAATTCGCTCAGTGTTCTTACCTAAAAGGGGAAAGCAAATTGCAAGAATTTGGTTTATACATATATGTGGAGGAAATTGCCAAAGCTTCTCCTTGGAAATTAGATAACTGTTTGCTAGCTCAGTAAAAATATGAAATGGACCCATTATGAGCACTAAAATAAATGCTTACCACATTGCATGCCTTATTAAGGAGCCTATTTTGGTTCCTATTCTTGCTGCACAACAGACAAGAATAAGATAATCTGCTTATACTCGAATGTCAGGAGAGCCCATGTGAAAACAGGGGTACAGGTACAGAGTTGCCATATAATGCTTCTCCACGGAATTCCATTCAGGCACTGAAGCACCAGACTTTCCTTCATAAGCCTACAGGGGTGGTCAAAGTGCATCTTGCAAGGTTGGTTTTGCACCTCTGATGTTCCATGACCACCCTTTCTATGGCAAAGCAGAATGAACTGACTCTCCTAAGAGTCATCAGGGGCCTTTTCACACTACAGGTATATAGTACTATGATCCATTTCAACTGCCATGGCCTCTTCCTATGTAATCCTGGAGTTGGTACTTTGGGGAGGCACTTCAGTTCTGTGGCTGAGATTTCTAAACAGCCCTCCCTGAACTGCCAGTCCCAAGACTTTATAGACATTACCACGTTAATTAAAATGGAATTCCAGCACTATAACTGTTAGTGTGAATGGGCCCCAGGACTTCTCAGGACTTCTTTAACATTTTAAAAAAATCCCCATTTTTCAAAACTTGAAGTAGACTCCTAGTCAAATCTGGTTTGGGGATTTTTTTTCCTGTTTGGGAGGGAATTCTTGGCAGTCCATGTAGCCCCTGGAAGAACCCCAGGGTGGAATACTGGCTTCTAGATCTTAAAAGGTTGCCCACCCAAATATAAAAAATATTTAAAAACATAATACAACAGACAATGGCGAGGGGGGATTTTGTACAAAAACTGTGTACCCTGTGTTAGAAGTGAAGGAAGGCTCCTTGTTAGTGGAGTTTTAGTGGAGACTGGCAACTATCTAAACATCCTTTTTCTTTTCGTCTGCGGTGGTTCAAAGATGCATAAATTGAACCTACCTGCAGTGAACTATGATAGGACCACTCTTTGCTTCTGTGCACTGCATGGCCTCCTCCACTTCCTGAACCAGCTGCAACAGGGGGGGTGCTTGATCAGGCGTCTTCTGATCTGGCCAAGACGTATACCAGTAGTGCTTCAGATTTCTTATTTCTTCATCTTTCTGTTAAAATATTTAGAAAGAGAAGCAGAAGCAATGGGGTGCCATTCAATTTAATTCAACTCAGATATTTAGAATGTATCTTGAGATGGGTCCAGTAAGGCAATCCTAGCTTGGAGCTTTGGTCTCACCTGGATTGTTTCCCAAAAGTGAGACTTTCCAGTGTCATTATGTGCTAAGACAGCTACACTAGCTCCAAACAGTCGGCAAATCTGTGCACCTTGAGGATATGGACAGGATCCTTGGAGAGGTGAGAGAACTGCATATCTGTTGGGCCCATGCCCTTCTTGGCTCATTAGAGCAGCTAGAAGAGGACTGGCCAAGTGGGTAAAGGCAGTGGTGAATACCTTCCTGCAGCAAGGCACAGTTCCACTTTGTCCAAAAGATGCAAGGCAGAGCCGCTCAACTTAATGCTCCTAAGCAACGGAACACTCAATTTTTTGCAGGCAAGCAAACACCTTCATATTTAAACAGGACTCGAGCCTTTAACTGGGTGGAGCAGAAGGGTGTTCAATGGATGTGCTGTATTTCTAATATGTAATATACGTTGAATGTGTTTTTGTTTCAAATTAATGTTTAAATTAGATTGGTTGTTTAATGCTTTCTAAACTTCTGAAATGCATATTGTTTTTGCTACTTTGTTTTAACTTACATTGTACACATTTTGGATATAATGTTAGGAGAAAGACAGGCTATGAACAAACTACTAACTAAGAACTTTGGTGGGGAGTCTATCTCTCGCATTGGGATTACAAACTGCTTTGTTGTTAACTGTTGTCAAGCCGACTTGGACTTATGGCAAACCTATGAATAAGAGAACTCTAAGTCATCCTTTTGTCAACAACCCTGCTCAGGTCTTGCAGACTCAGGGCCATGGCTTCCTTAATTGAGTCTGTCTATCTGTAATGCAGTCTTCTTCTTTTCCTATTGCTTTCTACTTTATCAAATATTATTGTCTTTTTTAGTGAGTCCTGTCTTCTCATGATATCGCCAAAGTACGACAGCCTCTGTTTAGTCATCATGGTTTCTAGGGA
The DNA here is from genome assembly GCA_948472985.1 of Iguana delicatissima. Lineage (NCBI taxonomy): Eukaryota > Metazoa > Chordata > Lepidosauria > Squamata > Iguanidae > Iguana > Iguana delicatissima. The sequence goes on along the minus strand of CAOKZL010002769.1, from coordinate 139,791 downwards.
GAATTCAGGCTTGATTTGGTCTAGGACTCATTTATTTGTCTTTTTAGCAGTCCAAGGTATCCACAGAACTCTTCTCCAGCACCATATTTCAAAGGACTTGATTTTCTTCCTATCAGTTTTCATCATTGTCCAGCTTTCACAACCGTACATACAAACTAGAAATACAATGGCATGGACAATCCTAACTTTAATATTCAATGATATATTTGACACATCAGGATCTTGTCTAGTTCCATCACAGCTGTCCATCCTAGTCTTCTTATTTCTTGACTCCATTCTGATTAATGACTGGGCCAAGGTATGGAAATTTTTTCACTATTTCAATCTACTTTAAAGTAGAAATCTGCTTTAAAATTATGTAAAGCATCTTTGTTCATTATTTTTGTTTCCTGAATGTTCATCTGTAAACCCCTTTGCACTTTCTTCCTTGACTTTCAAACTGCTAGGAAACCCTTTTCAACCTGAGGGATTAATTGCTCCCAGGAAAGCACGATGTGGGGAGGGATGACAGTGTTACCATTATTGCTAAGAACAAATTCCATCTCTCTTTCTCTTTTTTCATGCACACATAAACTCTCTCACTACATTCCACCACTACAACTAAGGTTTCTTTGATACCACAGGTAAAGCTCTTGGATATCACTTTAACTGCCAAAGACCTGACTTCCTATGGAATCCTAGGGTTTATAGTTTGGTCAGAGACACTAGAAGAGCATTTTAACTGAGAATTCTAAACACCATGAACTACAAATCCCAGGATTCCACAGGATGGAGACATGATAGATAATGTGATATCAAAGTTCTATAACTCTGTAGTATGAAAGAGAAACCAATCACATTTAAAAGCCTTACTGAAAGGGTAGGAAGATCATGTTTAGCGAAATTACTGCTGGAGAGGAAAACACCAATTTCCCCTACATTTTCCCCCAGAAAAATTGGGGGAAAAATGCCTTTCCCCATTACAATCAGCATTTTAAAAGCTACTCTTTTTAAAAATTAAAATCACAGCTCACTCTACTATATTGTCCTAGTAGCCTTATAAAACATTTTAGTTGTCATGTTTCATGCTGGATAACTGAAGAGATGTATTCAAGATAAAACTGTATTCTTAATAACATTGGCTACACAGACTGACAGAAATTGTATTTATATCCTGATAGACAGAAAGCTATTTCTAATTGCATATACCACATGTCATCCTCTGTGAAAGCAGAAGGCAGAAGGCTTACTTTTTAAAAAAGAAATCCCTCCTGAATCAACAAATATGTTGCTCAGTTTTCAGGCAAGCTGATTATTTCTGCTTGCTTCACTTTACAGTTGCCTAGTCTTGTGCCTGATTAGAGCTATAGGTCACTGGAGCATTTGCTTCAACCTTTTTTTTTCAGTCTCTGACTGGGGAAGTTAACACTGCTCAACAGCTATCTTCAGAAGTTGCTTCTGTGGAAGAATCTGGGAAAACATCTAACACTTACATTTATACAACATACTAGCTTTCAGTTCAAATCATCAAGAACTACTACAGCTTTCTATTTTTTAGGAGTTAAAGCATGTGAGAAGTAAGTTACAGAAATATTTTTGCAATCTACCAACTATATAAATCTAGTCAACATTACTTTAACAAATTATATTGACAAATGGTTTAGCAGACACTGGCTTAAGTACAGAAGGTAATTACAGAAGAAAATAAAGGTAAGGGCTTTTACCAAGTTGAGCGTTCTGAACTAAGGATCTGAATCAGAGATAGATCCTTACTGAGACCTTTGAAATGGAAAAGAAATATTAAAAAATTCACTGTCACCTTCTTTCAAATGTTCTGAGTCTTTACGTCTGTCCTCAGACCCACTATCTTTTAAATATGGCAGCTAATGAAGCTTCTAATATGTCTAAGCACTGAAATGTTCTCCTTCTGCACAAGAGAAGGAATTGTCACAGCACTAAGAAGGGATATGGTAATGCATTTATTTTTATTTTTATTTTTTTGGTTTTTGTACCCTGCTTAGCAGGTAAACAAAAGTATAAAGTCTAACCATTGACTTTTTTGGGTGGGGGGAACAGTTGATCGACAGGTGCCTGAAAGCAGCAAGGCTATCTACCTGAATCAGTACATTAAAAAGGGATACTTTATCTAACATGCTTATGGAAAAAGAACTTGAGCCTGAATGTGTTTGATGCATTCACATGCTTCCCCTAATAGAACAGCTGTGTTACCTTCTGTGTGTTGGTTGCTGTGCCACATCAATAATCAACTTAACAGACTCAGCAACACCAGCCATTTGTGACAGATTAGTATACAACTGCAACACAGATGACCTGGCATGTCCAACCCAAAAGAGCATGGGATAGCATGATGCAATCGCCACTAAGACCCCAAAAAACTGATATATTTCGGATGACTTTTAAGGCCTGACCAAAGAAAATAAAAAATGTTTACTGAGCAAACACACTGCAACAAATGACCAATAAGCACTTGTGGGGAATGACTCACAGGACACTTCCAGTGGGCGAGCACATTCAGTTTACAAATAGCTGGAAGGTCTTCTGATTGTGCATACTCCATCAAAAATGCCTGACTGCCTTTATTTCTGTAAGGCTTACCTGATAGGAAACTAGACAGAGGCATTATCAATGCAGTCACAAAAGATCATTATTTTAACTGTGCTCACAGAATGGATGCAAAAGAGCAACCTGACCGTCCACGAACAACCCTGGATAGGTTTTTTCATGCTGTTTCACCTACCACCTGAGTGATCTTACCTTGAGGGTAATAAGCCTTAATCGGTAATCATCTGCTTGTACGACTCGGTTAACTGTGATTTCAATTCCTTCGTAGGTAACTTGCTCTTCTGGCCAGTATTCAGTACATTTCTGAGCAAAACAAAAAAAACATAGATATAAAAGTAGATATCTGGCAAAACTGACTTTGCTGTCCTAAAACCGAGCAAAGCACATACTTAAGTGAGTTATGGATGCAGACTGTTTCCGCAGCTAAGTTATGTACCAAAATAAGCACAGGTCCAAAAAGTTGGTTTCAGTGTACATTCCCGCCAGAATTATTGGCTTTGAACAGCAGTCCTTGGGGATAAGCCAGAAACTGCTTCTGAAATTCTCTGGGTGTTGGATCCAGAAAGATGTTCTATACTTTAAGAATGGCACAGAAGGGAAAATTCTACTTGAAGCAGTATTTTCATAACAGTATTGTAATGACTCAAGAAGTTACACAAGAGAAATTTTCCCTTCAGTGTTAATTCTTTTCTGAGTATAGGAAACTTTTTCACAATCTCCACCTGGCACCAACACAATGCTCAGGGGTGTAGTTATTCGGGGGGGGGGGGGAGGCAAAATAAGGGCATACAATCTCAAATAAGAATTCTCTACCTCCCATTAAATTTTCCCTTAGTCTCCAAATTTTTAGCACTCGATGAGTGAGACACTGAACATCATTCACACTTATAACTTTTCAATTTGCTGTGTTCTTACTCTTTCAGTAGCTTGGTCGCCCCTTTTCTTGCGATGCCTCAGCTTTCCAAATGTTTGCTGAGGTTTTAAGTTACTACAATGTTGGAAGTTTTGAGTCCTGAAGGAAAATGTCATAGGGGAAGGAATTCTTATTTGCGGTGCCCCCACAATTTGGCTAGATCCCTGCCAATGCTTAAATATATGGAAAACATTCAGACAAATTTGATGCATAGGAGCTATTACACTTTGGTCACAATCTGTTTAGATATTCTCCCTTCAGAGAAAACCCATACTATATAATGGATGAAAAATGATTCTTCAACTGAAAGACACTAAGTTATCAAACTAATATTATAGATATCTATATGAAAGACCAGGGATTCAAATGTTTGCACCCTTATACAATTCTATAAGCCTTAAATACTCTGAAGGTATCAGATCCCATCTGATCTTGGAAGCTAAGCTGGGTCAGCCCTGGTTAGTACTTAGATGGGAGACTGCCTACAAATACCAGGTGTTGTAGGCTTATTTCAGAGGAAGGAACTGGCAAAACCACTTCTGAGTATTTCTTGCCTAAGAAAACTCTATGAAATTCATGACAAGCTGACAGGCGATTTGAAGGTATATATACACACAGAATTCTATATATGTTATGCTGCTGGGATCTGACGGTCATTTTGCTACTTTATCACTCCAAAGCATCTTGAGATAAACCTATATAACAGTAAATAACAGTTTGCAGCAGTCAAATGAAGCAGAGATGGAGAACATGAAGCTCTCCAGACACCACTGGCCTTTAACATCTGATACCTCTCACCACTGGCTATTTTGGCTGGGGTTGATAAGGCATTCAATTGCAATGTCCTCTCCCTAGAATTAAGAGAAGCAAAAAGCAGATGGGATCACAGTGACAATGACTCTGAACCAGTAGAAGTTTTTGATGAGATGGCGGGTGAACAAAATAAAGTTTAACTCAGAAAGAGGCACTGTTTGGTCAAGGAAATATCATATATACTCGACTATAAGTAAAAAAATGTAGTCAAAAAAAATGAAGCTCCAAAACCTGGGTTGACTTATCCATGGGTCAATGCTACTACCTTAGGAGCAGAGGTTGCCGAAAAGGAATTATTGAAAAGCCTTAGCGCCTGCCTCTGTCCGTCTCAAGCTGAGAGGAGTTTGCTGGGTAGCTTTTTGATGATCCGCTCCTTCAATGCCTCTCAAGTGGCACAGGTTCTCCAGAGGTCCTTGAAAAACTATTCAGATCTCTGTGGAGCGATCCTGCTTGGGTGGGGGAAGGATTGCAGGAGCTGATAATCAAAAAGTTAACCAGGAAACTCCTCCTAGGTTGAGGTGCGCAGGGGTTGGCCGCCCAGCTCAGGGGAAAAGGAAGGAGAAAGCCAAGGCCGCCTAAAAAGCCCAAGTGCATGCCTCAAGCTGAGTGGCATTTACTAGGTTGCTCTTCAATGATCCTCTCCCTTGACCTCCCAACAAGCTGCACAGGCTCCCCCGGAGGTCCCTGTAAAACTATCCACAGTGATCACCCCAAATTAGGGGGGGACTGTTGGGGACTTGAGGTATCTAAGGTATCCGTCCACAGTCCTGGAAGCACCGTAACTGACTGACTGAGGGGGGGGGAGCACCAAGACAACTGACACTTTACAAGCAGCACTTGTATAGTACCAAAACAGCCTCAGTAGTTGACTTGGCACCCTTTGTTCCCTCTCAGCTTACTTTGCAAGCAGTGCAGTTGTACGAGTCATCCAAGCCTGCTGTTTCAATGCTTGCACCTTACAGATAAGTTACAGCAATACTAGGGCCTTCACAATCAATCCTGTGGTTATTACAATAATACAAAACAGAATTATAACTTCTTACACTCTGCAAAATGAGTTCTGCAAAATGAGAGCTTCCTACACAGTGTCATTGAAAGTTATTGAATGTGCAAGGAATCCAATTGCGTAGCTGGGAGAGAATTTGGTGTCAGTGAAAAACTGGTTAGAGACTGGAGAAGAAAAGAGGTTGAACTACAAGCAATGCCAAAATCAAAGCTGTGCCTTTTGATGCAATGGAAAGGGCTCTGAATGACTGGGTAATAGAATGCAGACAACATGGCTACATTGTGAGTCATTTGAGCATTTGGGTAAAAGCACTTCAAATGGCAAAAGAAGAAAAACATTCATCAACTTAAGACATCACACAACATAAAGCTTCAGCTGATTGGTGTACATAGTTCATGATATAGATAGTGATGAAAGAATGATATGACTAAATATGACTAATATTAGTAATATGGATGAAACCACAATGACTTTCGATATGCCTGGTAATCAAACTGTGGCAAGCATTGTTAAGAAGACCATACATGTGAAAACAACTGATTATGAAAAGATCCATTTAACTGTCATCCTGTCTTGTCTGACAGATGACACAAAGCTGCGTCTAGTGATAATGTTCAAAAGGAAAATGATGCCAAAAAACTTAAAAACTGCAGCAGGCATAACTGCTAGATGGTTGGGAAAGGAACTAAATTGTGGCTGCACAACGTGTGGGATAGGTGACCAGGCGTGGAGCTAAGAACGTGCCTATTGCTACTTTTGTGTGATACATTCCATGCACTTGTAACAAAGGAAGTAATGGATGAAGCAAAGAAAACGAGGAGTGATTCCAAGCGGTCTAACATCGATACTCCACATGTTAGATGTCTGTCTCAACAAGCCTTTCAAGACCAACTGGACAATATATGGTAACAATGGATGTGTTATGGTCAAACAAAATTAATGAAAGGAGGGAACCTGATGAAACCAGACACTGATTTGGTAGTGAATAGGGTAAAGGATGCTTGAGATTCAATTCCGCCAGAAATGGTGAAGTCATTCCTGAAATGCAACATTAGCTATGCTATGGATGGTACAGAAGATGATGGCATCTACAAAGACAAAAATGAACCAATGGCATACCATTTAGGCAATGACACAAAAACATTTCCAAATTTATCTGACAAGGGAAGATACTAAGTGTCAGACTTAAGATTTCATAGGATGCAGAACAAAAAGGAAGACTTAGGCTTCCTGATTTGAAATTGTGTTTTGATGCCTACTGTTTAGTAATTTGGTTAAAAGACTGGATCACTTTGCAAAGGGACAGGCTTCTTCAATCAAGAGGGATTTGATTTGAGGTTTGCTTGGCACAGATTTTTGTTTCTGGATAAAATTAAGGCAAACATTGATTTTAATAATCATTACATCAAATGTGCTCTATTGAGACAAAATAGGGGACAAGACGTTTAACACAAATGCTTTTATGGAATTTCTCACATGAAGTCTTGTTTTGGAAGGAAATATTTGTTACAGATAAGCGCGTCTCCCAGGCAGCACCATTTGCAGAGAGGGCCAACTGAGCGAAGACAGTCCTATCGTCAGGCCTGGAAGGACGAGGGTGGGTTCATCTGAGTTCACAGCAGTCGCTGCGATCTCCAGATGCTAGTTAGTTCAGCAGCTCAGCAGCCAATGGGAAAGGGCCTCATTGGGCCCTACTGGCTGCCAGGCTGGGGATGGGCAGGATCATGCATGCCCAGTTAGCACCTGTAGGGGGGTACATATTCCCTTATCACAACAGATCCAGCTCCTTCCACTACTGGTCACTCCCTGCCCACCCTCCCAAACTTTCACGTTTATAGTGCATATGCTCATCACAACTTTGGGGCAGCTGCATGGATCCTGGATTAACATTGGTGGGAACCAGTGGCCTACTGGCATTGGTACAAGGTATCTCAGGTGTGCCAGGGGTGCTAGGCAGTTTTGGGAGTGGCTGGCTCGAGCGGTCACTCACTGCATGGCACCCTCTGATGGCAGGGGTTCTCAGCTGTTGGGCTGGCCCTGCAATTCCTTGGGATTCTGGCACTGAGGCTGGAAGCCTGGCTTATCGGTCAACAGGCGGGTTGGTAGATGACAGGATCCAGACTCATGCGGGTGCCAACTCCTTTGTCCTCTGTAACCAATAAAGTTGGGCCTGTTTTCACCCAACTCGGTGTCCTGTGTTCTTTGCAACACATTCACCCCTGCCCACGCAAATGGCTAATATATAGAGGCTTGTTATTGCCAGGAAACAAAGACAGTTATCAAATAAAAACAAATGAGGAATTGGTCCAAGAAGGTTATGATGTCTGATGGTTTTCCTACAGACAGTTATCTGGACATGTTAAGATGGATAAAAACTTGTTTGGTTTTGAAATACCTAAATCAGAATTGGAAGAACAATTGTGTACTGATGATGAACATTTAAGAGCTAAAATGTATAAATTATATTTGAGAATACAAACGGAGGATGAACAGGTAAAAGATGTATGATTAAGTGGGCACAGACTGAACAATTGGAGAAGATGTGGACAAGAGGTTTAAAGTAATTTATAACCTTAGTGAAAATATTTATAAAATGATATATAGATGATATTTAATACCAGAAAGACCATCTATAATGTAGAAAGAGTTTACTAATAGTTGTTGGAAATGTAAACAGAAAGAAGGAACTGTTTTTTACATGTGATGGACTCATAAGAAAGCCAAAAAATATTGGTTGCAGATTCACTGACTGATGGAAGATATTTTGAAGATTCAAATGAAACCTGAGTTCTTCTTGCTTGGACTGATGGATGGCCAGACAGATAAGAAGTATGGAAAAATTATTCAGCACATGACTACGCTGCCAGACTGGTTTTTGTTGATATGGAAAGATTTAGGTATCCTATCCCAGGAAGATCAGTTGAGGAAATTGTAAGATCTGGCAGAAATGGACAAAACTATTTTGATTATAGAAGAATCATTGGCACATTTTAAGAAAGATTGGGCTATCATTATTGCATATTTGAGAGAGTATTGGGGAACAACTTCAGTTTTGAGTTTTGCAGATTAGCAGTATTTGCCAATAAGCAGAAGTATTTTTTAGTTTTAAGACTAAAAAAGTAGATTTAGTATTATAACCATGAGCTGAGGGGCTGGAAGTCATGTCTATCCTTCTGGCTTCATTTTAGTCTAGTTTTGGGGTGGGGGGGAGTTAGGCTAAGTAATTTATGTGTTGTTTTGTTGAGGTAGTTGTTGTGTGGTTTTTTTGCTTGTCTGTTGTGTGGTTTTTTACTCCTTTAAATGTTGTTTTATATATCTAAATTTTGTGTCTAATAAAAATATTTATTTATTTTTTAAATGGTGCAGTTTTCAGACAATTTTGTCCCCAAAGCACACAGAAAGCCCTCCGTTCAAGTGAAACATGTAAAAACACCTAAATCCATCCCTACATCAAAGCACATACTACCACCAAATACCTTTGTTTTCCTCTGCAATGTCTTTCAAAATGGTGACAAGCAGTGACATATCACTTTCTGTCACCATTTTGAGAGGAGCTGCAGAAGAAAACAAAGATATTTGGGCTTGCTGTAGGATGGTGCAGCCTGTTACTTCTTAAACTCAAGAGTGAGTATTTAAATCATCTTGGGTGAATTACATGGTATATTAACCATTGGTCCCCTTTTGGGACCAGTGGTGTTTTTCCTTGGGCAAATGGGTATGATTTTTTTTTTCAATTAAAAATTGGTGAGGGAACATTTACATTTCTCTTGCCTATGCATACCAGTTCCAGTCCAGACTGGGGCAATACATATTTAGTAGAAAGTAAACTGAAAAGGACTCTTAGGCCATTTCCACACTACACTGTTATAGTGCTATTATTCCACTTTCAACATCCTACGGAACCCTGGGATTTGCAGTTTAGGGAGGGGAATTTAGAGGGCCTCAGTAAACTACAAACCCCAGAATTCCCCAGGATGTTCAAAGTGGAATAATAGCACTATAACAGTGTAATGTGGAAATGGCCTTAAGCAGCACGATATGCTTTTAATATGTAGTTTAACTTTCTGGCCTAAATCCAGTTGTTAATCTCAACTAGTGTAGGTCCCACGGGAACTCACATGAGTTACCAAGTTCCCATTATCCACATGAGTCCACTCTAGTTGAAGGTAACAATTGGAAACCCTAATGTTTTCTATCCATGATACAGAGAGTACGGCACCATTCTCTACATCACACTTGCCTACAGTATATTACAGACTTTGCTAAGTATTCCTTGCCCCATGAACCATGAAAATCATCTCATAGTCTCTATGCCTGTGCTCCACTTCAAGTGATAGTTGCAAGTGAGGACAGAGAAACTGACAGTATGATGCCCCCTGCATGATTCTTCAAAGGTGCTAACCTGTATTGTAAGTCATGTTGTGCCCCACACTGGGGTGGTGTGTGTGTGGGTGAGACAGTGAGAGAAAGAGAGAGAGAGAATAAGTCTTGGCCTTCACCATACATTAAAGGAATAGAGGCTAAACAAAACTCAACTGAAAAAGATTACATTGAAACATCAAACTTTCCTTGAGCACAACTTTTGTTGCCTCTTCAAATCAATGCTGCACTACCAATTTACACAATCTTGAAAATGGGTCACTACCATTTCCAGTGTCAAATATTTACAATTCCGTGCCTGCTTGCTCTCCCAGCAGCCCTTCTTTGCTACAACAGCATCTATCGGGGGGGGGGCTCTGTGAAATGTGCTAGTAGCTAACTATAGCTCAGACTCTGTGAGCAGCTGAAAATGAAGTAAGAACACCCACACATTTCCGTGGGCTGTCTGTCAGTTCAGATTAGACTTGACAAGAATATGGGAATACTGAGCCACTAATCTTTGCATTATTAGAGTTAAGGTATATAGCAGGAACACAAAGCCTCTTCTTCCAGCATCACAGCAGAACAAAGGTTTCAGCTTACATTGGCACATATTTAAGACATGTGCCAATGTGATAATAGATCACATAGATTCTATAGATTAATGTGAGGCAGAATGGGGAGAAAATGGAATGTCAGTGTAGGAATGATAGTGAGAAGGTGAGTTTGTAGTCTATATTTGTGCCTGAAATGTGTCTTATGTCACATTTTAATTTCTGAAACATATGGTATCAATGAAAAAGTTATTCTTTTATTAATACAGGAAATTATGGAAGCTACTAGACTTCTGTGCATTTGTGAATGACTTCTAACCAAATGTATGTGTCAAAGGAAGGAGGTGCAGGGCCCTGCCTCTCGAAGTGTGCAGCACGCAGCATCCCAGTCTCCTTGGTAACATCTAAGAAGTGCTGCAGATACAAGCTGTGATGGATAGACTGGGAGAACAAAGGTAGCTGACCACAATACATTAAGTTCTCTTAGCAGGATAAGAAATGATTTACAGGGCTCACCCAGCCTATTAATCAAACAACTGTACAACTATATTTTAGCTTTTGCAAAGCAATCCTTCAAGCGCCACTTCAAAAACCATCGTGCAAAATGCCCAGGACTCAAGTGGAAAGGTTATCAAGTGGAGGCACCTGCTGTAGAGGACCAGCAGGCTTCTCCCCGACCTCCATGTGGTAAGGACCAGTACCATATTTGTGTCTATTGCCTACAGTCATTTCTTTTTCCTGGAAACTCACCATGGACTGGCAACTGATGGTTTGTAGACTGGTACTGGTGTAATGGACCACTGGTATAATGAATAGTTCTGCACTAAGGGATGCCAACTGGTCTGCAGTTGCTAACTGAGAAGCAAATCAGGAGTGCAGAAAATTGGGTCTTTAACACCTTTGCTGAGAGGTGACTGAGAGTGACACTGGGTCATCATCCTCTGTGTATTTGTCAAAGTTGTCTTCTGTTTGTTGACCAGGGTTCTAGTACAACCTTGTTCTTGTTGGCATTCATCTTTGCAGCTGGAGCACTAGCAGGTTAGAAATCACATTCCTCTAACCACCAAATTAAGTGCCAAGACAATGCAATATCCTTAGTGCTCCAAAAGCATTGCCTTTAGGAACATTGTTTAAGTCTCACAACAGTTGAATAAGAAATGAATGTTAGATGCATGTTGACATTTTCCTTACTAAGACTTTCTAATACACTCGCTACTGAAGCGCAAAGCAGACTAGCTCCATGAATGGAGCCATATTTTATCCAATCATCTCCCATGGGTCAGGCATCCATTGTGAAACACTAGTTACTAAACAGGATAAAGAATGAGACTCAGAATTACCTCATTCATCTCTTCTATATTGGTAATCATGACAATAATTGGAGAATGCTCCTGCCACACCATCCTCCAGAAATCACTGACAGTATTAACTATGGGTCCCTGAGTAGCAATGTACACCTTCTCTTCTCCTCATAGCCCTGCCAATAAAGAAATAAGGGTTCATTAGTGTTGGATTACATGTATATCTCAGTCCTTCAGTCTTTACCAGAGACTGATAGCATATCAGAAATAAAAGCACATGTTCTCTTTCTCACTCATATACCAAAATACACACAGGTCAAGGACAGAAGACACAACTTCAACATACACAGGCAGCAATGGTTCCCATGGCAATGGGAATAATTTATGCTATGCAAGACATGTGGCTAAGCCAAACTTTATTCTGCTGGGCTTAATCTACACTCTTGTGAAAGACCTTTAAAAATAATCTGGAAAAATTGAGAACCTTCCATTTGTAGTGGGCAAGTGGAAGGGGAAATGGGAGAAGTCCCCTTTTTCTGTGCCCTTTGGGCATAAGGCCTTCTGGAGTCTTGCTGAATTCCAAGAGCTTCTGGCATTCAAAATAACTGAACATGTCTTTTAAGGTTTTGAATTTTAAGAGTTTGTGTGCAGATATGGGTTGGAAAGATGAGAATGATGATCTACGGAATTCACAGATAACAGAAGCCCAGCAAAGAGCCTACATAGAAAAATTGCTTAGCTCTTACCCTGATGTAGTTGGCATTGATGTAAGAGCTCAGGGGATCATCTTGATCATCTGAGGTAAGGCACACTCTGCTGTGAGGATCTGGCAAGCACAAACCAACAGTAAGGAGTTGTGTGTTATAAGGAAACACAGCAAAAAAAGTAATGGGGGAGAGAAAAAATCATTAAGAAGCTCTGTGATATTACAATAAGGCATCCAAAGGTTTAGACTTAAGAGTATAACTTTAATCTTTATGGTTAAAACCCAAGCCCTTCTAGTCCCTGAATTTGCTCCCTGCAATGGCCATTCAGGTGTCTTAGGAAAGCCCACTATCAGGAAAAACTGGCATTCAGCAGCATGCTGCCTCAGTGCTCAGAGCTTACATTAAAATATCCCTTCTAGAAGCTATGAGAAGCCTGTCATCCACTGATTTGTCTAATTCATTTTCAAAGCTACCTAAGCCAATTGCAACCACCACATCCTGCAACAGTGAATGTACCATGTGGGAAACAATGCTGCACCAGTGCTGGGGAAGCAGGCCCTCCAATACCCATTAGAAGACCTTCACAGCACTGATTTCATTTCCAGTTTTTCTTCCCCTTTTCACTGCTTCCCAACATAGAGGCTAGTTAATGCAATGGAGGGGCCAGAGGACACCTGCCATTACAGGAGCATTGAAGGCACGATAGATTTTACCACTGCCCTTCCTCAGCTTCTTCAGCAATAGCAGACCTCCCATTCAACTTAGGGGAGCTACAGAAAGAACCTCAGTGAAACCCAGGGCAGACATGCCACTCCAGCAGAGGCAGACTGACAGGCATCAATGTAAAGGCAGAGGTTTTCCTTTGTACTCACTCTGATAACTACTATAATAGTAATATACAAAGCGCTTGTCTACAGACCACTGCTGGTCCACAAATTATTGTCGCCACTACAATTATTATATTTATCCATATCATGCTTTTGCCCTAATTCTGGGACTGAAAATGGCTTATAAAAGTTAAAATAGATAAAGCTTTTAAAAATTCACACTGTACAAAGGCTAAAAATATAATTAACCATAAACAAATACAAAAGCAATTAAAATTGCCATTAAAAAGAAAACAAAAATCTGTTGGCTGCTGGCCCATTCCATGTTTCCAGTTGTGCCAATGAGCACAAATATAGTGCAGGTCACTGACACATTGGGGAAAACATTCTGCTGATCCCCACACATCAGATAGCTTAAGAAGGACTGTAAGACAGCATGTTAGATTTCACATTTCAGTTTTGCTTTCACACTTTGACACTAAATGACTACTATAAAGATCTGAAAGACATATATCACCTTACATAGCCCTTTGAAAATTTAGGGTAAGATTTTCATCTTTCTATTACATTCTATCTCACTCTCACAACTGTATAAATAAGCTTTATACCTGAGGCCTCAATACCACTAAGTACTGCATCTGAAGAAATGGATTTATAACTACAAAAACTCATGTGAAAATAAAAAACAACTAGTCTTACAGGTGCTGCCATATTCCTTTCTCTCCCTTCTTTCTTCCTTTTTATGCTGCTAGAGACTTACATGGCTAATTTTTTGAATATTAGATTCTGGTGCTAATGAGCAGTATAGCCTAGATTTGGACACTCTAATATCAAACACCTTCATCTGGTTTAGCTGCTATTTTTGAATCAGAAAACGAATAAAAAAAAGTTCCAATTACATCACCTCTTTAAAAAAATTACCCACAACAAATGTGTAAATTTAAAAGAAACACTTCCTAGAAAAGAAATACAAATTAGCTGAATTAAAAACTATTATCATTCTTTCTTCACTAATTGCAATTAACTGTAGAGATGCAGGCAGCTGATCATTAAGTTAAGTGTCTGTTTACCTTTCAGCTGTAACTGGGGTAAATATCTGTTTTAGACAACCTTAAATATTTTAATGCCCCCAAGCTTTCAAAGGAACACACTCTGCTTTGCAGACGGCTTTTGTAATGATTGTTCTAGCTTATCAAGGTCTAATGACAAAATGATACAGGTAAAACAGGCCAAGTCTTTAAAGCCATATGAATAATAAATGTGACTTGAGTGTTGTGCCTCAAGGACTCTCCATTTTAAGTACTACACTTATTTATTGAAATGTGGTAGTGGTCTAGGCTATACAAAATTCCTTTTTACTATGAGGAGCTTTGGGGCCTTTTCAGCACCCTACCTTGTCCAGTCGAGCACCAGTGGCGATCCTGGCAGCAGCTCTGCTGGTAAGGGAGTGTGACGGCAGCACTCCCGTCCACACGAGAGCAGTTCCCCGTGGAACAGAGTGATGGACATGCCGTTTCCTTCCCCAGCGCAGGCAGGCACTTGCCCTGGCTGTGCTGGGGAAGGAAGCACTGCCGTCGTGCTTCCTGCCATTCCGCAGGACAGATAGGTGCAGGATGGTGCTGTGATCGCATGTCACTAACAGGGAATACCTACCAATGTTTTAATCCACGATCATGCCACCTGGGAACGGGACCGCATCAATGTCATGTAGAAGCATTGTCACGGTACTGCTCCTCTCCTTTCCCCACATTGCGATGGGAGGATGCTGCAGAAAGGGCCTGGGACTGAGTATAAGGACTAACAAGATGAACATCAACATTCCTGCACACATCTCTCCTGTCCCTCTTCACCCTAACAAAACACATACTTTCTAAATATGTCCTTGGAGTAGGGATCTTTACTCTTTCTTATGAAACTTTGTAAAGTACCATGCACAATTGTAGTTGCTTAGCAAATCTGAATTTTCTCACTCAAAGATGTCTCTTTTAAAGAAATTCACAGCCCTGCCACCTAGGCAATGTAATACTAGTGCTCAGTGCGAATGGGGTTTGCTGCAGTACAAAACCATATTTCCATGCATGATTTGCCCTAAATCTTTTACTGAAACCTTTGGTGAACACAAGGATAAGAAACTGACTTCTTCATATTTATAAACTTTCATACAGTTTCAAAAGAAAGAGTCCATGATCAGTCTCATTTTCTGGAGAAATGTGGAATATAAATTCAATAAATAAACAATAAAACATGTAACATATAAGCATGACTTCAAAACTCTGGAAGAAATCTCAGCTTGAAGAATAACTTTAATAAAGATGTGGTGCTTACTTGGGAGAATTGTTTTGTAGCGATTCTTTCGGACCAAACCAGGAATATCATATTCCTTTGGATCAACAAAATTCATTGGAATTTCCTGTTGAAAGATCCATAACAGGAATGATTAACAGATTTCTAATGGAATCCTAAGGGAATTCCTACAAAGCCATTAGAAGATTCTTAATGCCATCATATCTTGAATGTAAAGTAGCAGTGGCAATGAAAAAAGCTCAGAAATGTAGGAAATTTCTGGTCATATTTTAACTTCCAGACTCAAATCATTATGTCAATTATTGGTGGGTGTGCTTCACTTTGGAAGTTAGATGACATTGAGTGTGTTCAAAATGTTATGGTGACTACAAACTGCATACCTCAGAGCATGTGGGGGGGGGGACTGTGGCCTGGGGGCATATATGGTCCCTAAACCCCACCATGCTGGCCCTCAAAGCCCCTTGAACACCAACAATTTCAAAAATAAATGAATAAATCCATCCATCCACCCACCCATCCATCCCAGCCTGATTTTCAGACAATTTTTGTCCCAGAAATGATCCCAAATGTAAGATGTGTAGTTGCAAATATGGCAATTTTCCTTCCTTGACCTTCTTCCCAAACCACTCAACCTCTCCATGTCTTTTTTGGGGGGGTGAAAGCCAGCTGAAAATGGTGACTGGAAGTGACATGACATCACTTCCAGCATGCCACAATGCATCAGTGCAGCCAGTGAGAGCCACATGGAGGGAAATTGGCTCCTGTCCCTGGGCAATTACTATTTGCTGGAATCGATCCATTCCTCCCACCTTCCACTTTAGGGGAGAATATTGCTTTGTTATGATTCTAATGGTAAACCTTAAAGTACTACTTGCTTATAAAGCTTTGAAAAAAGGCTTCCTGCTATAGTCTTTCACGCAGAAGGGAATTATCTTTCTACCCTGGTGCCTCTTCTCTTACTGCTTAATGTTAAACCCTATAAGACAACTCTCTTCTTTCTGAAAGACTATTAGATGACAAGTCCAGTTCTTCACCCACTCTCTAATGTGCAGACATATTGGTATTTGAGCTATCCTTCGTAAGCTTGGTAGGAAAATGTTCTAATTGTTAAGTCCTGCACCTAACTCCTTCCATCTTGCTTTAGTCTTTATTTCTGTTCTGTGCCCTTAGTTCCATCCACTGTTGTAATATGGCCCCCAAGACCTTTTTCAGGTTGAACTTCAGCCCTTGAACTCAAAAGGATTGCCTAACTTGAAGCAATATTGATCTACCTGGACAAAGAGTCTAACATAATCTAAGGCAGCTATATATAAATAACATTCATTTATTTTGAAATTTTTACACTCTTTCCAATGAACAATATAACATAAACCCACCCAAAATGACAAAAACATTTTTAATCAAAACATTTAAAAGCTCCACTAAAAAGGCAAATTATCTGCTGAACGCCCTCCTGAAAAAGATGGTCTTTACCATCTTCCAGAAAGTCACTGTGTAGGCAGAATGACTAGTCTCCCTTGGGAAAGAGTTCCAGAGCTTAGGCACAGCTCTCAGAATGTCCTCTCCCCAATCCTAGATAGATGTATCTTCAAGTTTACTGGGACATTCCAAAGAGCTTCCAAGAATATCCCAACAGGTAGACAGGGTTATATTGGGGAAGATGGTTCTTCATCCAGTTCATTGATAACAAATAGAGGTTGTTGAGTTTTGTGTGCTATCATAAGTGCCTTTATTATCCAGTGTTTGTGTTTATAATCTGCAGGATCTACTCACTGACATATCAGCTAGAAAAATACATTTCATGAACAGGAAGAAACTATCAGTAATGGCTTCACACCTATGCGATGCACAGAAATCCAGGCCGTGATCAGAAAAAAAAAAGGTAGGTTATAAACTCTTGTTTTGAAAATGGGATAGTCAAAATACTCACAAAAAACTCTGTCTGGAGTACAAAAGAATCTAATGCTTTCTGGTGCAATTCCTCCTCAGTAAGAACATTTGATGCTGTCTGGAGGTATTCTCGAGCTGACTCCTCCCTTGGAGACATGATATAGCCAAAACCTTGCTCAGAACACCCTGGAGTGCACATGTCCAGTGTGAGTGAAACATTGGAACCTCTCCTGCACAAGACGGCAAGATATACAGACATTCGTTAATGACTGTGATACCAGTTGTGCTTGGAAAGTGTAGCAATGCTGACTGGGAAATCCTGGGAGCTGTAGTCCTTCTCTAGCCTCTGGAACAGGACAGATTTGATTCTCCAAAGGACTCAGTTTTAATTATTTAAGTCACAGTATAAACCACTAGTGAGGAAGATTTTATTCAAGTATTTTGTTTTTAGTAGGAACACATTATGGTTTAATATAACTCTGGTGTATATGCAGAGATGTAGTATTCACTAGAAGGTATACACACATTAGGCAATTACTCTGCACTGTTTGCAGATCAGCTTTTGATTCATAAAAAAGGGAACCCTGGCATTTATATGCAGAGCATTCTGTCTCCCCAAATTCTGTATTGATTAATCTTTTTTTTTCTTTGTATTCAGGCAAAAGCAAGGCTAGAAAAGTGAGTGTACGAGAGTGAATGTCATGTACACCACACATAGAATAGTTCTCATCTGGTTGTCTCTCATCGCCATAAACTGCTGTTAACATACTCAAGTTGTATTATTAGTTTTCAAGATGATATTTTTTAACTCCTTTTTTTAAGCGATTTGTTTTAAGAAAATATTGCAGTTCTAAAAATCCAATTTAAATTGAACAGATTATTGTTATTTTTTAAAAAAAGCATTGATTTTTTTTTGTGTAAAAAAATATACCCTGCAATGGAAGCAAGTCAATGTTAGCTGTCTACTTTTCTTGTTTATTTTAGGCAAAACTTACAAACAACATGTTGCCCAGAGGTTGTGCCTGGAATCCATTTTACCTTTAGTTTATGTAAAATAGAAAACTTAAGATACATTATATCTTTCCTCCAGCCTGAGAACTCTCAAATAATAGCTAGTTTAGGTTACTGTTTCAGTGAAGTACAGTCACAAAAATGAAAGTACAAGAATGATTAGCATAAAAGGCATAAAATGATTTACTCATCTCAGCTGCATTATCTTTTCTATAGCCCCATCAGGCATCAACACCACTGCATTCAAAATTATGTACTTCAAAACTTTGCCTAAAGGCATAACCAAATCCAAGGATAGGATTTCCTGTGGTTTTTGCTTTTTTAACTGCCAGTATATCTGTTTTGAACATCAGGGACAAAGTGGGGTTTTTTTTGGGGGGGGTGTCTTTTAATGCTCTCAGCCTCCATATATAAATCAGCCCTTTTCAGAAGGCAGGGGGAAAAGGCAGGACCCGCACCTCCTCTGGAGATAATAATTTATTAAATAAAGACAAAGGAGAAGGGTTGATATCAGGGGGGAAAAAAGAACATGAGAGAAAAGGGATAAATATCTCTCCTGAACATAACACATCTTCACAGCAGCCCTCAGGGCTTATTAATAACCAAAACAGAAATCACATAAGAACTAATTTTTAATGTCTGGTTAAAAGAGCCTCGAAATGTTACCCTTCTTGGACTGCAGCTCCCAGAATCTCATGCTGGCTGGGGGATCTGGGGAGTTGCAGTCCAAAAACCAATTTTGCAGTCCTCTGCCGGTAAGGTCCTATGCATCAATGACAATGCTGGACAACAGACTGATCACTTTCAATTCCAGAGGAGAGTTATTTTTTGTTAAAAAGATGAACACAAGTTAAATTAAGTTCTTATTGGGTTAGTCCACTCAGATTGTCTTAAAAGTCCTCCTTCTGGCCCTCAAGTTCTTCACATTGCTTCATGTAATATCCTACCTTTCCTGCAGTCCCACAGATTTAACAGTGAGGGTTGCTGGATCCGTCTCTGCTTTCATGTCCATCACACAGTCAAAAACGGGTGTTTCTGGCACTGGGTCCAGATCAAGGAAGTCATCCTCATTTTTGTCCTCTGTCCATTCAGAGTAGGTGAATGAAGGCTGGCGGCTTACTGACTGCCGCCGGTCCTCTTGGAGGGGAAATGGGGGATCCGGAGGTGGCTTCACAAGATACCGGACCTATGGGGGGAAAATATCTGCAGCATTTGAAGCTTTCCAGATAGAACACTAAAGGTAGCTGTGCAGTTTTTTTGAAAGCAGATTTGCCCTTTTTGGTGATCAACGGGTTCATTATACTTCTGCATAATACAACTGAACCAAAGGGAACAGGAAAATGCTATACAATGCTTTCTTCTGAGTATCACAAGAGGAACACCTATTATATTTTTTCACTGAGGCAGAGTGCTTTATGGAACCTGCTAGGCACAGCCGCTGAACACAGGCGAGCAGTCCCATGCTTGGAAAATCTGTATAGATGCCAAAGGTGAAATCACTTTTTCCTTTGTAGAAAGACTGAATGTAACTAAGTGCTCAAAAATCACAAGCTGTGATCACAAAATCACAAGCTGTGACTACTTTTGGATCCTGGATACGACTGGTAGCATTCCCCACTGGAAAGTTTATGGCCATCTGAAAGAGCAATCACTGCATGCTAACAGTATACAATCTTGCTCTCTTTTCACATCTGGTAGGTTTTCTTTAAATTATTGTTTTATATATCTCTGTAAACATGCTTACTGAGATATGATAATACACCTGAAATGCAAAGTAATTCTATATTGACACCACTTTCAACTCTCTTAATAACTCCTGTCTGCCTCCAGCCAAAGATGCTCTCTGTTAGAAATCAGGTGAATTTCACACTAGTTTTTGCTCTACTAAAGAAGAGGATTTTATACTACCATCATGTGCCCAGCATTGTAATGCTGCCCTTCATAGTTTCAACGTTTGACACAAAGCTGTACGTTTGTTCTTACTTTAGCTTTTCTGCACTGATGGTTGTTTGGGACGCGCTCCAATGCCTCCTTTCCACATTTCCCACCCCACATACTTATTTAGCTGTTGTCACATTTCCCCACTCCGTATTTCCTCTGTTTGCTGCTTCTTCAATCTAATAAGGCAAAGGGGGAAAACAGACAATGCACAGAAAGGGAGCTAAGTTTCCATCTTGAAAAACAAAGGTGAAAAACTGTCACCAGCGAAGAAGTAAGGCTAAAATTGGAACAGTAAACCAAATCTGCAGAAAACCTTGTTGCATGCTTGGGAATCATGGACACTCCTGGAAGAGTGTTTATGAATGAGAGAAAACAGCACCAAATATGAAGGGTTTCTGCCCTCAATAAATACTTCTGGAAAGAACTCTGCTCTGCTCTTAGCTGAGCCACAACAACTTCCTTCCTTCACTTCTTAGACCACCATCATGAAGTACTAGTTTGAACTTATTGTTAGCTTGGCCTTCCTACTGTTCTTGTTAATGGTAAGAGAAGGTAACCTTTCTTTTTTTAAAAACAAAACAAATCAGTTGGTGAGTTTGAAAAATAAGGTATTTTACTGGTTATTTTCAAATATTTTCACCTCTCTCACAAGAGAGGACCATAGCAATAGGTTTACTTTGTCCACAAAAGAAAGAACAAGAAGCAAGGCAGTAGGTGGCAATTACATTTAAATTACCTAAACACTGGAGGATTCAGCAATTAAATATACTGCTTAGGTTGGCAAACACAATCTGCTCTCTTGAAAGCATCCAAAAAGAACTGAGACATGAGAGAACGAAGGGTGCTAGAGTAGCTGGTCTTTTCTCCCACAACCTGCTGATTCCATGACTGTACATGTAGGGCTTCAGGAAAACTGTATTAAATATTGTTCAGATTAAAGCTTCTAAATGCACATATCAACTTCATTTACCCCCTTTGGGGATAAAGCTCAAGTCTGTTTTGATGCAGTGCAGAATGTGCACAATTTAAATGCTTGCTCGAGGGGTTCTTCTTTATAAAGCAGCATGCTACCCTCTACTCCACGGCAGAGTGCCAGAGTTTCAGCTTTCCTATGTTCTCCAAGGGGGTATCCAAACCAGCAGTTTTTCCACATGATTTGCTACAGAGAATTACGCAAGTCATTTTCAGTTCCTACAGCATTCCATGATCTCTCACTGTTTGAACTTCACCTATTGTTCTCTGTAGACTAAAAACATATTGCTGGTCTCAACTAGAGAAGACCAGTTAAACAAAATGTATGTAAGTCTAATCGATTCAACAGGTATGCTATCACTGCAAATAACTAGATTTAACTCTCTTTAGAGATATCTAAAGAACTCACAACATATAATAAGACAACTTAATTTAAAACAGCAATAATAAAGGCATACCTCAGTTAACAATGCTTCTGACAAAGAAGCTCCTGTTTACAAAGTTTTTCTTTTACAAAAGCCCAGCCCAGGCCCTATTTTCCTGTCCTCTGTTTAGCTGGAAGTTTGTTTGTTTGTTGTACAGAATTGGCATTGGGAGGATGATTAAAGAGGGCAGGAGAAGGACAGGTTTTCACTGTTGGGTTGCAGCAGTGTATTTGCAGTAAACAATGCACTAAAGCTTGCCCTGGGAAAAAATGGGATTCTGCTTTAGATGTTCCTACTGTAGCTGTATGTACTTATGTACAGGGGCAAGGTGAACAGCTGCTTCCATAATTGCTTACTGAACATTGTAAAAACCAAAACTCACAGAAAAGGGGAAACAGATTAGCCCACCTCACCAGCTGCCCTGGCACATTGAAAAAACACAAATCTATGAGTTTGGAAAATCATATGAAATGGAAATGGAAATCATATGAAAAGTGGAAACTGTTGAAAGGAAAAAAAAAATCATCCCAGGATGCATTTTGGAAAAAGTTTTCAAATGGTCTCTAGAATATTTAAAATGTTTTTGTTTACTTACACAAGGCTTACCCAACCTGCTTGTTTCATTTCACTTTCTGGATAAAAAGTTTGCTGAAATGTGTTGAAGTGCTCTTCCTTTCTGAGGTGTAGGAAGCTATCCCTATTCTTTCCATGTTATTTCTACATCTGGTAACAAAGTTTCCATTAAAGAAGTAAAGCGCAGGGACACATCTACTTGGTTAACTGAGCTATACGTGTAATTTAATCATATTAAAAGCACATTAAACAAAATGACACCAGCATCGGTGCTAACAGAGTCTACAAGCAGAGGGCATTCCACAACCAGGACAACGCAGCAGAGAAGGCTTGCTCTTACTCCCTCCCACAGAGTTCTTCCCCAGTGGTGGAGACACTCAGGAGGGCTTCTCCAAAAGACCTCAGACCTCAGGCAGGAATATTGGGAGAGGTGCTCCTTCAAGTACTGAGGATATATGAGCATATACTTTAGTGTTCTTGATCTGAGAGAAGTTTCAGCGGTCTCATTTCTTGCACCATTTCTGCCCTACACTGTTATAGTGCTATTATTCCACTTTCAACACCCTGTGGACTTCTGGGGTTTGTAGTTTCCTGAGGCCCAAGAGCTCTCTGGTTGAGAATTCTAAATGCCCCTCCCTAAACTGCAAACCCCAGGGTTCCACAGCATGTTGAAAGTGGAGTAATAGCACTGTAACAAAGTAGTCTGGAAATGGCCTCGTTACTGCCCTTCTTTTTATACTTTTCATAACCAGACCTTTTTTTTCCTCCTTTGGCAGTGGTGGATTTGTGCCAGCATACCTAGACACACTCTTTATGTTGACTGCTGACTTTTATTTTCAGCAGAAGCTTAACATGGATGTCCCACATGTGTGCTGCAAACCGTTAATAAATACACAGCCAAAAGTGAGCTGAAAGCCAATGTAACAGGAAAGCTACTCTGCATATAACTCAAGTGTGATGGACAGCATAAAAGGGCAGCTACCCAATATGCGTAGTCAAACAGTCACAATGCTTGGTAGGCTTTACCTCCATTTTTGGAATCTGACTGGATTTTGGAGGGAGACTGAGAAGAGAGTTGGGAGCAGGAGCGTAATTCTTCACTAAGTTTCTTCTAGAAGGAAACAATAGGTAAATTTGACAATGTTCTTCTGAGAAAGTTTTCAAAAACCACACAGCTTTTGAAGTCTGTTCACAATTTGGGACTTATTCTATGCAAAATTCCTACACGACTGATATGCACAGAAAACAGCATTTTCTGCACAAACAAATTGTTTTCCACAGAAACAACCCATGTGCAAATTTTGTGCAGAATAAATACCTAATTGTAGCATTTTCCACATAGGAAACAATATTTTCTATGCGTAAACTATTATTTCTGTGTAGAAATAATTTTTTTGCCCAGAAAATGCTGTTTTCCGGGCAAAAAACGTGCAAATTTTGTGCAGAATGAGTCCCAAATGATAAAGATATTTGCTTGTCCAAAATTCTTCTTATCAAAGCTTCTCAAACCTCAGAAATATGTTTTTTTTTTACTATGTTCCAAATATTTTAGAATGTTTTTTCAATTCCTAGTTGGTAGTGGAACTTCTGACGTGAGAGTTCAGGAAGCATAAAAGTAGATACAAGTTGTAATTGTGAAATAAATAGTGAGTCAGTGCTACTATGCTTGACATTTTGAGATAGGATTTAATCCAACAAACAGTTTGTTGTTGATTTTGTTTTAACCTCTGCCTAACAGTTATTCCTTTGAAGGAATTGTGAAGATACCTGTCATGAAAGCTGAACTTTCATGGTGGTCCAAAGTGGTAGCCACTATACTGTACTACACTAAGCCCAAGGCATAGTTTAAGGAAAAGGGGACAGGTGGGTGAGAGGTTAGCTTCTGTTGAGAGTTAACGTGGTAGGACTGATCTGTCATACCAAATTTTAAATTAGTTAAGGAGTTCCTGTTAAGTTTATTGGATTCAAATATTATCTTAGTTTGTTTTATGAATGCTATACGAATGCAATTTGTTAATTAATTAGAAATGTAACGGAGCTTGATGGTCCTTTCCACACAGCGCGGCTGCCCCACCATGGGGACATGATCGCAGCGCTCTGTGGGATGTGCTTCCACACAATGGCATCACAGTCCTGCTGCCATCTTGTCCCTGCACATCACACAAGCATGGTATTTGTTAAATGGAAAAAATCCATTGTACACTTATCGTCACATCACGCTGCTGCCTTTTCCAGCCACGTGGAAGGATGGAAGTGCACTGGCAACACTTCCCTCCCCAGCACAGCAATGGCAAATGCCTGGGTGTGCTGCGGAAGGGAATAGACAGGACCAGAGTGCTCCCCTCTGCAGCAACCAGGTGAGGTGAGGGAGGGAGTGTTCCTGAAGTGCTTTCCCTCCTGCTGGGGCTGCAGCAAAAGGATGTTGCTGCACCCCATCATGTGGAAAGGGCCTTTAAAAATGGTGATGTGTAACCTTAAATCTTTGTAGGTATTTGCCTGATCACTGCTCCAACCTTCCTGCATCAGGAACCTTGCAGCATTATTTGGAGTTTGGTTTTATGTGTGCTTGGTTCTGCTAGAGAAAAAGGCAAAGGGATACTTTTTCTCTTCTTATCATCCCCAAAATGATAAAGGGGATGGTTATCTGCCTAAATGGTGAATTCTTTAATGTTATATAGTAAAAAGAGGTTACTGAGCACTGAGAAAGTAACACTTTCCAATAGGGTTCACTTTCTAAAAAATTAATTGAATGCATTCATTTGGCTGACCTTAACTACTACTGTTTCTAAGTTTATATGCATTCAACATTGCATGGATCAGCTGCCCTCAATATTCTATAAGTCCTGAAAGTCCCTGAATATATGACCATGTCAAGCCTTCCTATTCTTCTTTCTTTCAGAACACAAGCTAATATACTTCTGAGTACACATGGAATGCCAAAGCTAGGCTTTTATTGTAGAACAGGCATTCAGGAACAACTCCATTACTATGGAGGAGTATAATCTCAGTTAGAATTGTTTTGCCACAGGAACACTTCTAATGATCTAGTCTCCTGTAGCTAGCTAAGTATTTTGATAACCTGGCTGACCAAGTGAATTTACATAAAATGAATGAGTTCGCAACAATGTGTTAACAGTGTAGCACACCTATAATCACACTGGGGGAAATATGCTCCTTGATTATTTTAGTTTCTTTGCATTATTCAAAGGGAGCGGGGGATACAGGCTGGGGAACCCTGCAGAAAATTCACTGGGCCTAATCTCCAGGGGAACATCACATTATGTTTATACTGATTAGGCTTGCTCTATAGCTTCAACTGGCTTATTGTATATGCAACTTGGATTTTATACAGCTCACTGTCAATTGAGCAGTCTATCCTTTGCACTCTAATGTGCACTGCTCCACCACTCTCTAAAAGCTCATTATTTGACCACACAATGTATCTGGCTGAGAAAAGCCTAAAGCAAAGGCAATTGCACAGCAAAGCTAATCTCACTACCCACACCAGTATTCTTAATGACAGAGGTATTAATGTTAATTACCATCCTGGGTGATTGACTTTTAAATACACTTTCTGCTAAAGAAAACCCTGCAATTGTCCAATGCCCCAGAATGAACCTAACCACAACGTATACCCAATAATATTTACTTGTTCAAGCCATATGCATGTGAATTGCTAGTACTTATTAGGGTACATGTATACCTCAGTTAACCAAGTAGATGTGCTCCTGGGCATGGTTTCTTTAACAGAAACTTGGTACCAGAGGAAAAAATGACATAGAAAGAATAGCAAAAGCACATAAAAATACGAAAGCACATTAAACACATAAGAGCAGTTCAATATGTTTCAGTGTATTTCTTATTCAAAAATAATAATAAGTAAACTAAAATATTTTGCATTTCCAGAGACTACTTAAAAACTTCTTCCAAAAGGCTTCCATGGATGATTTTTTCTCCTTTCGCCAGCCTCCATTTTCCTTATGATTTCCTTTTTGGTGGCCAAATTCACAGATCTATGCTCTTTTTAACATGCTGGGGGGGGGCTAGTGAGGTGGGCTTATCTGCTCTCCCTTTTCTCTCTGTTTGTTTTTCACACATGTTCAGTATGGGATTCTGGAATCAGCTGCTGCTTGCATTGCCTGTCATAGGCAGATACACACAGCTACAGAAAGACCAGCTAAAGTAGAATCCTAGGCCCTTTCTGCACCTTATCTTTTTCCGGTGCTGGGGTGCGGGGATCACGCGAGCAGCCTCTGGCGAGAGGCCCTCGTGTCCCAGCTGCTTCAGCTCCTCACAAGCTGCCTGCTCACGCGAAAGCCCCGCCTCTTCCTTCTGCAGTACAGCCTGGGAATTTCCCAGGCTGCACTGGGGCAGGAAGCACAACCGGCGCAGCTCTGGAGGCTCCGTACAGGCTCGGGAGCAATGCACGATCACGCACCATTTTCGGCTTCTAGTCGAAAATAAAAAGGTGTGCAATCAGTGCCTGCCAGCCCATGGAGCGTCACGCGATTGTGAGTATGTTGTGCAAATCGCTCCTCACAATTGTGCAATGCTCCAGGCACCCTTTTGCATGGCAAATGCTGTGCGGAAAGGGCCCTACTGTTTCCCAGCCAAAGCTTCATTGTATTGTTTACTGCAGAAACATTGCTGGAAAACAACACTGAAAGTCTGTGTTTCTCCAGCCTTCCTTCATCACCCTCCAAATGTTGATGCTGCTAAAAAAACCTAGCTGGACAGAGGACAAGGAGGGAAAGGACAGGCTTGGTGGCCATATAAAGACTTTGTAAACAGGAGCTTCTTTGCCATAGGCTTTGTTAACTGAGATATGCCTGTATCATTTACTATTTTTCATCAAACACATTCTGAAGGTACATTGCAGTTGGTGGTACACTAAAGCAAATCTATTAATTGGAACTGGATGTATGCAGGATATTAGCTTACCAACGTTCCTATCAGTAGCAAACCAAGGGAAACCAAAGACAGCAGGAAGTAAGACATTGTGAGGCCTCCATCTCTGATCAGATCCTGAGGAATAACACAAACCTACAATTAACTTTGGAGATTCTTAAAGACAGAGGTTGAGAGAAAGGTCCAGGTACTACCATGAAATTCCTACCAGTTTTACCATAACAACAGTAGGTAATCCCATGGCCATAAAACAAGAACATTAGTTATATGCCAGCTTATCAAAACTGACAAATAAATGTTGAAATTCAAACATGGGTTCTAGTCCAGATTTGATGGTTGCTTTAATCCTATCTGCAAAAATTGCTAAATCTTCTCTCTAGTCTTGTAAAATCCAAACCTTGAACCAGAGCTGTTACTCCAAAGATATTCCCCTCATTCTTCCTTTTGTTGTGCAGTCTAAGGCCATTTCCACACTACATTGTTATAGTGCTATTGTTCCACTTTCAACATCCTATGGAATCCTGGGGTTTGTAGCTTGAGGGAGCATTTAGAATTCTCAGTCAGAGAGCTCTTTGGCCTCAGTAAATTACAAACTCCAGAATCCCACAGGATGTTGAAAGTGGAATAAAGGCACTAGGTAGTACAGAAATGGCCTAAGATTCCACCACACATAAATCTCGATTGAGATTCTGGGTTCTCAGAGGTGGGAGATTAAGGCCCTTTTCACATGGCATTTGGCACGCGAAAGGGCCTCCGGAACATCGTGCAATTGCGAGGAGCATTTCAGACGACGTCCTTGCAATTGTGTGATGCGGCCGGGGCCGGCAGGCACCAATCGTGTACTATTTCATTTTCAGCTTGTAGCCGAAAATGGTGCGTGACCGTGCATCGCTCCAGGACCCCACGTGCACTTACCTTGCACGCGGAGCTCTGGAGATGCGGCCCTCGTGCTTCCTCCCCCAGTGCAGCCTGGGAAAATACCCAGCTGCGCTGCAGAAGGAAGAAGCGGAGCCTTTGTGCTGCCTGCCAGCCCGCAGACAACTTCTGCAGAACCAAAGCAGCGGGGACGCAAGGGCCTCTTGCAAGAGGCTGCTTGCGTGATCCTCGCGCCCCCGTGCCAGAAAGAGGCAAGGTACGAAAGGGCCTAAGAAGAGATAAAAGAAAGTACTTCTTTTAGTGCATAGAACTGTGATCTACAATTATGGAACTAATTCACATTAACAACCAACTTGGACAGCTTTAAAGAGAAACTGGACAAATTCATGGGCGCACTAATGGCTACTAGTCATGATCTCTGTATATTACCTTCACTACCAGAAGCAGTATTCCAGCTGCTCAGGAACAGAAACAGGGAGGCGCTATTGTGTGCTCACGTCCTACTTGTGGGCTTCCAATGGGCATGTTATTTGCCCCTCTGTGACCAGAATGCTACATTCCATACAGCTTTGGTCAGACCCGAGGTTCTTTTTACATTCTGGATGAGTCAGGGCTTGTTCATTTCATATTTTTAAAATTTATGTTTAAAACAAGTACACTCAATTGTTCTCAGTGACTGTGATTTTTTTTTAAATTATAGAATGGCAAACGAATTAACAACACAGAGGCATGTCCTTGTACAAATATGCTCCTAGCTGTGAGTTTTTTTTCCTATGAGCAAATGGATTTTTTTCTGAAGTACAGGTTAAATCATATTCAGAAATCAAAACTAAGGAAAAAATAAATTTGGACTGACTCATTTCAAATGACATGCAGATGTAGATAACCTGAATGTCTCCTGCTGCAGAAGGAGCTTTTCATTATGAACAATGCATGTAATTGAAAAGATCACTTAAAACCATACTTGCCTTAAAACAAAATATAAGGCCTTATAACATTTGGACTTCACACTAATTGTTAGGTGAACAAAGGAAACAACGCATATGTTCCTATTTACTTGAAGGGAAAGGAACCGTAAGGTCACATGGTAGAATTTGGAATAAAGAAAATTCAAGTTACCACAGCACTTAGTTGTGCTTGACTAGAAATGTGAATCCCAGGAAAAAAGCTGAACAAAACCTTTCCCCATTTTTCCCCCAAATAATTCTTTTTCTCGTCGGAATTGAAAAAAATAGATCATGGGGTATTTTCTTTTGGAATGATGGAGAAAATGTTTACGAAAATGCTTTCATATATTTATCCCCCTCCTTATTTACAAAAATTATACAGCATGTAACTTTTATATTTATAAATACCCTAAAGGCACCAAATCCCATCTGATCTTGGAAGCTAAGCAGGCTCACCCTGATTACTCCTTGGATAGGAGGCCACCAATGAACACCTGGTGCTATAGGCCATATTTGAGAGGAGGGAACTCACAAAACTACCCCTACGTATTCTTTGCCTAAGAAAACCCCATGAAATTCATGGGGTCACCATAAGTCAACAGGCAGCTTGAAGGCACCTACACACACACACACACACACACACACACACGTACAATATTCCATATTGTTTCAATTCCTGGTCTTGGGTTCCTTTTCTCAGCATTTTTAAATGAGAATGAATATTTTATCTGTGCTTAGTATCTTAGGGGACTAGAGGAAACAAAATAATTTTATTTGTTTTCCTAATGTTCATATTTCTTCTAATTTTTATTGAGGTTTTGCGTTTTTTTAATCTGCTCCTCATAAACTGGCAAAACCAAAGGGTTTTTTTTATAGCAGAGATATTCTTTATACATGATCTTGTAGCTCCATTTGCAGCAAAAACAATTTTTTAAGACAGTAAGTTCAATTTGAAGTTATATTCTGAATGAACTATTTTTAGTATATTATACATGAAAAGTTCATTCCACAGCAAATAATCTATACTGCATTTTATGTTCTTAAAATAACAAAATGACTTTCAATCTGTAAAGAGTATTAATACTGCATTTTTTTCTAACTTCTTCTTTTCTTCCAGAAAAAAACTCTTATATTTTTCCACGTTAAATTTCCAGAATTTTTATGTAGTTTGAATAGCCTAAAGGCTTTTTCTTTTCTAACTGCAATTTAGAATAGCACACTTAAGATAATAGTTTTTAAGCATGTGTAGTTTTCTGTGTTGCATCCAATGATCCATATCACCTTTAATAATAATAGCTTGATCCTAACCACATTTTGGCCCTTTCCACACGTAGAGGGGAAAACGGGGTAAAACGCGCAGAAACGGAGCTTACCAGAAGCCGGGTAAGTCCGTTGCCACGAAGAGCAGTGCGAGTTCACTGCTGTGGCGTCCTGCGGCATCCAAAATGGCGGCTTACGCAGTCCTCTGGCGTCCAAAATGGCGGTCTCGGCATCCAAAATGGTGGCTTCCGGCTGGTGGAGGCTCTCCACCAACCAGAGAAGCTCGCCAGATGGAAGCCCGCCCCCTGGCAGATCTGCAGGCATGCACTTGCGCGCACGCCTGCAAATCTACACCAGGGTGCTGTGACGGGGTAGAACGGGGCTGCACGCTCGTGTTTTATAAAAACCACTTGAAAAGTGGTTTTTAAAAAACACGCGGCGCCACCACTTCTGATCGCTTCAGGGCGGTTTGAGGTGTAGAACCTCAACATTATAAATGCCCCAGCACACTCCACTGTGTAGATGACCTCCGTTAGAGGTCGCTCTACACCGTTTTAATTACCCCATGTGAAAAGGGCCTTAGATACAAATTCCATTACCTGCAGTAGGATTTGATTTCAAGCATATATTCTTAGGGCTATGGCCTTAAATGTACAGGTCATGTAGGTAGTTTTGACAACACAAGCACAAAATACAGGTTACTGTAAAAAGCACTTTTTAATTTGCCACCTCTATATAGAGAGAACCTACCAAAAATGTTAAAGGGACAGGGGAAAGAGGATGAGCAACGGGTGAAGAAAAGTTTCTTCCTTTTACCTTCATACTTTCATCTTCTGGCTCAATGGGTACCTGGTTCTAGAAATAAATGCTATACAGATGCTTCACAAGACGGGAAAAGAGTAATTCGAGTGGACAGGCTGAAAGAGCTCTTCCCCAGCTCAGTTGCATGGAGCCAGCTTCAGTGAGAGAGGCTGCCACTTGAAACTCCTCTGGTGTTGGAGGACTGCTCTTCTGTAGCATTCAGAGAATTCTAAATGCCCTTCCCTGCGCTGCATATCCCAGTGGGAATCACTGCACTATAACCATGTAGTGTGAAAGGGCTCTTGGAGAGACTTCATCAGGTGGTCCTCAAACAGGCAGCATGAGGGCAACACAGAAACATAAATCCCAGACTTCAGCTAGGTTTTAAGTGAGTTTCCTTGCTTCCTTGTTAAAGCAGGATTTTTCTGCACACTTGCGCCTACTTTGTCTCCCTAGCATTGTTGTTCACTTCATTAACACATCGGGCACCCACTTTACAAATATGGATTCCCAGCAACACTGTAGGATATCATCCCAGAGCTAGAGCCATGGAGTTGTTTCTTAGTTCAAGGAAAGGGACTTCAGTGAGGAGTGCCAATGGCTTTAGGGGAGTAAGTATAAGCTAGCTCCCACACTCACCCACTCTCCCTGGCTCCCTCTTTCTTTCTCATATTGTGAAAGCTGTGATGAAAAAAAGATATTTCCAGCCCAGAGGGGTTGGGGACTCAGTTTCTCTTCCATTTAGCCCTTCAAACACCATGGAAGTCTTTGCTAGGTTAAAGGGCGGGATGGCTTACAGAAGTGATAGAGCTAAATTCGGGTGTCCCCTGAGTCTCATCTGGATTCCCTCCCAACATTAGTTATTCTGTGAAAGGCTAGCTCCCTCAGTTGAAAGAATCTTTGTGGGATGGAAGATCCTATTCCCAATCCCTATTCCTGAAACCCCTCAGATCCCACACAACCCTCAGCTTCAGATCTCACTCAAAAGCAGAGGTACGCAGCTGCAGAAGCTCCTCCTGCCATTTCTCACTTCCAGAGCTTCACATCTGCCCACCTTACTCAAAATGGAAACTGGGAGGTTTTGAAAAATAGGTTACTGTGGGGGTTTTTTTTGAGGCTGAGAATACAGTATTGGTATTTACAATGAATAGTAGGGGAAGAAAAATGTATCAACAGATATAATAGAAAAAGAACTTTGGTCCTCCTGCCTCTGAGACTGATGCGAGGAAATATAACCCATGCATTTGTAGATTGCTGCTCTGCTGCATTCAGAGAATTCTAAGTGCCCTTCACTATATTGTATATCACAAAATCCCACAGGATGGCACCATGGAAACAGCAGTGGAATCATAGTACTACAATTACACAGTATGAAAGGATTCTTGGGGGGACTCCACCTGGTGGTCCTAAAAGGGGCAGCATAAGGGCAACACAGGAACAAAAATCCCAGACTTCAGTTGGGTTTTAACTGGGTTTCCTTGTTGAAGCAGGATTTTTCTGCACACATACTCCTACTTTGTCTCCCTTGCATTTGGATGTTCATTCCATTAACACAGAGGACATCCACTTTATAAATAAAGATAGTGATAGGAAAGGCAGCTGCCAGTGTTCCATTTGTTTATGTCAGCCCATGAATCCTCTCACACTACACAATTATAACACTATGATTCTGCTTTAACTGCCATGGCTGCATTGTATGGAATCCTCGGCCATTTCTGCACGAGACTGTTATAGCACTATTATTCCACTTGCAACAGCCTATGGAATCCTGGGGTTTGCAGTTTCACAAGGGGCCAATCAGTTCTTCCCTAAACTGCAAATCCCAGGATTCCATAGGATGTTGCAAGTGGAATAATAGCGCTATAACAGTCCCGTGCAGAATGACCCTAGAGTCTGTCGTTAGGAGAAGCACTAGAGCTCTCCAGTTGTGAATTCTAAATACCCTTCCCTAAAGAGCTGTGGTTATGCACTGGAAGAATAAAAGGATCATGATAGGGATTCTCTAAGCTTAAGACAGAATCAGACTAGTGAAACGGGAGGCAAGAGACAAGATGAAAAACAGGTGAGAATCAGAATCAGTCAATGGGTTTGGAACTCACTCTTCTCCTGCTCTCATGACCTTACAGTAAATATCACTAGAAAGAATAAATCAATCATATATTAAATACAAGTTGCCATTGTGGTTGGTTTTTCAAATGGCTTATGAATCCCCATAATTGGTGTAATCCAGCATTAATTTAAGGAGCGTAAAACACACTAAGGAATTAAGCAGTGCTTCTACAGCACTGTTTCTATATCACAAAGACAAGGAAAGAGATTTTACCTAAATATTAGCAAAAACTTCTTTAGTGGAAAAGCTGTTTGACAGTGGAATATGCTGTCTCAGAGAGTGGTGGACTTTTCTTCTTTGAAAGTCTTTAAACAGAGGTTGGATGGCCACCTCTCAGGAGTGCTTTAGTTGTGGATTTTCTACATGATAGATGGCTGGACTAGATGGCCTTCACAGTCCCTTCTGTCTCTATGAGCCTTTCCACACTACCCTGTTACAGTGCTGTTATTCCACTTTCAACATCCTATGGAATCTTGGGGTTTGCAGTTTAGGGAGGGACATTTAGACTTCTCAGCCAGAAAGCTCTTTGGCCACGGTAAACTGCAAACTCCAGAATTCCACAGGATGTTCAAAGTGGAATCATAGCACTGTAACAGTCTAGTGAAGAATGAGCCTATGATTCTATGATTCCTGAAACTCTGATATTGGGAAATAACGAAAGGAAAACAAGACACTGCTCAAAGTGGAAGCTTTGTTTGGCTGCCTTTTATAACTCTATGGAATAGATCCTAAGCACACTTAAGAGTGCAATACTATGCATCTCTGCTCAAAAGTCCCACTGAGTTCAGCCACATTTATTCACAGGACCTTTAGTTGGAAACACTGCAGTAGGATTTGTGGAGAACCAATCTGGTGCAGAAAAAGTGCTCCATAAATCGCTCCTTACTTCATTATAAGCCAGGGAATTTGTACAGTAGAAGTAATATTATCTTCTGCTTTAAATTACATTCCTTATTTATGTTTCATTCATTACATTATCATCACAACACCAAATAATGGCTTGATATGCTGCATTAAAACACATAGAAATCACTGAACGTACCTTGCTGGAATCTGCGATCAACCATCCAAATGGGGTGAGCAGGGTAGGCAATACATCCAAAGCATTTACAACTGCTGAGATTGTCTCAGAGCCACCGCACCAAAACATGAAGAAGAAAACCTGTGTAGTCAAATCATTGATAATGAGTTTTCATCATGAAGAAAGATAATTTTTATTTTCATTTTTAACCTGCACTGCTAAAGTAAGGCAAGAGTGTTTTTCCCCCAAAATAATTGATTTTGTATGTTGTATCATTTGTATTCTAATGAGTTGGCATTTTGCAGACCACTCATCAGCTAGATTAAAAAGACGAACAGATTGTTACCTGGTTGCAATGTGGTACAACTTTTGACTTAATTTCAGCTACATCAGTATATATAACATGGGAAATCTGGGCCCTAAAATGTATCAGTTTAAACAAACCCCAAAAGCAATGTTGCCCTATTGTTTTAGAGAGATTGAGAGAGAGAGAGCGAGAGCACTAAGTCTATCAGAGCAAAGACTGAAATCTTACCAATATCTGTGACAAGGCAAACAGATATACGATTCCTCCTGTGGTCATTCCATTCCACCAGGCCACCCAGCTATGCTGCCGAGTCTCCTCAGCGCCTTTCCGAGGTTCTTCTGTCTTGCTGTGCTGATCCTGCTGTCCATCAGCTCCATTCAATGGTTCCATCACCACCGGTTCTGAAATACCTTCAAGTACACAAATGAAGTAATCAGGAGATATATGCACAGTATATACCTTTCACCTCTTCCTGAGATTACAGGAACTACACAGGAGTTCAGATATCTAACAGTAACTACAGTTTGGAAACGTAACAGATTTAATATAGCAGTAGTCTTTGCTACCTTCGTTGGGAAAATGAAGTGTGGGTGGATACATTACCACTCTTTTTTCCCTGTAGCAACAGAGTCGTGGTTTTGTTGTTCATTAATAAGCTGTTGTGTACTCTTCCCTTGCTCAGTAATTTAGAGTAATCTAAAGCATCTACTTCAGTTTTCAATATTCTCCTTTTTGGCTACATTATTCAGGGGGAGGTCATGTTCCTTGCTTTAAACCTTTAAAATACGCTTGTTACAATGGTAAATTGAGCTAATCACTTCAAGGTGCTTAGGAGCAATAAAAGAATATCTAGCCCAATTGTGACCTTGCAATATTAGAGTTTACAGCATTCATTTAAAGGGCCTTACGGTTCTTAATACAACCTCTTCAGAAAAATACTTGCCACAGATGCAGTACATTCAGACTTTATGTTCAAAGGAAGGATAATTTCCATCTTTATTTGGAAGGAAATCCCAGTATGGGAAATGGCTCCTAGCTAAGTGGGCACAGCATTGTTGATGGCATTGCAATCCCATGCACACTTATTTTGGATTTAGCAGTACCAGTTTCTGAACAAAACTAGAATCATGACGTCACTGTAAATGTTAGAGTTAAATCCAAGTGCACCAAATAAGCAAGGAGACAAAAACAGATCATTCACCACACATGCAATTTAGGAACACAACTGTTCACTTCCCCTAATAAAGACCTCTATTTCACAATGGGACCAGTCTAATGTTTATCATTCTAATCAAAGCAATCTTCCACTGATAAAGCATTGTGTAAATTGGCCACCAAACTATATTGTGACTGGTAAAATATGCTTTATTGTTGAAAGAAATGAACTCTATATGCTTCCAGCACAAAGACAACTTTGCTCTTCTCTGCTGTTGGTAGTTGAATTTATAGATTAACCTGTTTAACAATCCTCCTCTGTGATGGTGAGCAATATCTTCCTTCTTCCCCCTCTCCCCTTCCCTATCCCACCCACAAATGGCCTATTGCAGTCTCTGGGCAAACTGAAGAGGGGCTGTGTGCCAAAAATGTTTGAGGAGATTGCTTGACTTTAACAGTCACTGCTGAGTCACCAATCCTCTCCACATTAGTCTTCACATTGCTCCCACTCAGTCCACCTGTCATTTTTATATGGAATGAGAGACAGGAGGGAGGGAAACAATGTTCTCTCATTCTCAGATAGATTTCATCTGTGGATTGTGCTCTGATCCTTAGGATGAGGCAAATGAAATCTGATCAAAGCTCTTGCCCTCAACTACATGTAATACACAAACACATGCATGATGGAAAATTCTTCCCTTGTGTCTATGTGCCTTCAAGTTGCCTGTTGACTTGTGGCAACCCTATCAATTTCATAAGATTTCTTTAGACAAAGAATACTCAGGGGTAATTTTGCCAGCTTCTTCCTCTGAAATATAGCCTTCACCACCTGGTATTCATTGGTGGTCTCCCATCCAAGTACTAATCGGGACTGATCCCATCAGTGGGTAGGAAATAGGCAAAGCACCATCAACCACTAGAACATCTCCTGAAGGTCAGGCTGCATGACCCAGGTATGCACATAACTTATGCTCTTGGGCACAACACACATGCTGCTCAAGTTTGTTCCCCTGCCAGATCAAGAGAAGCAAGTATCTGCAACTGATCCCTTTAGCATTTGGAGCCTCTGAGATGGAAAGAGTATTCTCTTCCTCTTTTAATGTGGATTTTATGAAAGAGAATGGCAATGCTAACTCTGATGAGGGTTACCAATTCCACCCCTGCCACCATAATTTTACTGGTAAAAGTAGGCCTGAAAAGAAGACCAACTCTTCTGAACGTAAGGTATTTCCCAGAAGAGGAAAGATGGAGATGTTCTTCTCTTGCAAAATTCTCCTCTGAGGAAAGACAGAACTATCAAACCTTAATTTTAAAGGTGAAAAGATTATGAAAGATTAGTTTCTGAGATTCAAGCCCCTTTTAGCCAAAGGGAAACAGGACAACCGAATCCTCTTTTGAAATAAAAGTTCTCTCTAAGGAATGAAAAACTGTATAGACCCATTAGAATCAGAAATCCTCAGTAGACTTTGATTTAGACTTATTTTTCCTTCTTCCCATTATTTGGAGTACATATCCAAGGTAAAAAAAAAGAATAAAAAGTAAAAAACACTGAGCCATCAGCTAAAATTTGCTTTAATCTATCAGCAAATTAACGTGTATGTGTCAACCATGTTTTCCAGAACACTCTGGAAAATGCTGAAGAAAATGACTCTTCAGGTTCTCTTTTCTCAGAGCTTTGCATATCTCTGGCAGTTGCTTAAAGTAGTTAGTCAACTAATTCAGTCAATACAGGAGAGCATCTAAAGGAATACACATGGTCTTCCATGAATGTGCTTGGGATATTCAGTTTCTCACCACAACTAACTCCGTCTCATGGGGGAAAAAATCCAGTCAAGGATAGGAGGCAGCAAAGCAGCAAGGTTGAAAAGATTTGTGTCATTCAGCTAAGCTGAACGATGGGACATTCATGGCAGAAAAAAGGATATATGTCTTCATAAAGGACATAGTTAAAGTGTAGAATTGATATCCACAAAATGAACTGATAAGACACAAATCAAGTGACTTTAAAAGGGCATTTGTCAAACTTATAAAGGACTACTGTTTCTGTAGATGAAATTTTTGTTTATTGGTTCTCAAACCACTTGTGATATACAACAAGAAAATAACTTAATACATTTAATACACAATAAAAACAAACCAAAACAACTTCTTGAAAAATAACTTAAAAGCCACAAGACAGTTAAAACAACCAGAGGAGTCACTCCTGTTTTTAAACGATGAGCCATGTGAAATTAGAACAATTTCAGTTGTCCACTGGAAAAAAGTGATGTAGACAAACTGACTTTACAGATTAGCACTGGCTGTAAATAAGCTAGAATGGTAAGGTCTAGAGAAGGTTTTTTCAATAGTAGTTCTATGCAGAGATGGGAAGGTCTATTAAAAAGTTGCAGAACTATGCAGAAGATAAATGTTTAGCTTTGTAGCTCCACCTATAACAAAGCAAGTTTTTTTAAAGTCAGTTTGTAATTTTTTTTGAATAAACTGTACTTTTAACATAAGAAGCATTATAACTT
This sequence comes from Iguana delicatissima, assembly GCA_948472985.1. NCBI lineage: Eukaryota > Metazoa > Chordata > Lepidosauria > Squamata > Iguanidae > Iguana > Iguana delicatissima. The sequence goes on along the minus strand of CAOKZL010002769.1, from coordinate 101,735 downwards.
CATACCAAACATACCAAACCAAGTTACACATAATGCATTTTTTGTTTTTAAAGTAATAAAAGTGGATGCCACACATGATAGGTAGAGAGATGGTACAGGAATACCTGGCCACATTGGATGAATTCAAGTCTCCAGGGCCAGATGAATTGCATCCTAGGATATTAAAAGAACTGGCAGAGGTCATTTCGGAACCGCTTGCTATAATCTTTGAGAAATCTTGGAGGACAGGAGAAGTTCCAGCAGACTGGAAGAGGGCAAATGTTGTCCCCATCTTCAAGAAGGGAAAAAAAGAGGACTCAAATTAATTATCGCCCAGTCAGCCTGACATCAATACCTGGAAAGATCCTGGAGCAGATCATTAAGCAGTCAGTTTCTAATCACTTAGAAAGCAAGGCGGTAATCACGAGAAGTCAACATGGATTTCTCAAAAATAAGTCATGCCAGACTAATCTTATGTCTTTTTATGATAGAGTTACTAGCTTGATAGATGAAGGGAATGCTGTGGATGTAGCATATCTCGATTTCATTAAGGCCTTTGACAAAGTTCCCCATGACATTCTTGCAAAGAATCTGGTAAAATGTGGGCTGGACAGGGCTACTATCAGGTGGATCTGTAACTGGTTGACTGACCGTTCCCAAAGGGTGCTCACCAATGGCTGCTTTTCATCCTGGACAGAAGTGACTAGCGGGGTGCCACAGGGTTCTGTCCTGGGCCCAGTTCTGTTCTATTTTTTTGTCAACAATTTGGATGAAGGAATAGAGGGCATGCTCATCAAATCTGCAGATGACACCAAATTGGGAGGGGTTGCTAATACGCCAGAGGACAGGATCAAAATTCAAAATGACCTGGACAGATTGGAGAGCTGGGCCAAGGCTAACAAAATGAAATTCTACAGAGACAAGTGTAAGGTCCTACACTTAGGTAGAAAAAATGGAATACAGAAATATACGATGGGGGACACGTGGCTGGATAACAGTACGTGTGAAAGGGATCTAGGAGTCTTCATAGACCGCAAGCTGAACATGAGTCAGCAGTGTGATGTGGCAGCCAAGAAAGCCAATGCAATTCTCGGCTGCATCAATAGGAATACGGTGTCTAGATCGAGGGAGGTTCCAGTACCACTCTATTCTGCTTTGGTTAGACCTCCTCTTGAATACTGTGTCCAGTTCTGGGCACCCCAATTCAAGAAGGACATGGTCAAGCAGGAGCAAGTCCAGGGGAGGGCGACCAAAATGGTGAGGGGCTTGGAAGCCATGCCCTATGAGGATAGACTCAGAGAGCTGGGTATGTTTAGTCTGCAGAAGAGAAGGTTAAGAGGGGACATGATAGCCATGTTTAAATATTTGAAGGGATGCCATGTAGAGGAGGGAGAGGGCTTGTTTTCTGCTGCTCCAGAGACCAGGACAAGGAGCAATGGATTCAAGCTGCAGGAAAGGAGATTCCACCTGAACCTCAGAAGAACTTCCTGACGGTCAGGGCTGTCCGGCAGTGGAATATGCTGCCTCAGAGTGTAGTGGAGTCTCTTTCTTCGGAGGTTTTTAAGCAGAGGCTGGATGGCCATCTGTCAGGAGTGCTTTGGGGGTGTTCCTGCATAGCAGGGGGTTGGACTGGATGGCCCCCGTGGTCTCTACCAACTCTACATTTCTATGATTCTATGATTTCAATCTGTAAATGAGGTTTTTCTTATTGTGTGCGTTCAAATCCTTTCTGACTTATGGCGACCCTAAGGCTATACGGCATTTTTTGTTTGTTTGTTTTTGCAAGATTTGTCCAAGGAGAGTTTGCCCTTGCCTTCCTCTGAGACTTGCCCAAGGTCACCCAGTGGGTTTCCATGCCCAAGTGGGGATTTGAAGACTCATCTCTAGAGGCCTAGTTCAGCACCTGAACCACTATGCTACACTGGCTCTCATAAAGGAGGTTAACATTGCTTTAGTCTGAAAATATCCATTTTTTTTCCAGGAAAAAAATAAGGAAAATCAATATCAGAACAGAATGCTGGACAAGCTGGACCTTTGATCTGACCCAGCATAGCTATTCTCATTTTCTAACTTTCTTATCCTCCCTCCTGTAATTCTGAAGTGATTGATTGAACTTGCTTCTCTTTCAAGAGGTTGAATGCACAGAATAATTTTTCCATAAGCAGACTGCTCTTGTTGATGTCCTTATCTGAGTGGTTCACTATGGATCACTAAGAAGGAAAACGTGCTATCACAAAGACATCATGAGCACTACAGTTGAAAGCACTGTGATTTTGATTCAAGGTATATATGGCAGGAACATGGAGCCTTCAAGATATTGTTAGACATTCCAGACAACTGGCCGTACTGGCTGGTGTTGCTGGGGACAGCCTCCTGGTGAGATAAGCTGCAACTCTGAACAGCAGAATCTCATTTTCTGTAGCAATGAACTGTTGCAGCATTAAGCTAGTTATTCCATTACTCAAGCATCTATTGGCAAACACTGAAGGAAAAATGTGCCTTATTTGAAGCACCTGCTACTATTTTATAACCCTTTCCACCAATTTCCTTTTTACATTACGTATCAGTAATTTATTATAATTTTTTCATTACTTTTGAGCAACAAAAATAAAGGAGGAAAACATATAACTGAAACAAAGAAAAAAGTGCTTGTTGAAAAATCCTCTCAATTATTGTTTGGGCCAGTACAAAATTAAAAAATTACTGGGGAAAAAGGACACTTACACTCTTTAAAGTATGTCTCTGTTGTTATGCCTCTATGGTATGGGTATTGAGCAGAAGGGGAGCAGAATTATAGTGCCCTGAGTGAACAAGACAAGCATGTAAAAAAAAGTAGAAAGGAAAAAACCTGAGCTATATATGATGGATGCAACATATATATCCTGAGAGAGGCTGCTCTCAGTGTGTTTTGCGTGTGGTCCTTATACATTAGGTCATACCCATATAAAGCCAACATTTTATTTTTCATTACTGCTCAAACAAGGAGATCATATCTCTCATGCCTGTGAACTCCATGCTGAAAGCTCAGAGAGGTAGTGCTGCATTTATTTGTCACAATGCAATACACAAATTGCAGTATTAATGAATTCATAAATGCACCACGTATCACATTGTAAATCAATGTTCTGCAACCCATTAATAGTGTCATTTATGGTTCTTTGCTTATATCTACCACTTAAATGCAAACAAGCAAACAAAACTAGAGTTCCTCTTAGAAAAGTTCTGCAAGAAAATTTTAATTTAGACATTAGAAAAATGAAATACATGCTTTCACTGAGAAAAGAACTCTGTTCTTTTATCTGTGGATTAATACTATTTAAACAAGAGATACCACATTCCAAAGCTAGCAAGGCCCCATGCTTTTATCACAGACTATTGGACATCTAACTGTGTACATGTGCGTGTATGCGTATGTCTATTAATAAATATCTTTGTCCTGTCCTGGGAACTCAGGGTTGGCTACTGTAGTGAAGATGGCCTCTGCCACATGGTAGATGGGTTTTAGAGTCTTTATTCACATCCTGACCAGATGCTGATAGTTGTCCAGTGGAATTGTTGTTGATGATGATGCATGGCTTCAAGTCATTTCTTACTTAGGGTGACATTAAGACAAACCTATCATGGGATTTTCTTGGCAACTTATGGATCCATCTGACAGTGTTCCTATCTATTACACATTTGATGTGTGTTCCTGCATGGCAGGGGTTGGACTAGATGGTCCCTGTGGTCTCTTCCAACTCTATTCTATGCTTCTATAACTCTATTTTTTTAATCAGTTCTAATTCTACATTCTAATCAAGTTATTGTGGGAGACCTTATCAAATGCTTTGCTGAAATCCAGATAAATGACACACATAACATTGCCACTATCTACGAAACTAGTGACCTGACTGGGGAAAAAAAAAAGATATTAAGATTAGTTTGCCAAGATTTGTTTTTGACAAACCTGTGCTGGCTCCTATTGATCACTGCATTGTCATCAAGATACTTGCAGATAGTTGTTATTGTGTGCCTTCAAATAGTTTCTGGCTTATGGAGATCCTAAATCCTAAGGTCTCCATAAAACTTTATGGGTTTTCTTGGCAAGGTTTGTTCAGAAGGGGTTTTCCTTTGCATTCTTCTGAGGCCAAGAGAATGGGCTAATGTGACCCCCAGCCTCAGCAGTTGCTCACCCCAAGTTACACATTACTTTTGAATGCCTAAAGAACTTCACCCACATTAAATTAACTGGAACAATCCCATGAAAACAATTCCTAAAAAGGATTTTAAGCACTGAATGCGCTATATAAATTATTATATTGGTCCTTACAATAGCCCTATAAGGACATTTTATTAATTCATTATATTTCAGAGCTGCCCAATAACTGGAGTTCTCTGGGTGGTATGAAATACACTAAAATATAAAATACATAAATACATTCAATAAAATCTGCAGCAAAGACTGAAAACATTACATCATATGAAACCAAAATAAGGCAAACAGCAAGATAGAAGAATAAGGCCATTTCTGCACTAGACTGTTGCAGTGCTATTATTATACTTTCAACATCCTATGGAATCCTGGGGTTTGAGTTGAGAGGAGATGCACATTTATAAAGAGCAAACCTCAAGATTCCACAGGATGTTGAAAGTGTAATAATAGCACTATAACAGTCTAGTGTGGAAATGGCCTAAGATGGAAAAGAAAGGAAAATAGCAGTGATGTATTTAAGTCTTTTACTCCAAGTCTCAAGTCAAGTCTGAAGTCTCTACCTTCAAGTCTCAAGTCCTTGAAAATACTTTCCAGTCAAGTCTCAAGTCTGGAAGCCAACTTTATACCATGACCAAAATTCCAGAATTATTGGATAGAGTGAAATAAATCCAGTTTTAACAATTTAAGCAGAGTCAGCTCTCCACATTTGCACTTTTGCCATCTGCAGCTTTGGAAGTGGGGAGTAGCATCCTATCTTACTCCCCATTACTGAAGATTCAAAAGGTTTAGAAGGAAAGATCCTTCCTCCCCAAGCCTGCTGCCTAACACATTTGCTATTCCCCTCTGAGAAATGCACCCTGCACTCTGGGGGCGAGTCTTGTCTTTTGCAATTAGGAAATGTTTTAGTAGGCTCCTCCAATATGCAGAGGGGACAGGCTGCTGAGCAGACCTCAAGCCCATTGCCTAACCTGTTTTCAGTTCCCCTCTGAGAAATGCTCCCACACTTTGGGCTTGAGAGAAATTGTCATGTGACTAGTAGGCAAAAAGAGATGGAGGCATTGTTCAAAGTCGTAAGGTTTCTGGATGAATGTGTTATGTTACTGAACCAAGGGCATCAAGTCAGTCATTAAAGATATACAAGTCTTAAGTCGAGTCAAGTCAGTGCATCATTTATGGCCAAGCAAAGTCTGAGTCAAGTCACTGAAGTGACTTAAGTCTGACTTGAGTCTGAGTCTATCAACTCGAGTCTACATCATTGGAAAACAGTCCTCAAAGTGCCTGGCAGAATAAGATCTTCACCTGGCACTGAAGAAGTTCTAATGTAGTACCAGACAAAGCCCTTTGACAAAGATACCACTGTTCTCTGTGTTGTACCCACCTGCCTCAACTCATTTGGCAAGGACACCTGGAAGACAGCCTGAGATCAGTGGGTCCCTAGACTGGTGCGGATCCCTGAGCCATTGGCTATCAGTCCCTACTGACTGATAAGCATTGCCTTCGATGACGAACATAAGTGTTCAGACAGGTAAACAGGAGAGGAGATGTACCTTTATAAAGCTTAGAATATAGGCATAGTCTTTTTTCCTCTTGGGGAATATTTCAGCACTTCAAACACAAACTAGAACTTCTTTATAAACTTAACTTCCTCTAAAAACAGCTAAATAGGAAACACAATGTCAAACAACTGTTGTTAAAAAAAGAATCTGAATCCTTAGTGAGAACACAACAAAGCATATTTGTTTTCATTACACCCACATGTAATTAGTATTTGACTTCCTTCAGTTGGGACTTTGTTCAAGAATGCCCTTTTGTCTCTCCCTAAGAGGTCCTCTCTCTTTTCTTTTGAACAGTTAACAATGCAATTATTGCCTAACAGTTAGTGCTTTTTTTAAAGGTTAAAATAAATGTGTTTGCTTGTTTTAAAGCAGTCAACTTCGTCATTTTTTTAATACTTAGAAATACTGGGGACAATCATCCAAACTTTTTAAAGCAAGAAATGAATCTCAGTGCAGCTGTTTTTACACCAATTGGGTAGCCTCTTGACCCTGGAAATGGAAAGCCACTCAAAGCCTCTGAACTTCCACAGTCAAAATCAAGAACCTCAAACATTCAAGTACCCACTTCATGCACACTGAGAAAAAACTTAAAAGTCATAAAGTTTGAATTAAGAACAGTGCTATCATTCCCTCATACTTATGGCCAAATTCTGTTACCATTCCATTTTGGCAACAGTAAAAAACAGGAGCCTTTCCACACTACACTGTTATATTGCTATTATTCCACTTTCAACATCCTGTGGAATTCTGGGGTTTGCAGTTTACTGAGGCCAAAGAGCTCTCTGGCTGAGAATTCTAAATGCCCCTCCCTAAACTGCAAATCCCAGAATTCCATAAGATGTTGAAAGCGTCCATCTGTCCTTCAAAAACAGCAGTCCATCTGTCCTTCAACCACCTACTGTGTGAGGAGCAACAGAGAGGAAAGGGTGTGGCAGAGAATCTAAGTGATCAGTTAGTTTACACCTCTGGAAGCAACTATCCGCTCCTCTTTCAATAGCCCATGAGTGAGGAGAAACACAGAGAGAAGGGTGTGGCACAGAATAAGAAATAAAAGGATGAGGCAGTTAAAGAAAGAAAATAGGTGGTCCCACCTACTTATGGCTCTGGCATCACTTAGCACTAGTATGTTCCCTCTACTCACCCATCTAGACATATTACACCCTCATGGAATGCCGTCTTAAAGGAAAAAAGATTTCCTATCTCTATGCAGGGCCATCACTGACTAGACACATGTTGCTTCAAAAGCATTAGAACACTGTATTTCTTTTTTTAAATTTTTTATTTTACTTTATTCAACACAAAACACTAAAACAATTCCATACACACCAGACAATTATAGAATACATGTATAACATATATAACATATTTAACACCCCCCACTAACTAGCCGCCACCCAGACAATCTATTAACCTAACGCCCCTTACCAAGACTACTTATCTTAACCATACAAACTACACTACGACAAAGATAAGTAAAGACAAAAAAATTGACCCCCCCCTTTATACCCTTTCCATCATTGCTGAAACTCAATTTACCGTACGTTTCCCTATCTATAAATTCCTTCTATATCTGACATACATTATTTACATCTACATGTTTATTTGAACCAGTAAATTTATCAATAACACTTATATACCAAATATACAATATTGCAACATAAATTGTGTTTGCAACAAGTCTGATTATACCCATAAAATATAATTTTATATAAAATATAATTTATATAAATTTCTATTGTATATTTCTATAATTTATATACTTTAGATATAGTCTTACAAAAGTCTTATGTCTAAATTTGAAGTTTACTATTTTCACACATTTTACCAAATAGCTTAATCATTCCCTCTCTTCCCCGATAAACCGGATCACATTTGTTTCCTAAGTACACCTAGCTGTTCCTTCCTTAATTTACACTGTCACTTTCAAAACGTACCCATTCCCCCAAAATATAATATTTAATATAGCACCGTATTTCTTACCATCCGTGAGTCATGTTTATTCATATTTATTCAAGAAAAGTTACCGCATTTTTATCCCAGTTGTTTTCCCAGATAGGGGAAACTAATTTCCATATATCAATAACTTCTCTTTTCGTTTTACCTTCCAAGGACACAATTACGATATTGGCCTCTGCAATATCAAATAATTTTATTAACCAATCCTCAAGTCTAGGGAACTGTTTCTCCTTCCAAAACTGTGCGTAGCACAACCTTGCGGCCGTGATCATAAAAAAGAAAAAAGAAAAAAAAAGAACACTGTATTTCAAGCTATCTGACACAGGACAGGGACTGGTAATTTTTTTCCCCCTAGTGTACCATGGACTGGTACCATATTTGTGCTCATTGACTGTAATTATTTCTTTCTTTCCTGGAAACTCACTAAAACTGGAAGCCAATGGCTCAGGGACCAGTACCAGTACAGATGTTATCACCGTGAACTGGCCTGGCTTCAGAAGATATTAGATATCATTTTGGTATCACAATTCAGCCCCATTTTGCCACCCTCGGCCAAGTGTTTGTGAGGCCCCTGAGCAAGTACAGAACTAGGCATGGCCATTAATTGCTGAACATTCCTTTCTCCACCTAGGCAGGCCAGACTCAGCCAGATCTTCGCTTTAGGAGACCTCCCTAGACAAACACCTCATTAAAGATGCACGCTAATACAAAGAGCCCCCTGCCATGAGCAGGTAACTTGACGAGCTAAATGCTTAACCGCCCAAGCGAGCTGCATCTGCATACTAGCCATTCCATTGTCGATTCGGACTTAATTCAATCATGCTAAATTCTGACCTTTCAGAGGCATTGGCCATTTCCACACTACAATGTTAAGAGTGCTTTAGTCCACTTTCAGCCTCCTATGGAATTCTGGGGTTTGTAGTTTAGCGAGGGACATGTAGAATTCTCAGCCAGAGAGTTCTTTGGTGTCAATAAACTACAAACCCTAGAATTCCACAGGATGTTGAAAGTGGACTAAAGCACTCTTAACAATGTAGTGTGAAAATGGCCATTGTCTCGCGCCCAAACCTCATTGTTCTCTCCCAAATACAGACTAGCCCATGGTCATATTTTCCCTATAAAAACCCCTGGTTCCCAGAGCTTCCTCAGATCGCTCTGAACTTCCATCCCGCCTTGCTGCCGCTTTGTCCGCCGAGCTTTCCCTTCAGTCTCTATCCAAGACTGCATGGTTACGGACCTCCGCTGTGATCCACCCCGGGCTTCAGACAGGTGTAGTATCACCCAATTCAACAAACCCTCAAACTCCTCTATACCGCTAACACCTTTATTTTCTATAGTTACTTGTGTGAGTGCGTTGCATACACTGTTTGCCTGTATTTAATAAAATCACAATTAATTTCCTATTTTGGTGTGCTTCTTGACTTAGCCTGACCCCGTATACATAGAGTTGCAAGATCCTGCAAAGTTACCCTGCCTCTTGCTAGTGTAAGTGAGTGCTCCAGCTAATTTTCCCCAAAATTGTGTGTTATTGTTTGGTTATTTATGTGTCCCTCCTAGGACCCCCAGTAAACAGGGTAACACAGAGACCACCATTCTTTTTTTAAATTTTTTTTATTATAAAACACGAAAAAGAAACATTAATTTTGGCAAAATCTTCATTTTGATTGCAGCAATTCTTCCCAGCAAAGAGAGTTGTAAGGAGTACCATTTATTAATAGATTGTTTAATTCCCCTCCATATAGTTTTGTAATTATTTTCAAACAGTTCATTATTCCTTCTAGATATCCAAATACCCAAATATTTAACTTTTCTTTCAGATTTAAATCCTGTTTTTTGAATTATTTCTTTCTCTTCGTCTATTCCTATGTTTTTAGTCAAGATTTTCATCTTTTCCTTGTTTATTGAAAATCCCGCCACTTCTCCAAAGTAGTTCAATTTTTCTAATAATTTCTCTACGGACTCCTTCGGATCTTCTAATATAACAACTAAATCATCAGCAAAGGCTTTGATTTTATATTCATGCTTTTTAACTTTACAACCTTTAATTTCCATGTCATTCTTTATTGTCCGTAATAGCACCTCCAATTTAACTATAAAAAGTAAAGGAGATGGGGGCAACCTTGCCTGGTCCCCTTCTTAATCTCAAATTTCCGAGTCTTTTCGCCATTAATAATCAATTTTGCTGTTTGGTCTTTATAAATTTCCTTGATCCAGCCCAGGTAGGTATTACCGAAATTCATTCTAACCAAAACTTCCATCATAAAGTCTCATCTTATGTTATCAAACGCTTTCTCTGCATCTATAAAAACAAGCACCAATTTTCTCTCATTATTCCTTTCGTAATGTTCAATAATATTTATTATTGTCCTAATGTTGTTTCTTAAATATCTATTTGGCAGGAAACCATTCTGAACTTCTCCAATCAACTCTTGTAGTATTTTCTTGGTTCTTTCAGCCAATATATTCATAAATATCTTATAGTCAATATTGAGCAGAGAAATCAGTCGATAGCTAGCTGGTTCTCTTAAGTCTTTCCCTTCCTTGGGGATCAATGCTATGTTTGCTTCCCCCATGATTCTGGAGAGACCACCATTCTGAATAGCACTGCATTAGAATAATTTTGAGGATAAGGCCACATATATTCAAGAGACAAGCACCCAATGGCCAATGGAAGAACCTTAGAATGTTTCTGGAATTAACATGGTGACCTCTTGCCTGACTACAGGTTGCAATCAAATGTGGACAATCAAATGTTGTGGCACATCCATTTCTTGCAGAGCAATCCATAGTTTTTCATGATCTACACAATCAAAAGCTTTGCTATAGTCCATAAATCACACATTGATTTTCTTCTGAAATTCTTTGATCTTCCCCATTATCCAACATGTGTTTTTAATATGATCCCTAACGCTTGTTCTTTTTCTGAATGTAGCTTAGATATCTGGCACTTCTCATTCCATATATGGTAAATCTTTGTTGTAACATTTCTGAGCATCACTTTCCTTGCCTGGAAGATTAATGCAATGGTCTGGTCCCCAGTGTCCCTTTTCTTGGGGAAGGGTGTATATACTGAGTTTTTCCAATATGTCAGCCATTCTTTGTTTTCTATATTTGTTGGCAGATGTTAATTAGAACCCGAGTAGATTCTGCCTCTTTAATTTGAAACAGCCATGTTGGTATGCCATCTGTTTCAAGTGATTTATTTCTCCCAAGTGCAGCTTCTACTTCACTTTCTAAAATTATGGGTTTGTCTTCAACTGGTTCTTCTTTGATTGAATCTGTGATCCTTTCATTTCTCTATATAGTTCTTCAGCGTGTTGTTTTCATCCTCTTTGTATTTCTTCTTGACCATGTAGCATAATTCCCTGCTAGTCATATAGTATCCCCACTCTTTGTTTAAATTTCACTTTAATTTCTTGAATCTTGGGAAACAGGTCTTTTGTCTTACTTTTTTGTTGTCATCTTCTATTTTTCTGTACTAATTATTATAGCAGTTCTCTTTGACTCTGCACACAAGTCATTTAACAGTGGTATTCAGGATTCTGACCCTATTTTTGTAATCTTTTACTTCTGCTTTTCATCTGCCTGCAGCTGCTTGGAGAGTTTCATCCTGTCATCCAAATGAGGTTTTCTTTCTTTTTTTGCTACAGACAGTATCTTTTTATATTCTTCCTCGGTAATGTATCTGGCTTAGGTGCAGATTTCTTCTGGGTTTAGGTCCATTAAGATTAATAACGCAAATTCATTTTTACATGCTTTAAATTGTACAAAGATGTTCTTCAGGTTATATTTTGACACAATGATTAAGTTTTCCTCCTTAGCTTTACTCTTGTTACCCCTGTGGGCAGACCCCATCCCTGGGAGTATCATTTTGATATTAAAATGCATCTGAGCCAGAGGTGGCCAGGTTGGTACGCAGACAGTCAGGCTAGCAATCAGACAAAAGATCAAAGATTCGAAACTTCCCCTGTCACGTCTCCATAGGAAACCTCAGAAAGGCACATAGGCACAGGAAATGGGCCATCAGCACAACAATACTTCGAGGAGGTTGTCTAATTTCCCCTGGAATTCTTGGAACAAAGCAAGATATATCAAAGCCAAGTCCAGTTACCTGATGCAATTATGCAGCCATCAGGCAGCTATCATGCAGCCATCAGGAAGCTATCACACCTTCATCATCTTTCAGTTTCAGCCATTATTCTTTCCAGGAAGAGGGTCTGCCTCCAAGGCATGTTCGGCCCTATAACCAGACCCCCTTTTTGAGACTCCATTTCAGAGTTCTCCTAGTCTTGACTGAAAGGCTGTCATTCTGTCAGTTAAGACTCCCCTCAGCATGCTGAGTTTTTCTCTCCGCTTGTCCTTCTCTCCAGCAGAAGACTTCTGGACAAGTATAGTATTACCCCTCTTCACATTCCCTCCACTTTTCCCCTATCAATTTGCACCTCTTTCCATTTCAATAGTCCTTGTGTGCTTGTGTGAGTGTTTGACCCTGAGTGTGTTTGAATATATTTTCTAACAAAACATCTTGAGTGATCTTTTAGCCTCATTCTTTTGTGATCTGACGCCATAGACATTGGGTTAAAAGATCTTGCTAGGTGTTGCCCTGTGTTACCCTGATTTCTGGGGTCCCGTGGGGGACACCTCAATGTGCTCCAAATAATGGGGAATGGGAATTAGCTAGAGCACAAGCTAAAGCAATGCAAGAGGCAGGGCAACGTAGCGAGATCTTGAACCCAATATTTACGGGGTCAGGCTGAGTCACAAACCAAGCAGAAGTAAATTAAAATTGTTTTCTTTATTTAAAAGACAGTCACTGCGCACTTACGTACTCACTCACACAGACCTAAGAAAGTAAAGGAAGGAAATTGATAGAGGATTTTGAGAGGGATTTTTCAGGGGAAATACTACACCTGATCCTGTAGCCCGGGTAGCCCGAAGAAAGTCAGTAGTAGCGGAGATTCTCAGCACGTGGAAGCTGAGGGGAAGGCTCGGCAAGCAGAGTTGCAGCAATGCGGGATGGAAGCCAGGAGCGATCTGAAGAAGCGCTCAAAATCAGGGGTTCTTATAGGGTAAAATGTGCCTGTAGGGTAGTCCGTTCCCAGGGAAAACAATGGGTTTCGGTTTGGAGACAAAGCTTCCAAAAGGTCAGTACTTAGAATGATTGGATTTTGACGGCGCTGTCAATAGTGCAGATGGTATGCAAATAGGGAGTGCTTGACAGTTAGCTATTCGTAAGCGCTAATCTCGTCAAGCTGCCTGTTCAGGGCAGAGAATCTTTTGTATGCTTCGTGCATACTTGATGTAGTTTTAAAGTGTACTTGCCTGGAGGTCTCCTGAAGCTGCATGCTGGAAAATTACTGGTCTGCCTGGATTTGTCTGCTATATTTCAGCTTGTTCAGCCGTGTCTGTGTGCATGCTTGGCTGGGGGCCTCACAAGCACGTGGAGAGGAACAGTTTGGAATGGCCAATCTCTTGTTATCAAATTAATTTTAGTAAGCCTTGGGTTTGGACTATAAACCACAGTAACACCTGCCTTCCGCATTGTTAAAAGCTAGTGCTCCGCTTCTTGAATCCAGAACAGAAGCTTCAATTTTCTTCTTTTGCCTCTGTAGAATAAACCTGCATTATGGTTATATTGATGGGGTTATATTGATGGGGTTTCCCTGAAGTCTTATTGTTATTATTCAATATTACATCCCTGGCTGTTTTTGCTACATGCCTCTTCACTATTAATGCTACCTTGTTTCTTCTTAGATTTTTATTTTCTGAATAAAATACTGTGTGATTACCTGCCTAAAAATGTTCCATTCCTGTCCATTTTCACTTGTTTGCCCCAAGAACTGCAATGTTTATACGTTCCATTTCTTGTTTTACAACGTCTAGCTTCCCATGAGTCATGCATCTCACATTCCGTGTTTCTATAATATGTGTTGTTCAGCTCTTGACTTTCCCTTCACCTCTGAGCCCATCAACAGCTGAACATCCTTCTGACTTGAGTCCAGTTGCATCATTAGCAACAGTGCTACTTGTATTTGTCCTCTACTCTTCCCAAGTAGCTTGCTGAGTTTCTTCTAACCTGGGAGTCTCACCTTCTGGCACTGTCTCTTGTTTTATTTTTATTGTCCCATCTTAGGACTTCCATGGTAAAAGACATTCAAAAGGGGTTTATCATTGCCTCCTCCTGTGCAGTAGTAAAAGTGTCACTGCCACTGTCTCTGAGAGATCCTCTATTCAAAGTCACCTCCCCCAACACTAGTGAAGGAATTGATTAATGGACTATTTTTCAACTCCTATTTGAAAAAGAGTAAAATCTTATTGTAAAGGTTTCATTACTTAAACTAACAATTTTAAAAAACAAAGTGGAGAATTTTACCCTTTAGAGCAGACTGTAGCATGCATAGTACGTAGCAGCTACTTTTGAAGACTATCAGTTTTTCAAGATGATATTAATAAACCTTATTTTTATGCAGTTCCAATTCTGCCATTCCTACCTGCAGCTCACTTCAAATGTGCAGCATCCATCTTCTAATGGGTACATGTCTGCCTCACTACACTGCTGCTACATTGAAGTCATTAGTCTCTTTCCATTTAAAATATGCATTGATTTAAAACTTGCTTTTATATTTCAATATGTAAAGGTAGCAGTAGCTTCAGTATGAAATACAGAATTGGGAGACAGTTAATTTGGAGTTAGTAGCATAGAATCACATAACATATTTTCAACACCCAGAACATTTTGTACTTAAAGATCAGTAGCTGAGAATGATTTTATCTAGAATCCCCTTTCAGTGTTAGCAGTAAACGGCACTTAAAGTTAGCACTTGGGGAGGTTGTGCCTGATGCTGAACTGCCTGACTTGATTAAAAATAACTGAAAGTGAATTCAACTCAAGTGGTACTTTATTAACAAGCACACAAGGCAGTTTACCAATCAATCTTTTTGAAAAAGCTTAACAACAACCACCTTGTTAGGTAGGCTAAGCTGAGGGACAACAACATGTCTAGAATTACCAAAATGAGAAAGGGTTTGACTTTAAGCGAAACAAGGTGACAATGGAGTAGGGGATAAAGTTGTTTCCTCATATCCACATGCAATATTCTTTAAAAAGGTTTACCAGTTGAAAAGGAAAAACAAGGTAAATATATGTTGTCTTCTCTGTGTTCAAAAGCAATGCAATTCAAAGGCAACACTGAGCCCACTACAATGCCAATACGTTAGCAGGATGAATAACACAAGACACATGAAGGACAAAGGATTGCGATAAAGAGGAATGGTAAATTGGCACCAGCATGATCGAAACACTAGTGCCAACAAAAATGACAATCCAGTGTATGGCTGCTGTAGAAAAGAAAAGACAAGACAAGACAAGACAAGACAAGACAAGACAAGACAAGACAAGACAAGAGAAACTCTATTTCAAGTACAATTAATAAAGATTAAAAAAGCTAAATAACCCTCGATAAAATAAATAAATAATAAAATAGAATAAAATTTGAAATACTGCATGAGCTCTTCTCATGTTTCTTATGGAACAGAAGCCACTATGTCTGCAAGTGGCCTGTGGAGATATTTACATATACATATACATATGCATATACATATAGGCTGTGGACTCAGTATGGTGTAGTGGTTTGAGAGTGGGACTAGGATTCTGGGAGACCAGCGGGCAAATCTCTGCTCACTCATGGAAACCTACTGGGTGATCTTGGGCAATTCACACACTCTCAACCTCAGAAGAAGGCAATGTCAAATCCCCTCTGAATAAATCTTGGCAAGAAAACACTGTGATTAGTTCACCTTAGGGTCTCCATAAGTCAAAAACAACTTGAAAGCAAACAACAATTACTAACTGTAAGAGCAATATGTATGTGGACCCTGTCTCCCACTATGCTACTGTCATGGTAGAAGTCAATCTCCACAGCAGGCCAAAAGCACAGGACCGGCAGGCCTCATTCCTTCTCAGAAGCCAGAGCATCCAACCTTCACATGAAGGTTGATCCTCCTCAGTATCTCTGCAACATTCAATGTAACCTGCAGCTGGAAGCCAGTGTGGACACAGAGAGTCAAGTCATGCTGGGGATTTATGTATGCATCAAGCTGCATTAAGGTCACTAGTTTTCCAGATCACATCCTGGCAATTTGGAGGGAGCTGCAACAAATCTGTTAGGGTGACCACACAGAGCTTTCAGTTTCCCTCCATCATGCCCTGGTTGCTGGACACAACAGGCGACTTCTTCCCTGCTTCTGTCTGCCCCTGTTCTGCTCCCCAAAGAGGACTGCTAAATTGACAAAAAGAACTCTATCAGAACTGTGCTCTACATTTCTCAGGTCAAAGGGCTGGGGTGTGTTTATTTATACCATATATAATAATGTATGTCAACCTCATGTATAAGAACAGGTTTTGCAGCCAAAATACAGATTTTGATATGACCCACGGATAAGTTGAGGGTCGTTTCGCAGTGAGCAGAAAACACCAGCACCGCCTCACCCTAGCTGCCGCTGCTACTGTTTTCTTGTTCAGGCATTCAAAAGGGCCTTTTCCCACTCTCCTCAGAGAAGGGGATGGTTCCTATTTTGATAAAAGTTAAGGTATAGTATTAACTCTTATCAAAAAAGGCCCCATCCCCTTCTCTGAGTAGAGCGGCAAAAGACGAGAGCTTAGTCTATCCCAGGAGAACCTAAAAGCACCAACTGCCTCTACTCTCTCGGCGTTTCTTTGAGGAGAAGTGCCATTTTCCCACCAAGGCATTCAAAAAGACCAGAAGTGGAAAGTAGAGAGGGTCAGTGATTCTTTGAGGTTCTCCCAGGATGGACAAAGTTCTTGCTTTTGCCACTCTACTCAGAAAAGGGAAGGGTTCCTTTTTTGACAAAAGTTAAGGTACAGTACTTACACGGACCCGTGGATAAGTCAATCCAGGTTTTTTGGGTCAAATTTTTGACTAAAATGTTTAGATTTATACATGAGTATATATCATATGGTGTTTTCCCAGAGTGGACTGAGCCCAAAGTGGTTTACAACAAATATCTAATAAAAGCCAGAGTTGTGCCCCTCACAGTGACATGTCATCATTCTTGTTCTTCCCTTCCAGTCCTTCTACATTCTAGCAGCGATTTACACACTCAGTCTATTGGAATGTGTGAACTGTTCACCTCGTGCAAAGAAACAGGTGTACCGCATGTGTCAACAAGACTCTGATTCTTAAACAGTTGAATTTGCTCCTAACCAGTTTCCAGCTCATGCAGATCAAAGGTCTTATTTTTGCAAACAGGACAACAGTATTCAAAGAAAACGACAGACTAAAATTTTTAAGAGTACACTAGACTAAGGCTTGGAAGTCATGCTGTGTTTGTGCTGTTGAAGCAACATCACCTAAAAGGGAAGACAGTCCAGATAATTTATTTAATTTAGTTAATTGCCACCCCTTTTATAGCATACCAGCATTCCTTTGTATTTAGAAAGAAAAGCTGGTGTGTATGTTTTTTAAAAATGAAAATAACTTTGGTCTTTGAAAATGAACATTGAAAAGCAAAAATATGTAACGGCACTTCTCTTATTCAGATCACCCCTAATCCTAAACAAGCTTTGTTCTCTACTGCTGTGTTACTATAGTTCACTTGCCCTTTTTATATTTTTCTACAATACAATATGTATATGTTGTAGTATGCCTAATAAAGGTTATGAGGTGTGTGTGTATATTTTTCTAGCATGGATAGAGCACCACAATCTATGAGAAAAAAGAGATCTTTTAGAGAAGTTCATATATAACTTGGTAGTTTACAAAATATATCAGACCACACACTATCTGAACTTATTTTTTCTGAACAGAATATATATTCCAATGTAAATTCAGATGGACATTACCACCCATGTTCTCTCACAATGAGTCATGTGTTAACAGCTTGTTTATGAAGTGTCTAGAACTGGCCTGGGACTTGCATTTTTTCCACGCTGTCCAAATGGGTGGAAGTAAGAAGAAATTCACCACGTTATTTAACAGAGACAAACACAGTGATTTGAGTAATTTCATCTTATATCAGTATATTATTGCATTATACACAAATGCATTATTGCACTGCACTGTATCGTACATTAGCAACAGGCTAAGATCTTGCTTTTTTTTTTTTTTTAGATTCCACTGAAGGCTTCTATAGTATGAATTTCATAGTTTTCATTGCCTGAGGTGAAAAAAACATTGCAGTGGTTCAGTGTATTTGTTGTTTACAGAAGCCCACAAATTATGACTGCAGTTGTGAAATCACCTGCAGAACTGAAAATGCCACTGACTTCAATTAGATAAAAGGTGTGTCCTCACCAGCCAATTTTTGCATAACATGTAAAATAATTTTGTGCAATTGCTCTTGGCATTTTGTATCACATTCTATATTAAGTCTTCCTCCTTTCCTTGAATATTGAAGTTCTCCTCCATGGCAGTTCTACAGGGTTTGGAGGTGGTGGTGGATAATACACTAGAAATGAATAAAATCTTCAGCTTACATTTTGTTAGCCTGAGTTAGAGCAGAACTGCTGTGTCAATAGAACTTATATATTGAACTACTAAGTCTCCACTAATTCAGCAGGCCTGCTTTAGTTGGGATTGTTAATAGGATTTAGACCTCCATGTTTTACATGTATACACAGGTATACATGTACAGATAGAACCAATTAGTACAGAGATTCCTACAGCAGGCACAAAAATTGCTGAGTGACTACACCCCAAGAAGACATCAGTTTCAGCTAACTCAACCTAAAGCTCTTCATGACACTGGAAGTCAAACAGACAGTCATAGAATCATACAGTTGAAAGGGGTCATATGGGCCATCAGGTCCAACCCCCTGTTCAATGCAAGACCTCCAGCTAAAGCATCCCTAGAAGGTAGCTGCCCAGCCTCTCTTTGAAGATGTCCTAAGAAGGAAACTCTACCACCTCTCTAGGCAATTGGGTACATTGCTGAACTGTTCTTGCTGTCAAGAAGTTTTCTCTAATATGCAATCAAAATCTATTCCTATTCCTTATTAGACCTGATTCTCTGGGCAGCAGAGAACAGGCCTTCCTCCTCATCTATGTGACAGCCCTTGGGATATTTAAAGAGTGCAATAATGCCATCCCACAGTCCTCTTTCCATCAAACTGAACATGCCTAGCTTCTTCAACCTTTCCTCATGTTTTGTTCTCCATACCTTTTATCATCCTTTTTGCCCTTCTCTGAACCTGCTCCAACTTGTCTATATCCTTCTCAAAATGAAGCACCCAAAACCAAATGCAGTATTCCAGATGAGGCCTGACTAGCACAAAATATAATGTGACTATTATTTACCCTGACTTGGAAACTATGCTTCTATTAATGCAGGTTAAAATAATATTCACTTTTTTTGATACAACATCACATTGTCCCACTTATGATCAACAATAATCCCAAATCCTTTTTAACTGCAGAGCTCCTACAGCTGTTCACTTGGTTTTTGTGGCCTAAAAGTAGAATTTTGCATTTGTATCTATTGAATTTCATTTTATTAATTTCTGATCAATTTTCTAGTTTATCCGGATCCTTTTTGAATTGTTCCTATTTTCCAAAGTTTTAATCATCCCTCCTGATATTGTGTCAATCTGCAAATCTGATAAGGATTCCCTCTACCCAATCATCTAGGTCACTGATAAAAAAAATGGAAGAGTAATGGCCACACGACAGAACCTTGAGGCACTCCACATGAGATCTCCTTCCAGTGTAAAGCACACCCACTGATGACAACTCCTTGAGCATGATTTTTCAACCAGTTATGGATCCATATTATAGTGTTCCCACCTATTCCATATTTAATCAGCTTGTTAATCAAAATATTACGAGGGAACTTAAATCAAATGCTTTGCTGAAAACCCCCAAAAGCTTTAATAAAAATAACCGCATTTTAATTTGGCACCAAAATGAAGTCAGCATCAGCACCAGTTTGATACTGGGGAGTGCATTACACAACCAGGGTGCCAGAGCAGAGAATGGCCAGCACCCATGGGCTTGTATTGTGTGTTGCTCCTAATGGTGGGATACAGAGAAAGGCCCCTCCATCACACCTTGATCCCTGGGCAGGCAGATAGAAAAGAGAGAGACTGGGACTCTTCTATAGGGCACTGAATATCATCACCAGCACTTTGAACACAGGCGAGAATTGTATGGAAATTAGTGCAACCATTCAAAAATTGTAATATCTTGCTGTATGGAACTTCCACATCCAGCAACTGAGTGATCAAATAGACTTCAACAATGTCATTGATGATTTTGCTAACAGAAAAGCAAAGAAAATAACATTTTAGAAGGTTGAATTAAAGTTTTACTTCAAAAATAAACATATTATTTTATTTCAATATACGTCTTTTGAGTTTTTGTCGTACTTTTGGTATGTATTGAGAGGGCAACAAACTCAGAGACCACCCCAGGGGGCAAAAGCTCTAGCTACACCCCTGGTACTCCTCCTCTTTTTCTGCTACATCTATTCTTTTTGAATACGTTATACCCTTTAATTGTAATATTCTAATCATTGAAGTCATCTCACCATTAAGTAACATGCCTTCTGGCGCTAGACCTCAAGCTCATCTTATTTCTTAAACTCTGTGTGTTTGTGTACAAACATTTGAACTTCCTTTGTTCTCACCTATTAATTTGTTATCGATTTTTCTGTGGATCCCATTCTCTACCTCAGTTTCTCTTCTAGAATTCACATCCTTATGTTTAGAGCTTGCCTTTGGACTGATGTTTAAGATATCATCTTCAACCCCCAAAGGATTTTGTTTAAAGCCCTCTTGATCAGACTTGCCATGCTACTATCAAAGACATTCTTCCCAGTCTTCATGAAGTGCAGCCTGTCTATAGCCAATAGTCCTGCCTAAGACGACCATGGTACTAGAAGTCAAAGCTCTCCCATCAACCTCATCTACATACATCTACATCTACTCCATCCCTGTGTTGTCATCTATCCTTCACCAGCAGAACTGACAAGAACACCACCTGTATCTCAAATCCCTTCAGCTTCATGCCCAAAGCTTCATAATCAGAGGTGATCTGCTCAAAGATGTTCTTGGCCATGTCACAGGTACCCAGATGAATAAGAAGAAAGGAGCATATGAAAAACAAAGAGCAGGTTCACTGATCATCAGATGCCTCTTTCAGCCACTGACTCTGTGGAACTGCTATTTGTCCCAATCAAGACTACACCTAGGACTTCAGGTTGATTGAAGGAAGAGATCATGCCTTAAAATGCATTATTTCCTCCTGCGACTTTTCAGGTGCCTGAACACACAACCATCTTCACTCTTCAGGTAGTTGGTAATTGACAAATTGAAAGACATATGTTTGTCTCTAAAGCAGATTCCAATGAAAAGATGTCACTAGCAATTAAGTTTGCCCCCCTGCCCCCGTGTCACTATGGATGCTTAACTAATGGTACAGTGGAAATTAAATGGTTTGATTGTAGAAATCATTAAACCTAATCTGTAGGAATTTTGTAGTCATTGGAATACAGTCTAATTTAGGAAATCAACTATAGTTCTCCCTCTGTATTTGCGGGTTTGACTTTTCCAGATTTGATTATTTGTGGTACCCACTGGGCTTTCCCTTCCTCCCTCACTCTCTCTCGCACAACCTCCACTCCGGTGATGCGATTGTGTGGGTGGGGAGGTAGACAGCCAAGTGGGGAAAATCTTGCCATCAGGTGAGTGGGGGCCGCGTTTATTCATGGTTTTTTCGCTTTCATAAGGGTTCTATTTCCTATCCCACTCAAATGTGGAGGGCCTACTATAATAATGCTTTAAGATTTCCATGCCCA
The DNA here is from genome assembly GCA_948472985.1 of Iguana delicatissima. NCBI lineage: Eukaryota > Metazoa > Chordata > Lepidosauria > Squamata > Iguanidae > Iguana > Iguana delicatissima. Next base: position 80,240 of record CAOKZL010002769.1, on the reverse strand, counting down.
GCTTGTGGTTCACATATGACAAAGGAAGGCAAGATTAGATGCAATGTCCCAGTCAAGGAAAATAATACAAAATAATGCAAAACAATTACTAATACATTTTAGGAGACGGCATGTTTCCTGAAATGCCCATTCCTGTATCACGATCCCCATTGTTTGTCCCTCAGTCTCCCTGTTCCCTCACTACTTTACTCTTCTGCCTTTCTTGTTTGTCCCTTCTGCATTCCTCTGAATGCACTCATTGTCATGATATTTATGAGATCGGTAGTACCCAGGTTGCTCTGCTTTGCATGACTCAGAACTTCTTCATTCTAAACTCCTGGTTCTTCTGCATTTTGAATCACAATAGACAAGCAAAGAATTGTACTTCTACAACTTTCAGTAGTACAATGTTGTTGTACCCCACCTATGGAATGTCCTCCCTTTGGAGGTCCGATTGGGGCTGGCATTGCTTTCTTTCTGGTACCAGGTCAAAACATGCTTTTTTAATTAAAGCCTATGGGGCCTAATTTACTTATTGAATGTTCATATACATGATTTTAATTGTTTTGACCTTTTAAGCTATTTTAACTTGAGTGTTCATTATGTTTATATCCTCTTTAAATTATTGTATTGCTTTAATTCTGACAATTTGTTTAAATTGTTCATATAGGTACAATGGAACACAATACACTACTGTTTAAGTTCTTGAGCAAAACAGATACCATGCTGAGGAAGGGGTAGAATATCAAGGTTTAAGAATGGCCAGAACACAAAAGATTGCTAAGGTACAACCATGTGTTTTCATTTTCTTTGTTTGATAAATACTGTGGGATGCAACAGTGGGCAGCAAACAATAGTCAGTATGAGCACTGCTGGCTCCAAGTCAGCATCTTGCCAATTTTGAATTTACTTTTCTAGATTCCTCCCAGTACGCTTCTCTGTCTAGCCAGCGGGTGGGCACTTACTGTGTCAATTTTGTTCTATTGTTCAGACTTATTACAGAGAACATCCAAGTCTCTCAGACAGAACTTTTGCTTAGGAACTTCTTGATCCCAACAGCAGTGCTAAATAAAATTACGTTGCTTTGGAGGTCAAGTGTAATGTAGGGTACAGTTGTCAAAAAAAAAGCCTCCTGTAGATTTTCATAAGTCTGAAAGCCAAAGTGTTCTAGCTAAACTGAGATACTCATGCTTAAGAAAGTAGTGAGAGTCTCTGGTGATTAGGACAGAGCAGCTCCCATGTCTATTGCATGGTGTGGAATTGTGGACTATACACAATACCATAAAAAAGACAGAAACGTCTGAAATGCAGATTTATCTCAGAGGACCAAGAGAACAGCCAACAACAATTATTAGTTATCAAGAGGAAGAAATCAAGTAAAATGTGAAAAACTTGAGTATTTCCAACATACATTGAAAAATGATGAAAACATAAAGATGCAGTTGATTATTAAAAGTAAAACATATGGAAAGAAATGTGGAAGGAATATTTTTTGGCTGAAAAACTTAGAGAATGGATGCAACACAATGTCTTTTTTTAAAGCAACCACATACACAGACAGTTTAGCCAGGATGATGCCCAACCTTTGCTAGGAAAAGAAAAACAAGAAGAGGAACATTTGAGAGACAGAATGTATTTTTTTATTTTTATTTTTTTTTTTGGTTATTGTAGGCCTCTATTAATGAAAGAGAGGTAGGATAAAAATCAACAGTAAAACAGAACAGTGTGTGCGGCAGGAATAAAACAAAACAGAACACTAGGAAAATTCAACAAGTACAGTGCTAGCCAACAGTTTAGGAACAAATCTTATTTGCTGCTACCCACTCAAGTCATACTAAATTAGCCATTTTGGCTTCCAGTTCAGCAACCCCACTAAAATGAGTATTTACCACTTCTTTACTAATGAATTATATAAAAATAAACTTCTACTTAATAATGATCACAGTCTCAAGAGAGAGGAATTAAGGAGCTACATAGAAAATAATATCCAGTTTTGTATTTCTTCTGCTTATGTCACAAATTTGTCACAAACTTAGTTCAGCTAACTAAGATGCATCTCCAGTCTCCTTTTTCTTCTTTTTTGTAATGCACTATCTCACTGCATGTTCTTCATTACCCTCTTACAGTTCAAATGTTTGCCACATATCAAATGATCATTACATACCATATGATCCAACAACTGCAAGTCAAGTAAAAAGAAAAACATTTTGAAAGTGGTTGTCTTCTAATGATCCTGCGACAGAAACAAACTTGCAATTGGAATATTGTCACTTGTAGTTTAATTTTTAAGCCATTAATCATTCCTAAGCTATATTGAACTGTTCTTATACATGTTAGTGATTTTAAGTTTTTTGGGGTGTTTTTTAATGTTTCAGCAAACTCTTCAATGCTCTCTTATTGATTTGTTAACATTAGGGCCCTAACATAAATATGAAAATAAAATCCACAAGGAAATGAAAAAAAAAATTGGTTGTCTTAAGGGCAAATTCCATTCCAATCCATACTGGGCTGAATTAAAAATCCTGTTAACTATCTGTGTGTGACTTATCAATTCCTCTGGAGACACAAAAAGCTAATTGCCATGGTGATCCTTCCACTCACTGGCTCCAACATTGGAAAACATTGTTCTCTTATGCACTCAAGCAAATTCAACTGTTTGAGTTTGTAAGTGGTGCTGCCATCTCATAATCAGTGACACTTTGAATGCATAGCATCAGGAATTCAGGATGAATAAACTGGTACACCATACCTTAAGTCATTGACTACAAACAGCAAATGCCATACCACATAAGGGGAAGGGGGACAGTATTCCTGATGGAAAACCTGTGTGCTTCCTAATCCAAACGTCAGGAGATTTTTCTGGGTTGGCCAAAGAAGAAAAGGGTAAAGTACCTCCAGTTCTGTGGCGCTGCCCTTCTCAGCAACATGATCCTGTGAGTGATCCTGCAGGGACACCCTGGCATCCATCAGTCACAAATGGAGAGCACTGTTGGTGAAATGGATTTCAGGGAGAACCTGCTATTTTTCCAGATTCCTCATTATGAGTAATCATCTCATTGGGCTGTCAGGTTGCCAATACTTCCATTTCTAGTACACACACTACCAGGGATGATGTGTTTACAAAATCCCAAATGGCAGTAATCAAGGGTTACATCAGGAAAAAAGTTAAGAGTTTAAGAATGAAGAGAACATAGATGGAAATGAAGGTAGAGACAAGAGAGAATAAAAATGACCTAACATATTTTTCAAGTTTCCTTCCATCACAAAGTTCAACAGCCCTGGAATTTTCCCTATTTTAAAATATTGTTCAAATGCAGTTAATGTGGTGAAACCAAGGATTTCAAGTTCTGGAACTTTTCTGTGCCTGATATATATGATTACCAATTTATATGGTTATACCTCTCCTTTAAAGCATCAAAGAATTAAGTATGTGATTATAGTATCACAGCTAAATAAAATGAATATGAACTCACCTAAAATACTGATTTTCTGTAAGCAACACAAGTGCATAGGACATATGCAGGAATACTAAAGCATACAGGAAAATGGTAGGCTACTCGATTCTGTACAACACAGGGCTCAATATCCCAGACAGCAAAATTCTCTACAGTACAGCTTCTTTCATTTCTGCAGCATTGTGACACTGGAGATCCATTTCATTCATAGAAAAACTAACCTGTATGGAATCTAACAATCTCATAGTTCACCCAGACTTCAAGTAAGCACTCCTGTTACTCTCGCACAGCATTGAAAGGAGTCTCCTTATTTGGAGATTTTTAAGCAGAGGCTGGATGGCCATCTGTTGGGAGTGCTTTGATGTGTATTCCTGCATAGCAGGGGATTGAACTGGATGGCCCCTGCGGTCTCTTCCAACTCTATGATTCTATGAAAGGAGACCCATGGTTGTCACCTACAGTCTCCAGTTCAGACAACTCAAATGCTTCGTCAATGAACTATAATTAATTCTGGAGAATAATACAGCCCGCTCACAAGCTCTGGGAGACAGGCCTTTATTAGTTTACAGACAGCTACCAAATCTTAAACAACTACTCACAAGAGCCTGTGACAAATAATGATGCCAATTCTGTCCCCACATCTATTCTGAGAGCAATATTAACAGGGGCAAATAACACTACACACAATGTCATAGGTGCATTTACCTGCTCTCCCTTCAGTGTGATATATGCCATCTCGTGCCAACAATGCTCTTTACACTCTACATTTAACAAACAGTATAGTATCTACAGAAAAGGATAAACGGACACAAATCTGTCATTATAAATGGCAATATTCAAAAACCAACTGCAGAACATTTCAACCTTAACAGTAAGGGATTTACAGGTCACAGTCTTTGAACAAAGACGCTACAAAGGAAGACTAGAAGAAATAGCTGAATTGAATTATATTCATAAATTCCAATCTGTTGGCAGAGGTATGAGCAAAGGCAATGACTTTATGGCAACTACATGTACAAGAAATAGGAAAAAGAGAGAAAACACCAAAAAGATATTCAACAAATAGCCAGCAAGTGCAGGGAGAAAGTCAGAAAAGCTAAAGTGCAGAACTAGCTCAGGCTTGCTAGGGAGGTTAGAAACAATAAAAAGGGCTTTTTTGCTCATGTCAATAGCAAAGGAAGAACAAGGAAATAGTATGGCCTCTGTTTGGAGAAGATGGTGAAATGCTAACAGGGGATAGAGAAAAAGCAGAGCTACTTAATGCCTTCTTCGCCTTGGTCTTTTTCTAAAAGGAAAACAATGCTCTACCTGGGGGAGATGGAACAGACGATGTGGTAGGGAAAATGGAGCCCAATATAGGTAAAGAGGAAGTACAGGAATATCTGGCTACTCTAAATGAATTCAAGTCCCCAGGGCCAGATGAACTACGTCCAAGGGTATTAAAAGAACTGGCAGAAGTAATTTCAGAACCGCTAGAAATAATATTTGAGAATTCTTGCAGAACAGGAGAAGTCCTGGCAGATTGGGGGAGGGCAAATATTGTCCCCGTCTTCAAAAAGGAGGACCCAAACAATTACCTCCCAGTCAGCTTGCTGTCAACACCAGAAAAGATTCTAGAGTAGACCATTAAACAGACAGTCAGTAAGCACTTAGAAAGAATGCTGTGATCACTAAAGTCAAAATGGATTTCTCAAAAACAAATCATGCCAGACTAATCTTCTCTCTCTCTCTTTGCTCTCTTCCTCCCCTACCTCCCGACAGAGTTATTAGCTTGGTAAATGAAGAGAATGCTGCGGATATAGCACATCTTGACTCCATAAGGTCTTTGACAAGGCACTCCATGATATTCTTGCAAACAAGCTAGTAAAATCTGAGCTAGACAATGCCACTATTAGGTGATTTTGTAACTGGTTAACCGACAAAACCCAAAGGGTACTCACTAATGGTTCCTCTTCATCCTGGAGAGAAGTGACTAGTGGGGTGCCAAAGGTTTCTGTCTTGGGCCCAGTGTTATTCAACATCTTTATCAATGATCTGGATGAGGGAATAGATGACATTCTTATCAAATCTGCAGATGACACCAAATTAAGAGGGGTAGTTAACACTCCAGAGGACAGGATCAGAATTCAAAATGACCTTAATAGATTAGAGAACTGGGCCAAAACTAACAAAACGAATTTCAACAGGTAGAAGTGTAAGGTACTACACCTGGGTAGAAAAAATGAAATGCACAGATATAAGATGAGTGACACCTACTTGACCATAGTACATATGAAAGAGATCTAGAAGTCTTAGTAGACCACAAGCTGAACATGAGTCAGCAATGTGAGGTGGCAGCTAAAAAAGCCAATGTGATTTTGGGCTGCATCATTAGCAGTGTAGCGTCTAGGTCAAGGCAAATTGTTACCCTGATTTCTGGGGGTCCCGTGAGGGACTCCTCAATGTGCTCCAAATAATGGGGAATGGGAATTAGCAAGAGCACAAGCTGTAGCAATGCAAGAGGTAGGGCAACCTAGCGAGATCTTGGACCCAATGTTTACGGGGTCAGGCCGAGTCACAAACCAAGCAGAAGTAAATTAAAATTGTTTTATTTAAAAGACAGTCAATACGTACATATGCAATCACTCACACAGACCTAATGAAAGAAAGGTAGGAGTTTGATAGAGGATTTAAGAGGGATTTTTTAGGGGAAATACTACACCTGATCCTGGTAGTCAGGTAGTCAGAAGAAAAGTCTGTTGGAGTGGAGATTCTCAGCATGTGGAAGCTGAGGGGAAGGCTCGGCAAATGGAGCAGCAGCAAGGCAGGATGGAAGCCAGGAGCGATCTGAAGAAGCACTCAAAATCAGGGGGTCTTATAGGGGAAAATGTGCCTGTAGGCTAGCACGTTCCTGGGGAAAACAACAGATTTGGGGCTGGAGACAAAGCCTCCAAAAGGTCAGTATTTAGCATGATTGAATTATGACAGAGTTGTCAATAGTGCAGACAGTACGCAAACGAGGAGTGCTTGACAGTTGGCTATTCGGCTCGTCAAGCTGCCTGCTCGGGGCATACATAATCTGTTCTCAAAGTGTACTTGCCTGGAGGTTTCCTAAAGCTGCATTCTGGCAAATTACTGGTCTACCTGGATTTATCTTGTATTGTTCAGCTATATCAGCTGTGCTTGTGTGCGTGCTTGTCCGGGGGCCTTGCAAGCATGTGGAGAGGAACAGTTTGTGATGGCCAATTTCTTCATATCAAATTATATTTAGTAGACCACAGGCCCGGACTAGAAACTACAGTAACAAAATGATATTACTGCTCTATTTTGCTTTGGTCAGAACACGCCTGGAATACTGTGTCTAGTTCTGGGCACCACAGTTCAGGAAAGATATCGACAAGCTGGAATAGAGGAGGGCCACCAAAATGGTAGAACCCCTGGAAACCATGTCCTATGAAGACCAGTTTAGGAAGCTGAGCAGGTTAAGCTCAGAGCAGGTTAAAAAGCGACATGATAGCTATGTTTAAATACTTGAAGGGATGTCATATGGAAGATGGAGCAAACCTATTTCTGCTGCTTCAGAGACTACGACATGAAGCAATAGATTAAAACTTCAGGAAAACAGATTCCATCTAATCATTAGGAGGAACTTCCTGATGGTAAGAGCAGACTGACAGTGGAAAACGCCGCCTCAGAATGTGGTGGAGTCTCCTACTTTGGACTTTTTTTCACAAGGCTGGAGGGCCATCTGTTGGGAATGCTTTGATAGTATATTCCTGCATGGCAGAGAGTTGGACTCGTTGGCCCTCGTGGTCTCTTCCAGCTCTATGACTTTATGATTCTATATATTTTAATACAAGAGTCTTCGGTGCTGCACATATAACAAAGGTATCTTCTCAGAGTCTTGAGCCAATCTATTGCTTTTACACATCCCCATTAATTGGTCACTGTAAACATCTGAAAGACCTGTATCACTTTGTCCAGCCCTTTGAAAATGTAGGGCAAAGGACATGAATTGCACCTAATACATTCTATCCCATTCCCACAACTGTATAAATAAGCTTTTTAACCTGGGGCTTTAATATCACTCTGTAGTGCATCTGAAGAAGTGGGCTTATATCCATGATAGCTCTTATTAAAATAAAAACCAGTTAGTCATAAAGATGCTGCTACATTCCTTTTTTTCCCCCTTCCTCTTCTCTCTTTCTCTCTTTTTATAGTTCACCCAGGTTATAGTATGTTTGCATGATTGTCTAAAATAGCCTGGTTCTGATGCAGTGTCAATCCTTTAAAAATCTTTGGTGCGTTGGAGAAGGAATGATTCACAAATCTCTTCCCTTCTCTCTGTAAATTGATGCATACTGGGGCAAAAAAACTCAGAAAACACATATATGAGCTGGCAATGATGGACTAAAGAAGGGTTTTCTGTGCCCCTTCACAGTTATAGAATGATGGTTTCCCTTTAACTTGAAAGAGGCATGGTTCCCCACCCCTGTCTTTTTAGACTGAGGGACTGAGGGTTCTTTGCCATTTGTCACCTACTCTGCTTCTGTCTGGGATCACCTTTATTACCTTCTGGTAGCCTGGACACCCAATTCATGATGGTGGTTGAAATTTGACAGGCACTCCACTTAAGCATTCTTAAGTATAGGAATTGCAAGATACTTATATGGGATAATGAGCATACTCTCTGACAATCTTTAAGGCTATTTATTAGATATAATCACACACACACATACATACATGTATATATATTGCCCTTAGTGAGAAACACAGACAGATCACTTTCTGGGTGCTTTGCATGACATTCCATTGTATTCTATTACAGGCAAGACATTCATTAAATATGTCAGCTGTTAGATGTTCACCTTAAACCATATGTCATCATCATTTGTCCCTTCCACCATAATGGGAACTATACCTATCTAATATGGCCTAATTAGTTTCTTACAAGTATCTGCATATTTGAGCCATTTAGCAGTTTATTAGGAACAGTGCAACTTGAAGACAATGCAATAATCTTCTCTTCATATGATGCAAACTGGCAGAACCAAACTAATTGCTAGCTCTCTCTTGGCTCCTTTTATTCTCTTTCTAACCTCCACTCAGCTTATCAGCTGTTCCATCTGGTCTCAAGAGATAAGACATCTCCAGTGGACCTAGTTTCTGTCAACAATCTTCTCCTCCAATCAGGTTATTGGAGATAATATAAAAAAAGCTGTGCATAGTTAAATATTGACTTCTGGCTGTCATCCAGCCTGATTGCGTCAGCTAGTTGACTGCATCAGCCATCATGGCACCTGCCAACGGTTTATTCTTGGTCTTGTCTTGTTGATGCTCTTTTGTTTACATTGGACTGATGCACTGCCCAGAATTAGCCCACCTCTGACTCTCAGTAACACATACATTCCCTAATACACAAGGTTTTAGGCTTTCTATTTTAAACCCTATATTTTACCTTTATCATAAACTCATTATTTCTATTTGCAGCGCTTACATTTAAGAAATTGTAACCCAAATTAGCCTATATCAAACTGTCATAGCAACTTCCTTTGGAATCCTGGCATTATCAGCTGAAAGAGGGTTATTTAGAACTCTCAGCAGGGAGCTCTAACACTTCACCAAATTAGAAATCCCAGAATTTCAGAAAATGCACCCACAACAGTTAAAGTGGAATATAAGCCTGTAGTTTTTGGCATTAAATGGTCCCTTGTCTCTCCCACAGAGGACTTCTCATGGGTCTTCCCCTCTTTATCAGACTTTCATCTATCAAGCAGATAGGGTCTTAAAAAAAAAATTACCCCACGCTTGCCTCAGTTGACTGCTTTTGCTGTCCCTTTCTCACTGCCAGAATGATGACAGTTGCATTAATACTTCCTATGTAACCATTTTACCTGGGCTTTTGCCTCAAAAAAAATCATCAGCTTATTTCTGGTTTCCTGTTTCACTTCTTCACACCAACTGCTAGTCTTAACTGCCACTTCCAAACGTCCCATATTTGATTTCACTTTCCTATTCCTATTCATAGGCCTTACCTACAAATTGTCAAAAAAAAAAAAATCAACAATAGTGGGAAGTAAGAGGAAATGAATCTCCTTCCCCACACTGTTTGAACAATGTCCTTCCACCAAAAAAACAAAAAAAAATTGCATTTATCCTGAAATTTTGTAGGATTTGTACATTGAACTGTCCATATGCTGTGTATCATTTTCATTACATTTATCCATAGAAAACATGAAGGAGTTGAGTAAGAAGAGTATCTTCTTTTTAAATCTTGAGTCTGTAAATCCTTCTGTTGCAGGATGACCTGAGTTCTTTTCTTTCCTGAGCAGGGGGGTGGGGGAAGGTGCCATAGCCACCTCCAATTCTTTCCACCTTGCCTCCCTTGCCCAGAGCTGGCCTGTTACACAGAATGAATTTGCCACCTCAAGAGCTAGAGTACCATATTTCACTGTTCCCTCTCTTGAAGGATATCCACTGCTACTGGCTTACTTCTCTCTCTGCCATCTCTTTTACCAGAGTACCACTTCCTTCTTACTCCTCCCTTGCCCTATGTCATGGCACCACACCTTCCTCCTTTGCACCTCCCACCAACTTCCTAATTTTCCTTCCTTCCTTCCTTCCTTCCTTCCTTCCTTCCTTCCTTCCTTCCTTCCCCCTTCCCCCCACCCCCGGTCCATGACAAACCTTTCCAAACCTGCATCAGCTGCAAAGACAGGGGAGAGGGAGCAAAATACAGCGCAGGAAAGGCAGTAGCAAGAGGAGAAGGCAAGGTGAGATGGGCATGGTGAAGTCAGCTATAGTAACAGAGATAGTGACAGGTGGTTGAAGAGCCTGAGCACCCCTGCTGGATTTTCTGCCTTCTCCACACCTCTTCATCTTCTTCTAATACTTTCCTTCATCTTGTGGCAATGGCAGCACCACTGTCACCTGCTTGTTTGCCTCTTGTCCTCCATTTAAAGTACTGTGAGCCACAATACATAGCCATGACTGATTTAAAGAGGGTAGGCAGCACATGAGGAGGCAAGGGTGAGGAAAGGGTACCAAAGGACTAAGAGTGCAGCAAAGGAGAAGGAAAAGAGGGAAGTGAGGTAGTGGCATTGTAAACCCTCAAGTAAGTAGAAGTGGCACAGTTCTGTCATTTGAGGTGGCCTCTTTAGTCTGTCTAATGGACACATCACATCTGCCTCTTCCACAAAATTCCTTGAACTTATCCATCTAAAGCTTGGCAGACTTTATCCCACTGGAAACAGTGACTACACTGCAAATTTCACCCAATTCTGCCAAGGAATTAAAAAGTTCTGCCAAGAGATTGAAAAGTTTTGTGTACTGCACGAAAGTCCCTGCATCTATTTTCTGACACTTGGTGGGGTTAATCCCCTCCTAATGGACTACTCTGCTTGCAAATACCATCCAGTTCTATCCAATAGAGGGGAAAAGTTCTGTCTTCAGCTGTTATCCAATGAAAGTCTACAAGTGAAGGTACAGGATACTGACAAGATACATGCCTCAGAATGAAATGAGTCCATGAGATAATTTTGCCGCTACTGTGGCCCCTCCACTTTCACAAGGGTTCGGGGCACAGAACCTTTGTGAAAGTAGAAAAACTGTGAGTAATTCCTCCCCCATGATCCCCCTCCCATTCTCTTCTGGGGCTCCCCCTTCCTTTCCCTTGTCTTTTCCTCACCACAGGCAGAGGCAAAGGAAAGGAAGGGGAGCTCCAGAGCGGAGAAGGAAAACAGGGACATGTGTCCCTGCAATTTCCTTGTCTTATGCCTGAGTGCTTGCCTTCCTTTTCTGCAGCCATCAAAATGTAAGGGAATGGGAGGAGACGAAGTGGGAGGAGACACACACATCTCGCAAATAATCAAATTTGTGAAGATCAAACCCTCAATTGTGGAGGGAGGACTGTACTTGTTCCTCAGGGTTTGATACATCATAAAAAACTTAATACCTTTCGAACCAATGCCCAGAATTTCCTCAGACCAACAAAGGATTTCCTTCCTCAAGAAGCCTGGGTAAGGTATATCAGCAATTTTCAGCAAAATTGGACAGAAATACATAAAAAGCCTTTTTGAAAACTGGGGGGGTCAATGTGTCAGTTTTCAGCACTTTTTTCAGCTACTTGCTGTACCTCTAACAGTGTTTATCAGATCTGTGTTATCAGACTGAAATCTGGCACATGTATAGACTTCAACAGGTAGATCATAACTGCCAAGTTTCAGGTCATTTCTGCAATAGATGCCATTTTTATAAGTAATAGAATGTTAAGGCGTATAAAGGCAGAACTGGGAGGAGGGGAGGGTTATTTGTCTTAACTAAAGGGGCAGGAGCTGTACATATGTGCAGTATGACCACCTCAAGTTTCCTTGTACTGAGATGCTTGGTGGATCTTTGTCCCCAAGTTCAAGTTCCGGTCCCTCCAAAATTAAGCTTCATCACTGCCACTGCTGTAGTTCTCAGGCAGGAATTATGGGCTCAGGAGGGTTTCTCCCTAATCCCTTCATACAATTCAAGGATAACTCCTGTTTTGGATACTCCAATTAGTTTGTCATGCATTCCTCCCAATTGCCATTTACTCAGCTGGATATAGATGTCACAGCCACAAACTATTCCACCCCTCAGCCCTCCCCGCCACCAAACCATTCCTTTTAAAATTTAAAATTCATTGCATGTTCCTTCAAGTCTTTTCCAACTTATGGTGACCCTAAGGTGAACCTATGAAGTTTTTTGGCAAGATTTTTTTTAGAGGGAGTTTGCCTTTGCCTTACTCTGAGATCGAGGGAGTGTGACTTGCCTAAGGTCACTCAGTGGGTTTCCGTGGCTCAGCAGGAATTCGAACCCTTGTCTCTAGAGTTATAGTCAACCATTCAAACCACTACATCACAGACTCTAATTAAGCATTTTAAAGTGTGTGTGTGTGCGTGTGTGAGAGAGAGAGATTTCCCATGGCTAGGCTGTCCATGGTACTGTTTTGTTACACCTGGAGAACCTGAAGGTATGTATCAGCTATTTGGCAAAAAATCAAAATCTTTAGTAAAGCAAAACTAGGCCAATTTAAATATCACAAAATGATGTGCTGGCACAGAAACAGCATGCTGTAGTGCTTTGTGCGTTGAACTAGAATTCTGGGAGACTAGGGATTGAAACCTTGCTCAGCAATGGAAACCCATTGGGTCAGCCCGAGAGGAATGCCATGGCAAAGCTCCACTGACTGAACCTGACTCCAAGGAGTCCACATTGAACATGAAATATGAGTGGAGGAAGAAAACATTCAAATTAGGTTCTACCAGTTGCTATGATGATTTCAGGACTATCCCTAGGACTACTGGGATAAAATGATGAACAGCCTCACAAGCATGTAAGTAAGGAACTGAACCCCAAATAGACTGTTAAATAATCTTTGCTTTATTTTAAGATGCCTCTGGACTTCCGGTGGAGGCGACACGGTGATCAGACGGAGTTCACGGAGCTAGTGGCTCCGTACCCTGGCGCGACGATTTCCTCAATTTTTAAAATTTAAAAACTAGAGGAAAGTGTTCCCTGGAAAAAGGAGGACACGGAGGGGCTTGAAGGGGATCCTCCCAGTCTGGAGTGCGAAAGGAGGAGGAAGGAAAAAAGAAGCATGAACGGACTGCAGGGATCGGGGGCCGATTATCGCACTGGGAAGCCTGTACAACAGAAGGCTGGCTGTGGCACCACCGTTCTTTTAATTTTAATTTTCTACACGTTTTTTTAAGAAAGCTGTGGGGGTAAGTGAGGTCCTATTGAATTTCAGCTAGTCGGACGGTATACGAGATCCCTGTTCGGGGGGAAAACGCGTCCAAGGGATTTGGATTTTTGAATGGGAGAAGGGAGAAGGGAAAAACGAGAGGAAGAAGCGTGGAGTTTTTAAAAATTAGCTCCCCCTAAATCTTAAAATAAAGCACGTTTAACTGGTGGCTCGTAACATAAGCGGAGCCGAGAAGAGATCAAACAAGCAGACTAAGGGGGAGATTAAATAAGATTTATAAGAATAAGAAAGACCGGATAATAAAATAGGATTTGGGCTGAGGTTTGGAGGAATTAAATTGAAAACAGTGAAAAGATCTTAAGGAAAAAGTTTAAAGAAGAAACGGGGGGAGGCTGTTCTATTTGGACTAGTAGTTAGAAATCCTTAAAAGTAAAGAAGACATAAAGAAATAAAGTGGTTCCTAGAGTGTGTAAGAAGGAAGGGGAATATCGGGAATATTGGAATTGAACTGGATTGGTAGCTGACAGCAGCAGTGGAGTGGTAGGGAGTTGTATGCTACTGTTAGAACAAAACCCTGGACCCAAAATGGCGATTTGATCACAAGAAGCAGATGTGGAGCGGGTTTTAGTGGTGGCGACAAAGAAGTTTTTGGGAAACACCCTCTAGCATTTTCTTGTGGCGGTGAAAGGGACAGAGTCAAGAGAAGGAAATAAAGAAATAGAGACGAATTGCGGATTTTTAAAGAGAGAAGGAAGAAAGAAGAAAGAAGAAGAAAGAAGTAGAAAAGGAAGGGGAAAGAAGAAAGTGGAAGAGGGGGGTCAAAAAGAAGATTATAAATTGTGGGTTGGATTTTGAGAAACACAGAGTTCTAAAGATATCATAAAGTAGTGGGGGGAAGAAGAGATTGGCGTGTTTGAAGTGGGAGGGATAACAAATATATATATAAAAGGATTTAATATTGGTTTGGTTTGGAATTCTGGAGATATATTTGTATAAGATATTTGGGAAAATTTGAAAATGGAGTGCTAACTGTTAAAGGTTAAGCTACTAACTCAGTTATTTTGTGGGAGAAATTAGTGCAACTAGAGGGGGAACTTGAAATTTTGAAATTTATAAGATAAAATTGAAATTGAATTTATAATTTATATCTGAATTTATAAAGTATAAGCGGAGTTGATATAATCATTTCAGTTAATTTTATTGTAGTGGTGATCTGATATAGACAAGCAAACTAAAGAGAATTGTCGGGGAAAGTATCTAATTGAGGGGGTTATTGTTATTTAATCAAAAGTATGTGAGGTGGGTACTAAGAATATAAGAAGTATATTTAAAACATTTGGGAAGACCTATAGATTAAGAGGGATTTAGGAGAAAGAGAAGTATAGGAGGTTTATTAAATAGTGTTAAATTAAAAAGGAGGGAAATTTTGTGGGGGGGTTTTTAAAAAATTTTGGGGGGGTGGAACGGTAAGGAGAAAAGAATTTGAAAAAGGGTATAAAAATAGTGATTTGAAATTATATAGATAAATACAATAACAGAGAGCAGGACAGCTAAAAGTTAAAATTTAAAAAATTAAAAAAAAAAGCTTATTAATTGTAAAAGAAGGAAATATATATATATAGATAAAAACAAGAGAGCTAACATTCAAGATGATGGCAGCAGGAAAAAAAGGGGGAGGTGCTGCCCCCCAAAACTAAATACAATCACTGCTGCAGAGAAGGGCTTCAATAGAATTTAAAAATGAAAATCTGGAAGCAAAGGCAGCAGGAACAGAGAATCAAGGGACAAGCTTAGGAGTAGATATAACTGAAGAATTATGGAAATTAACTTTGACATTCAAAGATGAAATAAAAGAAACCAGGACAAAAATAAGCATATGAGAACTGAAATAAAAGGGACATAAAGAAAGAATTAGAAATCTTTAATACAAAATTAGATACTATTTCCAAAGAGTTAAAGCAAGTGAATAGAAAGTGAAGCAGGTGGAGGAAAAGACAGCGAAGATGGAGGCGCAGGTAATAAAGATGGAGGAGAAAAATGAACAGTTGGAGAGAACAACTGTGTTATTGGACATAAGGAATAGAAGCAAATCAGTGAAAATAAGAGGATTGAGAAAGGATGAATAAAGACTTGTACATAGATTACAAGACCGTTGGCGCAATTCATCGGTTGGACATCAGAGCAGTTAGATTTGGAAATAGATAGAGTTTTCTGTGTAAACTCGGTTGTCGCTAAACGAAAAAGTGTACCACGGGACATTGTGGTGTACTTTCTTCGGGAAAGGGTAAAAGACTTAGTGATACAGAGCAGCTATTCTAACAGTTGGTGGTGGAGGATAATGAAGTTAAAGTATACAAGGATTTACCCAGCCTTACTTAAGCGAAGAAGAAACTATAATTTCCTACACAAGCTTTGAAATTCAGAATATTAGATATACATGGGAGAACGGAGGGTTCTGTTTATAGGGAAACAAAAGAGAGTTGTTTTAAACACCTTGTTAAAAGCGAATGAATTCTAAAAAGAGAAACAAGGATGAATTAAGTAAAATAAAAGGGAGTAACACAGGAATATAAAAGAGAGGAGTTGATCAAACAATTCAAGATAAGGACGTACGACAAGGTGGTTAGGAAAGGCAGGAGTGTTCAGGGAAAAAAAAAGAGAAGAGAAGGAAGAGACAAAAGACAGAAAGAGGAAGTGTCAGGACAAGAAGAAAAAGGGAGCAGGAGGAGGAGGAAGAAAGTGTTGAAGATATTCAGTTCAGGTTTTGGGAAATTAAAATCTCAGAAGAAGGACTTGAGGATATAAAAGAGAATTAAGTAAGTACGGAATAGAAATTATTATACGTGATAAAATTGAGGTTACTTTCCTGGAATGTTGGGGAAAAGGGTTCCCCCCATAAAAGAAAATGCATCTTTCACAGATTGGAAAAATTAAATTTAGATGTATCTCAGTTCAAGAGACACATATAAAATTTAAAGATTTGAAATATATCAAGAATCCTAAATTAGGTCAAATGTTTTCATCAACAACAAATAAAAAAAAAAAAGGAGTCACATTGTATAAAGAATAAACACGAGGCAAAACAAGTATATAGTGACAATTTAACGTTATTTAATAGCGGAAGTAAGAACCCAAAGGGGATGAAATTCGAAATATTGCAGTTTATGGCCCATTAGATAATAAAAGTAAATTTTATGGAGAATTGTTAGAAAAGTTATTAGAAATTGAGGGAGGGAACTTGATTTTAATGGGGACGGAAGGGGGTTTTAAAACCCCTTTAATTGATAGATCAGGTAAAAATAAGAAAGACTAATAAGACTAATCAAGGAAAATTACCAATTAAATTTTTTGAATTATTAATATATGTCCTTGGAAAAAGTAGGAAACAAAATAAAAAGAAAAAAAAAGGAAAAATTTATTATTGGGTAGACAAAAATCCTGGTCAGGATAGATATGTTCTTTGTAACATGGGAGTTGATAAAAATGTGGTAGATTTTGAAACACTTCCAAGGACCTTCTCAGATCACTGTCCTTTTTGATGCCAATGCAATTTGATAAAATAGTTTTAATTGGAGATTACAGGATAGTTTATTAAGGAAAGAACTGATAGTTAATAAAGCTAAAAAAGAGATAAGTGAGTTTTTTGAAAAAAATTTGGGTAAAAGGGCAATCAATACAGATAGATGGGGCAGATGTAAGGCGGTTATGAGAGGCTTTTTTATTAATCAGCAGGCATGGGTAACGAAAAGCAAAAAAGAAAAAAAAGAGAAAATTCAAAAAGATTACAAGATAAGGAAAGGAATTAGGGAAAAACCGAAAATTTAGAGATAAATAAGGAAATATTAATGTTAGGTAACAATTACAATTGTTAACAGTGAAAGAAATAGAAAAGAAATTGAAATTTATTAGACAAAACAATTCAACAGGCGAAAAAGCCAGGTAGATGGCTAGCATATAAATTAAGAAAGGAGAGGGAAAAATGAAGTATTATTTGTATAAAAGAAGGACAGGAAATGCATTATAAACAGTCAAAGATTAATAATATATTAATAAAATATTTTGAGGAATTATTTAAAGAAAAGCAGTACTCATGGACACAACAAAATAATATGAGGAGAATTTTGGGAAAAATCGGATATAAAATGTTTAACAATAATGCAAAGAGAGGAATTAGATAAAATAATTATAATAGAGGAAATTAAGACAGCTATTAAAAAATTAAAAGAGGGGAAAGGGACCTGGCCCCGACGGCTTTACTCCAGCGTATTATAAAACCTTTCAAGAAGAGTTTGCCCCATTCTTAGTACAAGTAGTAAATGCTATCAAGCAGGGAGATTACCAAAATCATGGAAGGAGTCTAGATAACTTTGATCCCTAAAGAAGGGAAATATAAATTGGATAAGAAAAATTATAGGCCAATTTCTTTATTAAATATGGATTACAAAATTTTTGCATCAATATTAGCAGAACGATTAAAAAAGGTGTTAGTAAATTGGATAGAAAAGGATCAAAATGGCTTTCTACCTGAAAGACAATTGAAAAACAATATTAGAATAATTTTGAATACAATTGAATATTTTCAAAAATCAAATCAGAAAGAATTAGCCCTAATTTTTTTAGACGCAGAAAAAACGTTTGAAACAGTTGGAAATTTATGTTTGAAGTAATGAGAAATTAAATTTTTGGGGAAAGATATAAACAGTGGATTGGGGCAATTTATGTACAAAAGTTCTTTATTAATAAATGGTCAAAAATCAAACCAATTTAATATCAGTAAAGGAACAAGGCAGTGTTGCCAATGTCCCCCCTTTTTGTTTATAATGTGCTTAAGATATTAAACTCCAGAATTAGAAAGAACAAAGAAATTAGAGCAATGAGGATTAAAGGGCATGAATTTAAGATTCAGGCATATGCGGATGATTTGGTGATAATTTTGGGGGATCCACTACATGGAATAAAACCTTTAATGGAAACATTAAAAAATCTTGGAGAAGTAGCAGGTCTAAAAATTAACAAAGATAAATCAGTGATGATTACCAAAAAAATGATCCAGGCTCAAGAGAAAGATTTAATCAAATACCAGAATTTAGAGTAGAGAAAAAGGTTAATATTTGGGTATAATAATTACTAAAAACAATTCAGATTTATTTGATAATAATTATAAGAGGATAGAGAAAGAAATATTGGAAGATTTGAAAAAATGGAAGAATCTGCATCTGTCCTTAATGGGAAAATCTCCGTTATAAAAATGAACTTCTCCCCAAGCTAATGTTTTTGTTTCAAAATTTACCTATATTTTTGAATGATAGAGTGATTACTGAATGGGAGAGGGAAATAAATAGGTTTATTTGGAATGGGAAAAAAATCAAGAATTAGAAGTAAATATTTAAAGGATACAAAGGAGAATGGAGGTCTAAATATGCCAATTTTAAACATTATTATGAATTCAACGTTAATTTGGTTAAAGGACTGGATTACGTTAAAAGATACAAAATTGCTGAATTTGGAAGGGTTTAACTGTATATGGGTGGCATGAATACCTTTGGTACAAAATATAAAGAATAGTTTTTTTAGACCATTATGTAAGGAAGGCCGTATTAAGAATTTGGTTAAAAGTAAGGAAAAAAATAATTTAAAAATACCCCATTGGACCTCCCCGCATGAAGCATTTTACAGATTAGAGAGAGTTCAAATAAGGGACTGGTTAACATATAAAGACAACTTTGAAAGGAAGGGAATACGATTAGATTGAAAAATAGAGAAGAATTAATGAGAGAGGGTCATTCTTCACATTGGTTGTTGTATTTACAATTGGCAGGAAAATTTAGGGAAGATATGAACAGTAAGGGGATATCTTTGGATGATACAGAATTAGATGTTATATTAAAACCTGGGGGGAGAAAATGTTAAGAAAATTTATAAATTGCTTTTGAGGCTGGAAATGGAAAAAGAGAGTATCAAGGAAAATATGATAAAATGGGCTAAACGTAGGCCACATAATAACATTAAACAATGGCAACAAGTCTGGAATATAAATCAAGATTTTACAAGAAGTTATTATTTAAAGGAAAATTTTTTCAAAATATTTTATAGGTAGTACCTAACTCCGATTCAGATTTCTAAAATGTATAAAAATACAAAGCTTGGGAAATGCTGGAAATGCCAGCGGGTGGGAACATTTTACCACATGTGGTGGGAATTAAAAAAGGCGAATATATTTTTGGGCACGAATACATGATAAAATTGAAAAAACATTTAGTAAAAATTTGATAAGCTCCCAGAAATATATTTATTAAATACTTTGGTGGGGGTTATGTAAAGATTAGGATTAAATATTCAAGAATCTTGTGTTAATTAAATCAGCCAGGATTGTTTTTGCATGACATTGGAAGGATAAGAATATACCCCCCAAGAAGAATTCATAGGAAAAGTCTATGAATTGGCTGAGTTGGATAAGCTAACATGGATGTTGCAAGACAAAAACGAAAGAAAGTTTTCGACATGAATGGGGAAAACTTAAATTCATGGTGGACAGAGAAATGGAGTGAACATGTCTTGACAGGATTGTACCATTAATTTTATGTGAAAAGAGATTTAATGAAGATGATTGAAATACAGATTATAAAGAGAAGAATCATATAAAATATAATTATAATCAAATGATAGAATATAATTCAGAGTAGGAGAAGGAAGTGACATAATGAATGATAGGAAAAGATAATGTTATAAGTAGAAGAAAGAAAGGTAAGTAGATAGGTAAGTATTTGGTGATGAAGAAGTAAATGATTTAAATTAAGTAGATTTAAGAAATTAAAATAGTTAAAATAAAATAAAAAATGATTATAGTATAACATTAAAATAAGGTTTTAAAGGGTCTAGGTGGGGGGACAATTTAGTTAGTTAAGATTTGAGATTTATTTAGGTTGTATCGTGAGATAAAAACAAGAAGGAGGTAAATATTGGAAAAGAGAAATTTGTATTGTTAGCCGAACAGATTTGTGCAGCGAAATTTAGAAGAAGATATAAGTATGCAGGATAGATCGGGAAGAACAGTAAAGTAATGCCCCCCGCGATATTAAATGAAGTCAAAGGACGAATGCAGGGAGAGTGTGAAGGTTGTAGAAAGTGTGTGATTATTAGTGGTTAGTATGAGATTAAATGTATTGTTAGTCTGTTGGTAGTTTTTTTGTGTTTGTTTTTTTTTTGTTTTTGAAATAGATATGTTGTGTTTGTTAGGAATGGGCAGTTGTTTTTGTTAGGAATGAAATGATGGATGTACTGACCAACACTAAGATGATTGCCAGCGTGGAGGTCTGCACAAAGTAAGGTGGATGTTTGTTATGTTATGTATGGATGTATGTATTTTATGTTGTATTTTATGTTGTTGTTGTTTTTTTCTGTAAGTAAAATAAAATATATATTTTAATATTAAAAAAAATTTAAAAAATTTTTTTAAGATGCCTCTGCGTATCTTCCTTACTTAAAAGCTTTAAATTAATTAAGTTCTGAAAGCTCTGCTATTTATAAACCAAGGGCTTTAAACTGAGGTGATATTACCAGTGTAAATATTTCTTTTATGGGAAGAGATATTTGTAAACAGTTGGTGAAACTTACAGATGGGAAGTAGAATAATACTTTTTCTCTCAGAGTATCCTCTTCCAAATACAGTAAGAATGCTTAAATTTTACATCTTTTAATGTTCCAAGAGGCTGTATTAGAATATACTGGAATATTTTCTAAAGGATACTGGAGTATTTTCTTCATGACAAAGAAGAAAAGGGTTCTATTTGTCTGTCTGCTATCTGTCTGTCTGTTCCAGTTAGGAACCACATTAATGTACTCACCATCTAACAAACCATTATCTTCAGTCACATGGTTAGGTCTGCTGATGTCTTTTCCAATACTCTTCTGACAGGAATGATATACTTTATGGAACAAAGCTTTGTTCTCTTCCAGTGTTTTACGCTTTAAAAAAACCTACAAACAAAGATTTAAAAGAATAGAAAAAATAGGATTTAACATTTTGTACCAGAGAGACCCTGGACTTGCCCCCCCCACACAGATATTTATTTTATTTACTGTGGAATGCTATTAGTGGCTTGAACCCATGTGTTTGTTTGTTTGCTTACTTACTTATCTAATTTGCAGCCCACCTTTCTCCTGAATGGGACACAAGGCATCTGACAGATGAGTTAAAACATGTACATACAGGAGTATAGCTGCCCGGAGGGGGCAAGATGAGGGCTTTCTCTTCCCCAAAATCAGATCTCTGAGCCCCAAAATGAATTTTTTATTCAATCTCCAATTTAATAGCATTGCAGAGTGTGATACACTGAAAATCATTCACATCTAGAACTCTTCTATGTGCTGGGTTCACATTTATTTGGTTACTTTACCTGCCTGAACTCTACTTCTACATGTTCAACTGAAGTTTTAAGTTACTGCAAACATTTGAGGGCTGAAGGAAAATTTCATTTAAGGGAAGAATTCTTATTGAGAGGGTAATACCTTCACTTTGCTCCCCCATAGGTACATGAATTAAGAATTAGTAGTAAAAAAATAAAAACACAATTAAACAAAATACCATAATAAAACACCAATACTTTAAAACAATATAAAATCTTTTTAAATCATGACAAGAACTGTTAAAAACAATGTAGCAAGCAGACACACTCCATTATAGACCTTTCTACGTAACTACCTAGTTGCCAAGCAGCTAAGGAAAGTGGACAAGGGGAGAGAGAGAAAAGAGTGGCAGAAACTGAATGAGGAATGGGACTTCCTCTTTTGACACTGGTTCTGTCAACTGCTAGCTCTTGCTGCATTCTGCACCAGCAAGGTCATCCCTGACAGGTGCCTCTCAATGAAAATGGCCCTTGACAGAAGAAGGATTGCTCACCCTTGTTCTAATCTGTAGATGGGGAACAAGTAGTCTATGCACTTCTCCCTTTGGCCCCTAGACCAGTGATTCACTCTCCTCAGTCCTGCTTGTTTCACATCCCTGTTTTTTCTCCATTGCTCATCTGTTTCCTGATCAACTGTGTAATGAAAAAGAGATTTCAACCTCCACTTCTGCCAGCTGATAGGAAGGAAGCAGCTGAGGAGCAGGTGATGGGGAGGGTGTCACAGAAACTGGTCTTTTTCTACATGAGCTGCTGACTGTGTTTCCATCCTGAGTGCTGAGAAAAGGCAGCCTCCTTTCCTTCAGTGGAGAAAATAATTGCTCTCTTCCTCCATGGACAATTCACTTTATGACGTCTGCAGTCAGGAGGAGACCATTAACCTCCAGTCTCTCTGTGCTGAGACCTCAGTGAAGATTCTAATCCCACACACATGACAACCAGACTCTAAAACCCTAATTGTCAACAACACACTTCTTCTCAAGCCTAATTGCTGGGTGCTGGTGGTAATGTTGCACTGTATGCTTTTTATATCTGAATGGATGCACGCACGCTTATGAATGGACGTGTACAAAAGGATGTATATGTCTGCATTTATTTATGGATGTGTATAAATACGCATGTACGTCAGTGCTTTGGCCTTGCTCACCATTGGCATACGGCCCTTGGAAAGTTAACCAAAGTGGGATTCAGCAGCCTCAGCCACGACTGTCCTTGTTGCAACCAGTATTCAGTTCAAAGGCCTGGAAGCAGAGGAGTTCTGTAATTTCTGTCCTTTTACAAAATATTAATTGCTTCTGTGCACCTTTACAAAATTGACTGCATACAAATAATGTACAGCACCTAAACTAAGATAGTCCCTACGATGGGCACAACTAGGCCTCTGTCTCTTAGACCTTCTCTCTTTTTTTGGTATTACTCATTAAGCTCTTATTTCTCCATTCATATGTTTATTTTCAAATGCTCAGTACTTTAAACATTTGATCACAAGTATCCATACACCATACACACACACACACATTTAACATTCCTATCCCACAGCCCAGCTATTCTTTCATTGTGCTTTTCACACATAAAAGTTTGGAGCCAAAGGTACAGCACTAGAATGCCAAGTAAAGAGAGGATGCTTTATTTTAAAACATTTATGGAGAATGAGGCTTGGCTGTTAGGATTTAAAAATGAATGAGTAAGAACAGAACAACAGACCTAATTAAGCTCTGTAGCATTAACAGACAACACAAAAACAATCAGCCGTTTTAGTCATCTGTACAGTGCTTTGGCAGAATTCTGCCTATCTATGAAATCTATTTCAAAATGAGAATGTGTGGATCTGGAAAATTCAGGATTTTCTGTTTAAACCTCTCCTTTCTCTGTTCTAAAAGACCACCTTTCATTGTTCTGCACTTCACTGTTGGCTGCACACAGTATGCACAGGAACCTCATACAAATATCTGCCTTATCAGTGTCACAGTGGATGGAAACTGTGCCATACTTCCCACTTAAGGGTTTGATTTGATTTTATATTTGCATCATATCTTCACAATGCAGGCTAACACGTACCAGTCTTTGCAAATGTATTTTCCACAACAAAGCACTTATTACACATTTAGCACAACAAAATCTCCTTTAGACAAGAGGCAAGAAGCTCCATGCTAGCATAAACTAGAAACTTTATACTGATGTTTTTTGCAATGCTTTCAACTTTCAACTAAACACTAATAAGAATTACAGGAATTGGCTTATCAGATAGAAGTATTATAGTAAACTGTAGTCATTAACACTTCGCCCTGGTTTTGGAAAACATAAGCCATTTCCGCACTACACTGTTATAGTGCTATTATTCCACTTTCAACATCCTATAGAATTCTGTGGTTTGTAGTTTACTGAGGACAAAGATGTCCCTCCCTAAACTGCAGTTCCCAGGATTCCATATGATATGGAAAATGGAATAATAGCACTGTAACAGTGTAGTGCAGAAATGGCCCTACACAACAGCCATCCAGATTTATGGGTTTAATTTTCATGGATTTATTTGCAAATTTCTTCAACCCCTGCCCCCCTCCACCTCAAGCACTTCTTTTCTGGAAGAACCTTCCTTCTTAGCAGCTCTAATCAGGCCACATAGCCCTTTAAAAACCTTCCTCTGGTCCTTTTCCTCCACCAGTAGCTGCTTCCTGCCCAGCTAAGGATAGCTCACAGCCCAGTTTCTCAACACCACAGACCCTCTCCCAATGATCACAACCACACCCAAAGAAGAAGATGGGCAAGAGAGAGGAAGTATAGGGATACCATGCCAACCCACCCCTTTTCCCTGGCCTGATTTGGACCCTGGGTGCTCTTCCTGTTCATGCCTTGCCCCCCTTCTCACACTCACACTTATTCACACACACTCTTTGATATTTGTGATTTTTCCACTTTTGTGGGGGTCCTGCACTCCTAACCCTAGTGAATGTGGAGTGCTGACTGTACATATACCTTACTGATGAAACAAACTTGGATATAAACTGAGCATCTTGGTCACTTTTCTTATCAGGATGAAAAAGAAAGTGGAAGAGGAGGGAAAAATCCACCTGCACCTTTAAACAAAATAGGGGTTTTTTGGCAGGAGTTTTGTGGATTTCATTCCTCTTCTTCAGATGTATTGTACATCTGAAGAAATGGAATAAAATCCATTTAACTCATGCTAAAATAAACAGCTTACTTTCAAAGATGCTGCTGGATTCCTTCTCCCCACCACAACCCCACTGTTCCTTTTTACGCTGAAATATGTCTATCTCCTTGAAAGCCTCTTAAAAATAGTAATTCAGTTAAAAAGGAATAAAATACTGAGCTATTCTCTTTATCTTCACTCAAAGTAGTATATATGGAGTAAGTCAAATTAGCCCTGTGACTTCAGTTATAATTCATTCAAACTAAACCCAAGGCTACTGTTTAAAGAACGTTCTTCATCATCAATGTGCTTTTTCAAGCATGAATGAAACCATCCTCCTCAAAAATCTCCCCCCAAAAACAAGACATTAATGGACTAAAAAGCATTTAATAAGTATCTATGGTACCCTACATGGCAGCAATCCCTGCCTACGCTAATAGTGTGGGAGTCCTCTTAGTCATCCAACATGCGTAGTTTATTGGCACCATGCCTTTACTATATTCTATGCCACGGAAGATGATCAATGGTTTTATTTTTTACTTTTCTTCTACACAAAAATCAAAACAGCAATCTTCTCCCCATTCGTCATTATAAATTTAGCTGTCAGTAAGATCTCGTTTAGGAAGCATGGAAATGTTACTTTTTAAAAACTACAACCCTCAACATCCTCACCTAACAAGGCCACAATGACTGAAGGATTCTTAGAGCTGCAGTTTAAAAGCAACACATTTCCAACCTTTGGTAAGGATCCAGGCACCAACCCTTTCAGGATCCTCTAAAATTTTGACCTAAATGTTACTTTGTCTAACAAAGCACACAAATCCTGCACAAAGACTTTAATGTGTGATGATCCTATACACATGTAGACATTTACATAGGATCTGAATCAACATAATGAGATAGAATGTGTATGTGGGATTTCTTTCAAACCAACAAGCAGAAAATTTAACTACAGCCATCCTTCCGCATTTGCTAGGGCTAGGGGCACAGGACCCCTGTGAAAGTGGAAAAACCATGAATAACTCAAGGCCCTCCCAAACCATATTTAACACAGAGAAGAGTATGACCACCATAATCAACTCTCTGTGGATTCCTTTGGGGTATCAAAGTTCCTTCATAAGGCAGAAGTGGCTGGCTGGTGAGGCTTACTGCCACCTCCACTGCTGCCCCACATCATTTTTAAAAGGGGCTTACAAGCCTCATTTGCAGTTTCTCAATCTCACAAGGCTTGCAGTCCCTATTAAAAATGGCAAAGGGAGGCAGCAGAGATGACAGCAAATAATCCGTGAATAATCAAATCCGCAAAAGTGAAACCTGCAAATGTGGAGGGCTGACTGTAAATCCTGTGGATTTGTTTGTGATTCAGATAAGATCAGAGTTCACTTCCTGTCAGGTATTTGAAAAACTAATTCCTTCCTTCTCTTCTAATGCAGTATTGACAGATACTATAAACCTACCAAGCAATCATTCTATATATCACAGTTTCAGGATTTCTCAAACTGACTCATCAGTTACTCTTGCTGTCTCCTAAAACATGAAAGAAAGAGAAAAAAAAGACTGCTCTCCAGTGGGTATCAATGAGAAATACATTTTGGAAATTAAATAGAACTTTGCATTTAAGTTGTATCAAAATGTTTTGGTACAGTAATATGGGAGGAGTATGGCAATCACAGAAGGGATGAAAAACAAAAGAACATAGTGCATTTCTAAAAGAATTTATGTATAGGAACTCTGCAACCCAGAAATCTCTTAACAGTGTGACATATGTAAGGCAATACATCTGAGCCAATATTTCTATCCTGAATCTCTCATTATGCTTTGGCCAAACAACTGACAGCTTCCTAAAGACGCATCTACAATGTACAGACACAAAGTTCATGATGGAGTAGCCACAACCTAGAAGAACCCAAAGTTCTTAAAACAGTAGAGTAGAAGGGACCGCAAGGACCATCCTGGTATGCAGGAATCTGCTATACAGAATTCTGCAACTAAAGCAGTGCTAAAAAATGGCCATACAACTTCTATTTAAAGACCTTCATAGAAGAATTCACCATCTTATCAGTCTATTCCACTTTTGAAAACTTCTGGCGTCAAGATTCTTTCCTAACTTTTAGGTAGGAACTCTTTTCTTGCAATTTGAATCCATTGGTTTGTGTGTGAGCCTCTAGTACAGCAGAAAACAAGCTTGCTCCAGCTTCTAAATTTATTTATTTAGAAAAATATTTATATCCTTCCCTATGTCAAATATCTTAGGATGGCTTACAAAAAGCATTAAAGCAAATCACACAATTTAAAACAATAAAATAATTAAATAAACTAAAAACATATTAAAGTGCAGTAATAATTTTAAAACAGATTTAAAAGATTTAATTTTTTTTAAAAAACTATGCACACCATATTTGGGATGAGTTAATGAGTCCCAAAGGGTCTTCTCCCATGTCCCAACACAATGTATTTATCTCACTGGTGGGACATGGAAGAAGGTCTCCCCAGCAGATCTTAATCTTCTGAGCAGACACATATGGAGAGAGGTGTACTCTCAAGTACTTGAGCTCCCAAACTGTTTAGGGCTTTAAATGCCATCACAAATAACTTGAATTCAAACCAGAAACGTATTGACATCCAGTGTAATTCTTTTAAGATTAGTATGATACGTTGTCTATATAGTACTCCAGTCAGCTGAGTTTCTGCATTTTGCACTAGCTGCAGCTTCTCAGTGTTCCTCAAGGGTAGCCCCACATAGAGCACATTATAGTAGTCTAACTGGGAGGTTACCAGTGCATAGACTACTGTGGCTAGGTTATCTCTATCCAGGAAAGGCCATAGCTGGCACCAAGCACTTTGTGACACAGAGTCCCTCTGGGCCTCCAGTGACAAGGATGAATCTAGGAACACTCCCAGGCTAGGCACCTGCTCTTTCAGGGAGAATGCAATCCCATCCAGGGCAAGCTGTTTATCCAATACCAGGACCAGAGAACCACCAATCCACAGAGCTTCCCTCTTATCAGAATTCAGATTCAGTTTATTGGCCCTCATTCATTCCATTACAGCATCCAGGCACCAGTCCAGCATGTGCACTTCCCCAGCCAGCTTCAATAACATGGAGGAAACAGAGCTGAGTGTCATCAGCATACTAACAGCACCCCACTGCAAACTCCCTTATGGCCTCCCCCGGCAGCTTCATGTAGATATTGATCAGCATAAGGGATAAGACGGAACCCCACAACTTAATAGCCATAGGTCTGAACAGGAATTCCCCAGTGCTACTCTCTGGAACTGGCCCTCCAGATAGGAAAGAAACCACTGCAAGAACACTGGCTCCTATTCCCATTTCACAGAGCCAGTCTAGTAAGATGCTGTGATCAATGGTGTCAAATGCCACTCAGAAATCTATAAAGATCAAGAATGTAGCACACCACCACCTTTACCCTGGAACAGGTTGTCAGAGCAATAAAGGCTTTTTTTAACAGAAATTTATGTTATTATACATATACTTACAATACTTACAATACCATTAATATGAATACCTGAATATGAATATGACATGATATAAATTATGATATGATTATGAATATTAATGAATATTAATATACATATATAGTCAGCCCTCCACATTTGCTGGTTTCACTTTTGCAGATTTGATTATTCACAGATTATTTGCTGCCAGCTCTGCTGCCTCCTCATGTCAGACTCTGAGACTGAGGCCATTCTGCATAGACTGTTATAGTGCTTATTCCAACATTAGAAATTACAAATTTTGGAATTTATAATATTTGTAGAAGCTCCCTAAACATATTGGTTCTCTCTGTTCATATCTCTGAATTTAACCCTTCCATACAATAACCAATAAAGGTCCCTATGTATTCTCAAAATATTTATGCACACAGTCCCAATCTTTATTATACCTATTCAATGATTTATCCGTCAACAATATAGACAGTTTATCTATTTGCATCAGATCACAGATCCCCAGGAGCCAATCACTGATGGTTGGTATCCTTCCTTTTTCCAATTGTTAGCATATATTGTATTTGCCTGTGTATAAGATGCACTTTTTTTCCCCAAAGTGGCCCTTAAAAATGGAGTGCATCTATATGCCGGGTGCTCACTGGAAGCCCACCTTTCCCTTCACCAGGCTAAATGTATATGAAAGGTAGGAGGTGAAAGGAGGACTCCCATGAGGCTTTGCTGTGCTGGTTCCGACCC
This sequence comes from Iguana delicatissima, assembly GCA_948472985.1. Taxonomy (NCBI): domain Eukaryota; kingdom Metazoa; phylum Chordata; class Lepidosauria; order Squamata; family Iguanidae; genus Iguana; species Iguana delicatissima. The sequence goes on along the minus strand of CAOKZL010002769.1, from coordinate 51,338 downwards.
TGGATGCTCTGCTCCCTTTTCTAGGCATACAGGAAATGCCTAGAAAAGGCAGAGAAGGGTCTGGGGGAACCTCGCACAGGCTCTGTCTCCACCCCCGGACCCTCTCCTGCCTTTTCTAGACATTTTCTTTATGCCTAGAAAAGGCGGAGAAAGGTCTAGGGAAGACTTGCACTGGCTCCACCACTGGATCCTCTCCTGTCTTTTCTAGGCATTTTCCTTATCCCTAGGAAAGGCAGAGGAGGGGCTGGGGGGCGAAAGGAGCACTGCCTCAAGGCTTGCCTATACCTCCCCCTCTCTTTCCTATGGGAGACTCCTATGGAGGGAGTTCAGGGGAGAACTCCTATGGAGGCAAAATAGAAGGGAACAGGGGAGAGGGAAGCCTTGTTGTGATAGTAAAAAAGTTTTTCTCAAAAAATAACCATCAAAAATTAGGTGCGTCTTATACACCGGCAAATGCGGCCTTGAGAGCAACTAAGGCTGTTTCAAAGATATACCCTGGCCGGAAACCAGAATGACATGGGTCCAGATAATCTGACTCTTCCATGAACTACTAAAATTGTCCAGCCACAACAGGCTCTAGTACTTTTTGCAAAAAGGAGATATTTGCTACTGAGCAGTAATTCTCATATACTTCGGGGTGCAAGGAGGCTGGATTTTATCAGCCAAGATGGGCAACAGTGGCTGGGCCAAACTGCTTCAAACACCTTGTCCACATCATCAGGCCCCAGTAACTGAAACTGATCCCATGAACACAAACCAAATGGTACACTGGACACCTTCCTAGGCTCTGAAATGAGTGTGGTACCAAGTTCTTAGCAAATGCTAGCAATTTCGTCTTCAAAATATGGCATCTCTTCAGATATTTAAAGATGGCTGTCTTGTCACATGCAGTCTTCTTTTCTCCAAGCTAAACCTACCAGCTCCCTAGACCATTCCTCAACATCTTTGTTACTGTTCTTTAGATCACCTTCTCAATTTCTTTCTCCTAGAGAAGTGGTTCTCAACCTGTGGGTCCCCAGATGTTTTCAGACTTCAGCTCCCAGAAGCCCTGAGCATTGACCATAGTGGCTGGGGCTTCTGGGAGCTGAAGTCCAAAAACATCTGGGGACCCACAGGTTGAGAACCACTGTCCTAGAGTAACCCTTGAAATAATTTTCAGGTCTCAAGGAACACCTGCATAAAAATCATTACATCTACAGCTCAACATTTTTTCCCAGTGATGATCTCTCATGAAACCTCTAGCAACTTCTCATATAACCCTAGGGTTATACGGACCTCTGGCTAAGATACGCTGCTCTAGAAATATTCTAGTTTGTCAATATCCTTCTTGAACTGTAATACTCAGAACTGGACACAGTATTGTGGGTGAGGGCTGATCGAAGCAGAACAGAGTGGTATTATTATTTCCCTCAATTGGGACACTATACTTCTCTTGATACAACCTAGAATTTCATTGGCGTTTTTTGGCCAGCAAATTGTACTGTTGACTTAAGTTTAATGTGTGGCCTAGTAAGACATGGAGATCCTTTTCACATATACTGTTGTCAAGCCAGGTATTACCCATCATATATTTGTGCATTTAATTTTTCCTGCTTAAATATATTCCCTTACATTTATTCCTGTTGAAATTCATTTTGTTAGCTTTGACCTAGCTCTCCAATATGTTAACATCATTTCAAATCCTGATCCTATGCTCTATCATATTAGTCATCCCTCCTAATTTGGTGTCATCTACAAATTTGATAAGCATGTTATTTTATTATCCATTTAATTTATAAAGATGCCGAACAACACTGGACCCAGGACAGAACCCTGTGGAACCCCACTTGTTATTTCTCTCCAGTATGAAAAGCAATCATTGGGTTTGGTCTGTCATCCAATTAAAAATCCACTTTTAGTCTGCATTTTTCCAGATTGTCTGCAAGAATAAAATGGGCAACCTTATCTAAAGCCTTACTGAAATCAAAATATATTACTTTCTCAGTATTCCCTTGATTACCAAGCTTAGATTAATCTGGCATGAATTGTTTTTCCCCCCAGAAAGCCATTCTAACACTTAATAATTAAAGCATTTCTTTCTAATGTTCACACGCACTGTTTAACGATCTGTTTTAGAACATTTCCTAGTATTGATGTCAAACTTATTGGCTGGTTTTTGCTAGCATGTTTTGCACTCTTTTGAAGATGAGGACAACACTCATGCTCCTCCAGTCTGCTGTCCTACTCTCTAAGAATTCTCAAGAATTATGGACAGAGGTTTCGAGACTACATTTGCCAATTCCTTTAAGACTCTTGCATGCAGCTGACCTGCTTCTGGAGACCTAAACTCATTCAGAGGAGCTAAGCATTTCAGTACTATCTCTTTACCTACTGTGGGCTTTAATCTCTTTACTATATAATTTGTTCTACTTGCACCTGGTTGCATACTGTTCTTCTGGGAGAAGACAAGAGTCAAAGAAGGCATTAAACACTTCTACTTTCTTTGTGCTCCCTACTAGCATTCACCATCTTTTCCATGCAGAGAACCCACCATTTCATTGTTTTTTTCTCATGGTCCAAGCACAGCCAAAGAAATTCCACTTTTAATGGTTTTTAACTTCTCTTGCAAGCCTGAGCTTATTCTCAGATTTAGCTTTTCTGACTACAAGTACTGCCTTCATTTGGATTCCTCTTTGGTGATTTCCCCTTTTCTTGTACATTTAAATCTCAGCTCATCTGAAAGGTCTTTAAACATTCACACTGGTTTTCCTTCTCATTGCAATTATTTACAATACAATATCATGCCTTCAAAAAGTTCCCATCAATTGTGAACTCCTTTACCTTTGAGAACTTCTTGCTCAAGGGATGCATACTTGATTTTTGCTGCAGCAGTTGTGAACAACACGGTACCAAATAGCACCAATGTTGTTTTGGTGCTGAACAGACAACTCTAAGGACAACAAACAATGCATGGATGTTTTTGTTCATGAAAAATCTATACATTACATAGTTCAGCATAATATGGTGGGGGAAGGGGCACAGCATATTGTTTTTCTATACAGAAAGATCAAGCATTTCCAAAGCACATACAGGATTCAGGAAACTGAATAAAATAAGTTAAACTTTTAGAAATGACTCATATAATTAAAGATATAATTGCCATGCCTGACTTTGCACTGTACTTTACACAATTTTTAGTAATATCCTATCTGTATACACCAAAACCAAATTACGCACGATAATAATTTTATCAGCAATTGAATGATAATTCTTTTCTTTCCCATTTTTGACAAACACAGCAATGGAAATTATGGTCTATTTGTGCAGATAGTGCTTGTTGCATTTAAGAGTCTAAAAGTGGAAATTCGTAAGAATAGCAAGAAACAGTCCAAAATAGGAATATGAACTGTGTACTTCAACTTATCCTACAGTTGACATGCATGGCCCTAATGAGTACAAGAAATTGCAGTACTGGGTAAGAATAAAACACAGTAACATAGCTACCACTACCTCTTACCAGCCTTGATTTCCTCCAAGCAGAAGAGTTGGTTTTTTAACAAAAACTGAGTCAACTATAGGGAGCAGTTCACTGTGACCAAAAGCAACATTCAAGATGTGCTTTACAGTAGTCAAGTTGCTGCATCTTCTCTTATAAAACAAAACCTATTTATGGATTTCCCAGAAATGGAATATTAGACCAGACGGACTTTTTATCAGATCCTGCAGGACGGTTAGATCTTAAGTAGCCTGACATACAGGCAAGGATTGGAATTGAGTCACTAAATATGATGAGTCAATCTTTCCTTCAAAATGCAATGAAGGAAGTAGAACAATCAATTACTTACTCATAAATTTTAGACCAATTTCTAGGAATCCACTGTACTGTTCTGGAAGGCTTGATTTACTCAGATCTTTGCCAAAAAGAGGTTTAATGGTATATTGTAGTAAAACAATGCCAATGATGACGTAAAATGCAACTTTACTCATTACACAGAGGTGGGAAAAGAATGCAGTTATAGAGGGAAACAAGCATCCTCTTCAGGTGAAAGCAGATGCAGTTGGTGAATGTTAGCTTTAAGAAATACCCAGGACACTTTATGCCCCTGGGCTCCATGGATCTCCTAGAAAAGCAGCTGGCTTTCCTCTTTCTATGACTGGGACAAAGAGGCATTATAAGGTGGGGGCTATCTATGCCACAAGGCTTGCTTTCTAGAATTACAGACTGAGATAGGGAAATCCCCTCCCCTTTCCAGTTGATCCCTGAGGCTGAGAGGAAAACATTTCTATTCCCAGAGAAAGCATATTCTTATCAGTAGGTACACTGTCATTGCCAAACATCATCTGCACAGCTGCTTTAAGTTATGTCCAGTTTACCTCACAGTTCTTTTTTCTCCCCAGGGGCTCTGTTATAAGGCCCTTTCCACACAGGGGAAAAACACGGGGTAACACGGGGTAGGACGATCTCACCTGGAGGTTGTCCACACTGTGGGGTGCGCTAGGGCAGTTCGAAATGTGGAGGTTCTACACCTCAAACCGCCCTCGTGCGACCGCAGGGGTGCCGCCGCGTGTTTTATAAAGACCACATTTTATGTGGTCTTTATGAAACACGCGTGCACTAGCCTGTCGCAGTGCCCCGTGTGGAATTGTAGGGGCGTGCAAGCACGTCCCTGCAGAGCTGCCCGGGGGCGGGCTTCCGGCTGGCACGCTTCTCTGATTGGCAGAGAGCCGCCGGAAGCCGCCAGCCGCCATTTTGGGCGCCGCCGGATGTCGCCGGGCGCCGGCAGACACCACCGCCGTTTAGAGCGACGAACGCGCGCTGCTTCCCATGGCGACGGATCGAGGTAAGCTCCGTTCCTGTGTGCGCCACCCCATTTCCCTGCGTTTCACGCCCCCCCTTGAGGAAAGGGCTTAAGAAACACAAGTAACAGTTTCTGACTCAGGAAAGAAGCCTGCTAAAACTAACTAAGTTTCTAAGCATCTTAAGGAAAAAAAATATGACACTGGTATACTGCTACATCCATTAGCATGGGTTATTCCACTGATCTGGACCAATTTAACAACAATTCCCCATTAGTTTCATATCTCTCCCAAAAGGATTCTATTGTAGCCGATCCTACTTCAGCTGTGTCTGCCTTCCTATAACAGACATGGTATACAGCAGCCACTTCCATAATCATCTACTGAGCATGCATGAACAGCAAAGCAGAGAGAAAAAGACAGAATAGATAAGCCTGCCTCACCAGCTACAGCCAGCAAATCTGTATCTACAAGCTTGGCCACCAAAATAAAATCAGAAGAAAACTGCAGACTGGTGAAAGAAACAAAGAAGACAGCTCTGGATGCATTCTAGAAAAAGCTTTCAAGTTGCCTCTAGAAGATCTAGAGTGTTTTTGTTGACTTAGCCAAGGCTCACCTGACCTTTCACAAGTGCATATTTTTTTAAAATTTTGAATAAAATATTTACTGAAACATGTTGAACTGCTCTTCTTTTTCAGGGAGCAGGAATCCATCTGTATTCCTTCCCTGTTATTTCTGCCCCTGGTAGTGTTCGGGGGTGGGGATCGCGCGAGCAGCCTCTGGTGAGAGGCTCTTGTGTCCCTGCTGCTTCAGCTCCACACGAGCTGCCTGCTCACGCAAGAGCCCCACGTCTTCCTTCCGCAGTGCAGCCTGGGCAGGAAGCGCGACCGGCAAGGCTCCGGAGGCTCTGCATGCCAGGTAAGTGCACGCAAGGCCCAGGAGAAATGTGCGATCACACACCATTTTTGGTTTCTAGCTGAAAATAAAAAGGTGCATGATCGGTGCCTGCCAGCCCCTGGAGCGTCACGCAATTGTGAGTGCATCGTGCAGATCGCTCCTCACAATTGTGCGATGCTCCAGGCACCTTTCGCATGGCAAATGCCATGCAGAAAGGGCCTATGTCTTTGTCACTTAGAAAACATGTTTAATTCAAGGGATGTGATTCACAAAAGAGACAACTTGCTGTTTAATAATAACTAATCTGTTTTTACCAGATTAGTTATGACTGTATTGTCATGGGAGGGAACAAATGTTTCTTGCTATAGTCAACTCTTGTTTTCAGAAATTCATTATGGTACACCTATGTTATATTAGTATATGGCGCTTTTTGCATGGCATCTGCCATGCGAAAGAGGGCCTGCAGCCTTGCACGATCGTGAGGGGCGATCTGCATGATGCCCTCGCAATCGTGCGAGGCTCCAGGGGCCGGCAGGCAATGACCGCGCACCTTTGCATTTTGGGCTTTCAGATGAAAATGCTGCGCAATCGCGCATTGCTCCTGGGCCCCACACACATTTACCTGGCGTGCGGAGCCTCGAGAGCCAAGAAGTCCCAGGCTGCACTGCGAAAGGAAGAGGTGGGGCTCTCACGCAAGCAGGAAGCTCATGCAGAGCTGAAGAAGCAGGGAAGCGAGAGCCTTTCACAAGAGGCTGCTTGCGCGATCACCGCACCCAAGTGCCGAGAAAAGGTAGGATGTGGAAAGGGCCTAGGTTTGCACATATCTAAGATTTATTGAATTTATTTACCAAATGAATCTTTTGAGTTCCATTTGGGAGAATGCAGGATATAAATTAAGGAGATGCATGATACAGATAAAGTAAACAAACAAACAAATAAATAAATACAGAATTTATAAAACACTCCATTTTGGAGATTGCAGGTGGTATATAATGTATTACAACAAACAAACACAAAATGTACCTTAAAAGCATGAATATTTTTAAAAAAGAGACTGATAATTTTTATTTGGGAAATGCTTATCTGAAAGAAACAAGCTTCAACAGTGATTGAAATCAGAGAAGTGGAGGTATACACCTGACCACCATTAGAGAGGCTGCCACCAGATGGAAGATGAGACTCTGAAGGTCCTACTCCCAGTCAATTCCAAGTGAATCTTAGGAATCAATGGGAAATCACTATACTACTCTCTGCTTCTTCTCTGTAGCAGCTCCCTGCTGGCCTGCGGGAAGCGTGAGGGCTCTGTCCCTTCTTCCGCAGCACAGCTAGGTACGTTCCCAGGCTTCACTGGGGGAGGAAGCATGAGGGCCACGTCTCCGGAGGCTCCACATGGAATGTAAGTGTGTGTGGGGCCCAGGAGCAACAAGCGATCACGCTTCATTTTCGCCAAGAAGCCGAAAATGATATATTGCGTGATCGCCGCTTACTGGCCCCAGCAGCGTCGTGTGATTGCGAGGATGTCATATGGAACGGTCCTCGCAATTGCACGATACTCTGGAGGCTCTTTCTCATGCGAAAAGGGCCTTGGATAGATTCAGGGTTCTGGGACCAGTGTACAAAGTCCTAGATAATGTACAACCAGCATCCTTCAGCAGAGGTGACCTCAGTGATTGGATAGACTGACATGTGAGAAAGCATGTCCTGAGGGTACCTGGTTGTAGCTTATTTAGGGCTTTGTACGTTGGTACCAACATCCTGAATCTGGCCCAGTAGTACAAACAGCCAGCACAAAGCCATCAGCAAAGGTGTTAACATGCTGATATGAAGAAGCATCTGATGCCAAGACAGCAACTGCCTCCTGCACTAGCTGCAGCTTCCAGATCAGCCTCAAAGGAAGCCCCACATACAATGCAATTCATTCTTTAAATTCCAGTGTGCATCAGTGTGGCTAAGCCATCTATATTTTGTCATGTCAGTGGACAAGAAGAATCTAGAAAGGGAGATCTTGAGCTGTTGAAATCACTTAGGCCTCCAGTCATATAGACAGTCTATACTCTTTTCAGGGACAATGCAACTCTGTCTAAACCAGGTACAAGACTTATCCCCTGGCCATAATAACACAGTGACATAAAGCAAGATTGATCAGCTTAGCTGAAAAACAAAAGTACACACTATGGGTGAATGAAAGCATTCCTAAGTTCTGTTTTAAAACCAATTTAATGGGACTTCACAACTTTTGAGATTTATTGATTTCTACAGGACCAAATTACTACTGGATAGTGCCTGGAAAATATACCTTTAAAACCAGAATATCAAAACTTACTTTGAGTTAATGTTTTGGATTAGCTGCTATCCATTAAAGTCAAGCCCTAAAAACCTAAAACAAACAAAAAAAACTCCACTAATTTGCCTAAGGATTGAGATGGGGATTAAAAACAATTTAAAACTTTTTCACAGAAAAACTTTTTCTCAGAAACTAGAGTACTGAGCCAGATGTGTTGGTATGTCTGATAATATAACCATTCAGTTTAACTGCAATAGATTGTATCCTCCATACTGCCTAATAGTCCTAAAAAATGTTGAGGCATTCTCTTTTAAGATTCCATGTCTGTTAACAGTTATTTCCACTCCTGCATCTAGTCATCTACTGGACAGTTGGCCCACGTTTGTTACTGATGGTAGCATTACACCAGATCTATAGATCTCTTTTCAACCACTGCTTTCTTTCTCTTGCAGTATGGTTTCTACCGTCCCCACTATCCTATCCATAAACACCTCCCACTGCATGTTCCTTGCCCAGTAGCTATGTTCCCCAACTTTTAAAAAGCCTTCTTAGTAGTCGTAATGCTAAAGCAACATAAGGCTGTTCTACTTTAGTGCTACTGCTTTAAAAAGTAGGAAAACCCTTCAGTAAGAGGAATGTATCACATTCTATCTTGCACCTTATTCCTATTTTCTTTTTTTCAGTTTTCTGCATGGTCATAGTGCTAAAGCAAAACAAGCCTATACCACTTCAACACTGTAACTGTAAAGATGGGGCAGGGGTAAGAAACTGGAGAGAACAAAATTCAGTAGAAAACTTTCATGGTAAAAGTTATACCCCATTGAAAATGTCATCAGTGGGATTGCCCAGAAGCACAATAGGAAGAGCCAAGACAATTGATACAGGTATGTGACGTTTACTTCAGTAAGTCTGGAAACAGCCTGGGATGGGGGGGGGGTGGAATAAGCCTGCAGAAGGAATAGAAGGTTGTGGTTAGAAGCAGAAATTCACAAGAAAAACACTGGTACAGGAAGAATGTTTTATTGATGTCAGAACCATAACCGCTAATAAATACAGCTACAACTTCCACCAAATCTCAAAGCTTTTGGCCAGTACAAAAGACCCCTAAGTCTGCCTCATATGATTCTGAGCAATTTTTAATTGACCACGTTCCATGTACATAATTCATTTGACACAAATAACCTTACAGCATCTTAATGAGCATGGACTCTGCCCTGTTCATTAGGCAGATGGCCTTTAGAGTCTTTATTGGCATCATGACCAAACATCAACAGCTGTCCAGTGACATAGAAAGGATTACAGTTTATTTAGTAGACAATGCTAAATAGTATTACTTTAGTTTGGCACTTTATGGCCAGGAACAGACAGGGAAGTCAACTTTCCTGTTAGCAATCTGCTTACTGAGTTCTCAGATCTGTTAGGACGGAAGAAGGGTCATCCCTCCATGCTTTGATATCCTTTGTTTGCTTCTGTACTGTATACATCTTGGGAGTCTATTTCCCACTGGCCTCAGCCTTGGGGGTATATCCCCCAGCCAGGGACCCCATTAAACAGCCATGATGGTCTAGAGTGCTGGCCACGAAATAGACTGGGTAGAATTAGTTGCTTAGGGGCACAATTCTATCATATACTACAAGTGAGCAATGAAACTCATCTACTAAAGAAGTGTGACACTTTCTGTAGACAACCTGTTGCATCATTTACCACCAGTAAACCTTGCCTCATAACAGTGAGGTGTTCTATTTTTGGAAACAACAAAGTCTTGGGAAGGCTGGCAATTATGGCCAGTTCCAGCTCAAAACAAGCAGGCAGCTCAGTGCTGTTTCCCCACTGATGAAAAGAACCATCTTTAGTGAAAATGCCTTATGCAGGCATAGCAACGTATCAGATCAATAAAGAGAGTGTGGGTTATATGTAACCTATGTGGGCATTTGATCCTTCACAAGAATGTGTGATTTTAAAAGTTCCCTAGAATGAAATATGGGGATTTCAGTAAGAGAGTGCAAGAAGATTTTGAGATCCTAAGTAAGATTTGGCAAGAAGAAGTACAAAAAATGAAAGGAGGGAAATGAATAAGAAACGTTTGTTTGTTTATGTCCCACCGTTTCTCCACATGGAACCCAAAGGAGATTAAATTCAAATTTTAAATTAATGCAGAACATTGGTGGTGGCAGTTTATCAGTTTCAAAGGTTATAATCAGCAGGGCAAAGAGGAAAAACACAATCACAGAATTTAACAAAACTAAGTTGGATGGTCAAGTGATTAAAATTGTCCTCACACAGGAAATAAATAAATATAATATTATTGCCATTCTTCAGGTACCCGTATATTTTTTAATGTAGAGTACCCATACATATTTAAATCCATTACTCTCACCAAGTTTACAGCAAAATTTAGAGCATCTGAATTTTTCAAACAGAGATGAAACAAACCAATTGGCCAGTGCTTATTATCTCATTTGTTGATCCCAAATGTGATGAACCTTGAGTGATCAATCAAGTGGAATTGTGGTTATGATTCATGCTGTCAGGAAAAATGCACTGACAGAGGAAATGAAAGCTCCATAGCTCAAAGCTGATGCGGTTCACCTTGACAGCAGAACAGACTGAAATCTCATAGAGACTGTCATTTTACTGAGCAATCTACCATACATCTAATGCTGATGCATGGTAAATTCCATTCTATCATTTGGTACATGAAGTAAAACAGCTGACCAAGTGTTACCTGATAAATGAATATTTACCCTGGAATAAACTGGTTTGGTCTGAAATTGCCCCATCCAGCACGGAAGAATTTGGTCCGGTCTGTCATCTGGATGGGCTTAGTAACTAAATGGCACTCAGGCAGCCTTGAAGAACGTGTGTCAGGAAATCTCATGGGCCAGTGAACAAACTCAGGCAAGCTAAAACAAACAGAAACTAATGATCAACTAAATAAAAATATATGCAAAACTAAAAGCTCAAAATTAGGGTGTGAAGAGAGATGAAGAGAATTAGCAAAAGCTTTAATACAGCAATTTATGACTATAATGGAGAACAAAAACAAATGTCAAGATGTTGTCTATTAAGGGAATTTAGCAAGGCCACTGCATTCAAACCCTGTTAAGCAGTGAGTAATAGATGTGATGTCATTCATGTAAATAGCAATTGTGTGAGTAGGCTTTTAAAAGCAAATCATAGCTATGGAAAGCCTGATCTGGATTGGAAATTTATGGTGAAAGACAGAAACCTGTTAACTTAGGCCCTTTTCATACGGCATTCGCCATGTGAAAGGGCCTCTGGAGTGTTGCATAGTTGCGAGGAGCCATCCACATGATGTCCTCACAATTGCACAATGCTGCCAGGGCCTGCAGGTGCCAATCGCAAACTATTTCATTTTTGGCTTCTAGCCAACAATGGTGCACGATCGTGCATCACTCCAGGGTCTGCGCACACTTACCGTGCGTGTGGAGCCTCTGGAACCGTGGCGCTCATGCTTCCTGCCCCAGTGCAGCTTGGGAAAATCCCAGGCTGCACTGTGGAAGGAAGAGGAGGAGCCCTCACACTGCCTGCTCACTAGCAGGCAGCAGCTGCAGAGCTGAAGTAGCAGAGACGCAAGAGCCTTTCACAAAAGGCTGCTCACGTGAACCCCGCATCCCAGCACTGCGAAAAGGTAAGGTGCAAAAAGGGCCTTAGTATCCCCTGCTAAAGCCACAATACATTCCATTTCCCTTCAATTTAGTTTTTAGAAGCTACTCATGCAAGCAGTAATCTCATGAATACTGTCTCATCTAACTCCAGGTCTGTCAGCTATGTGCCATTAATTTCTGCTTTCATGTAGTTACTCCACTCTAGCCTGATCTATCTTAAAATGTCATAGATATATTAAGTACTTTAAGCAGAATGACCTTGCAATGGGTATAGAATCTCTGACTATACCATAGCCTTAACCATTCATTCTCCTCAAATAATGTACTCTCCCTGCTCTGGTCAAACAGATTTTGTAAGCGCTGAAAACAAAATTGGGATATGTGTACACACCAGAAGTGGTGCGTCTTCATCCAAACCACCTCTGTCTTTAAAAAAAAACCAACCTGCTAGGCTGCTGCCGCTGTCACCCTGCCCCTCACCAGGCCAGGAAGGACCCCAGAGGGGGCAGGCAGCAGTGTGGGGGGGAGTTGCTGCCACCGCTGCCCCCACTGGGGCAGTGGGGGCCAGGGGCTGCTGTGGGCCAGGCATAGGTGGGGGGATCAGCTTTTTCACCTGAGGCACACGTTAATGACTTGTGTTTAGTCACAACAACAAAGGAACAGATGAAAAGATTTGCCAAGGAACTGGGTAAAAAGTTCCAAATCAAAGACCTGGGACCCATTAAGCAGTACCTGGGTATTGAGGTACGAAGAACTGAGGAAGGTTTTCTGCTTAGCCAGAAGCAGAAAATATTGCAACTGCTGCAGAGGTTCAACATGGTTGATTGTAAAGGTGTGCAAACCCCCATGGTACAAGGATTTACAAAACTGTGGATGACAAAGTGTTCCCTGACAAAAAAATGTATCAGTCAGCTGTGGGATCTTTGTTATATTTGGCTGGTTATAGCAGACCAGATTTGTCCCTGGCTGCTAACATTCTGGGAAGGGCAAGTTCTGAGCCCACATAGCAACATTGGCAGGGGGTAAAGAGAGTGTTAAGGTACCTAAAAAGCACTCTGGAGTACTGTCTATGTGTATCACCCTCTCAGAAACCTGAATTGGTATGTTACTGTGACAGCGACTTCGCTGTGACAGGAGGTCAACCTCAGGAATCCTCATAATGTACAGTGGCATACTGGTGCACTGAAAGACTAAAAAACAAAGTTTTGTGGCCACTTCAACTGCAGAAGCAGAATATAGTAGTCTCTCATATTTGTGCAGTGAACTGATTTGGTACACACAACTGGTAAAGGACCTAGGTGTTGACATTCCAATCCCTGTGACGGTATTTGATGATTCTCAAGCTTGTATCCAAATGGCAAGTAATGAAAAGGTCTGGGGACACATCAAGTGTGTAGATATCAAATACCAAAATGTAAGACAGAGAGTGGTGTGATCAGATTAGATAGAGTATTGCCAGTCTGAGGAAAATGTGGCAGATGTATTCACAAAACCACTCACAACTGTAAAGCACTGGGATATGCTCAGGAAAGTGGGAATGGTTGAGCACAGAGTATAAATTGCTGGTCCACTATAGAGGAAAAGGAGGGGTGTCAGGATTTATGCTGAGTCAGGCATGGTTTCCTCTAAGTGGACAGCAGAGAAAGAGGTGACGTGGCCAGATGAGCAGGTGTAAGGTTATCAGGATTGTTATGGCTGTAACATGTGTACTGGGGAAGGCCACACACCAGAACGCTGATTGGGTCACCCCACTTTTTCAGGGTGACAGGGAGACTTGAAAAGGCTGGTGTTTGCCGTCACCAGTTAGGATTGCCTAGTTGTACCTGTCACGCTGCTAACGGTTAAAGCCTTGTAAGGGGAGATGCTGCCTGTTTATCTTCTGTTGTTTTTACTTGCTTAATTGCTTCTGGAATGTTTTGCCAAAAGGCTTTATCTTAGTGTGCAGCAATAAATCTGCCTCTAAGCCTAACTTAATGAGACATTTTTTCTGCTTCACTGGGAATCTCTGCCGTGGTGAAGCCTTGCTTCACTGTTTGAACTCTGCATATGCTCAGGTGAGCCAGTTTCTGCTAACCCTGACAGATTCTCATCACTAGAATTTATAATGACTTCCACTGTTACATAAATTTTATCAATTTTGACTTAGTCCACAGTGCCATCACACCTCAGGGACAGGGCCAACATATCAATGCCTTGGTGAAGCTGTCTCTCACTTTCTACAAAGTGTTGCATGGTCATGCAAAATAACATATGGTGCAAGGCAGTTTTTTAAAAAGTATATCCTTGGTACTGGCCCTCTGGTTTCTTGTGTAGCAGGAAACAAACCCTGGAATGAACCTTGTCAATGGGTATGTAAACTCCATTTATTCAATACACGTTCTCTAGTTGGGACTAACAACTGGACTTATCTCATTGTGTTTCTAGCTTGCTAGCACAATTTCTCCTTAATTTTATAGAAGCTCTTGCAAGACCTGGTAAATCTGTGGCTTTTTTGTTTTGTTTTTTGATTGTGCAAACAGCCAGCATCTTCCATAATCCTGACAAAATTCACCTCTTCAAAACAGCTATTTTTGTTCCAAGTGACGCCTACATGGATATCACTAGAATCACTTCCCATGAAAGGCAGATAGCAGCTTCTGAGAGGTTGTTGTTACCCTGATGGTGGTGAACATAGAGTTAAAACTTTCCCTTCCCACAGCTGAGATTGTGCCCAGGCTCCCTCACAGTCATTCTAGCATGCACAAATTAACTTATATCTAGTTCAGCCTTCAATGTGATTTAATCCTTAGCTCAGTCTAGCAGATACTGGCAGTAAGCAGCAGTGCAAGACGGATTGGTTTTGGCTCTTCCACATTACAGCCAAAATTTTCAGTCACAGCAGGAAGAAAAGAAACGTGCTTATTTCCAGAAATTCTGATATTCTCAAGGTGTGCCAGCCTTGTCCTAGAATGTGTCTGGCTGCTCTATAAAATGCTAGATGATCTATTGTTTGAAAAGTAGCAAGTCTTCTCTCTAGGAAATTAGAAATATCTGAAAACACTCTCTTGCAGTCAAATCAGGCTAGACATGTATCTTGCAATGGAAGACCATAATGAGAAACCTGCAGGTGATCTATATCCACAGTTTTTGCCTGTTTTTTTAATAGCTGCCTAATAGAAAGAAAATCAACAGGTAAAGAATCTCCCTTAACTATAATTCAATGCTTGGGAAAGTGGACCCTGTTGTACATTTGGCTATCAGGCTGGTATCAAAGCTGATGCAGTGTACAGATAAAGGCGACAATCTTCCATACGCACAAACACAGAGAGGGAGGTGTTACTGCAGTTTAGACCTCCTTGGGGACACCCCTAGATATCATTTTGATATCAAACAATTCGGCTTTACCTGCCACCCCGCTCCACATGTTTGCGAGGCCACCGGACAAGCACACAAACAGGCACGGCCGATAACTGCTGGACATTCCATTCTCCACCCAGGCAGGCCAGATACAGCCGGTTGGTCACTTCAGGGACCTCTCCGGCAAACACCTCATTATATAGGCGCGATACTAACAAAAGCCTCCTGCCCTGAGCAGGCTACTGGATAAAGGTTGTGCCGTCCACTGGTAAGTGCTGCACATTTGCATACAGTCTACCTCTTTGTTAATCCAGACTTAACTCCATCATGTAAAGTTGTGAACTTTCCGAGACATTGTCTCGCAACCAAAACTCATTGTTGTTCCCCCAGTAAGGCATAGCCTGCAGTCACCATTCACCCTATAAAAACCCTTGATTCCGAGACCTTCCTCGGATCGCTCGGCCCGCTCCAGAGTTCCATCCCGCCTTGCTGCCATTTTGTTTGGTGAGCTCCCCTCAGCTAATCGAGCTGAGCTTCTTCTCCGCATCCCCAGCTTCTCTCCTAAGGTCCAGGACGACGAGACAGGTGTTGTATCAACCACTTCCCTCTGAAAATCCCTATCCCTAATTCAGTCTCTGATTCCTTAGTTATCTGTGTGACTGTGGTGTCTTTAATATTTGTCTGTATTCAATAAAACATCATTTTTATTACTTTAAACCCATCTGGCTGCTTGACTGACCTGACCCCGTAGACGCTGGGTTGCAAGATCCTGCTAAGTTACCCTGCCTCTCGCTAGCTTAAGTGAGTGCTCCAGCTAATTTTCCCCAAGGTTGTGTTTTATTGTTTGGTTATTTAGGTGTCCCTCTCGGGACCCCCAGAGAACAGGGTAACAGAGGGAGAGAGAGGGAGAGAGAAACATGAGTCTCTCCCTGTCTCTCTTTGGGTGTGCATGACAGGTACTCTTTTCCTGTCCACCAAGCCACTTAAGCCCCATGCATTAAACTCTAAGCAGAATTTAACAGAGAATTTAACAAACAGAGGCCATTTCTGCTCTACGCTGCTACAGTGCTATTATTCCACTTTCAACATCCTGTAGAAGTGTGGGGTCTGTAATTTACTGAGGTAAAAAAAGAGCTCTCTGGCTGAGAATTCTAAATGCCCCTCCCTAAATTGCAAACTCCATAGGATGCTGAAAGTGAAATAATAGCACTATAACAGCGTAGTACAGAATGGGCCAGAATCTAGCATCCTCTGTGACAGTTTCTTTACATAAACAGGAATAACTGCAATTCCTGACTCAGCAGCCCTGCAGCATAAGACTAAAAGCCTAGTCTCACATCCTGTTTCCAAGAGTGGTTAACCAGATGCCTGTGAAAATATCACAAGTAAGACATGAATGCCATAGTACTCTCCCTCTCATGTTCTCCAACAATTGCTAATAAAGTGCATTGTTGTTATTGTGTATCTTCAAGTTTCATGACAAACCTAAGGTGAACCTATCATGGGGATCTCCTGCCAAGATATGTTCAGAGGGGTTTGCTTTCTTCTGAGACTGAGAGAGTGTGACTTGCCCAAGGTTACCCAGTGCATTTCCATGGCTGAGTGGCGATTCAAATCCTGGTTTCCAGAGTCATAGTCCAATGCTCAAATCACTACGCCATGCTGGCTTGCATAATGAGAGACATACTGTCTCTCATATCAGTGGCAATATATAGCCATCATTACTAGCTGACATCAGTAACTATCCATGATGAATCTAATCCCCTTTTAATGCCATATAAGTTGGTAACCATCTTGTAGTAGCAGATTCTATCACTGAACTATTCACATTGTGAACGATCATCTTTTTTTGTCGGCTTTTAATCTCCCACCCTTGGAGTTGTTATTGTGCTTTTGTAATTGGTAGGCAAGAAGCCACTATGTAGTTATATGCATCCAAAAAGATACTTCAGCCACAAATATTAGCTGAAATAATCAAAAATTAATTATCAAATAGTTTGGAAAAAAACTTAGCACATATAGTCTACCTACAGCTAGGAACAGATTAAATTTTCAGTGGTTTATCTCATTTTCCTATTTTATATGTGTATGTGTGTGCATTAATATATTTTGTGTGTGTGTGTGTGTGTGTGTGTGTATTCATTCCACCTTTCTCCCTGCAAACAATTCAGAGCAGCTTACTAGCATTTTAAAACACAGTACACTGTGTGCACAGTACAAAGACCATTCTTTTGTCCCACAGGATCCTAAGTATCTCATGGACTTTGTGGTTTGCTAAACAACTGTGGATTCTAGGGCACCCCATAAAATCTAAGATTTTTAGAAACTACAGCCCCACTCCGATGCCAAGATTTTAGTTCAGGTTGGGGGGTGGGACCCTGAAACCTGCAAAATACTTGATGAATGCTTAAAATGAAGGGAAAGGCTGAACAGGGACCACAATGGTCAAAGTCTGGACAGCACTTATAAGAGCAGAGAAGTCATCGCATCCAAGTCTGCCCGTGTTACAATATGAAGCCTAGAAACCACAAATTAGGCTCTGAAAGCCTTTCCATCAATCCCAGTGGTACAGGAAAGTAATGAAAAGGGAACATCATTCTTCACATGAGAAAAAGCACAAATATTACTTCCCATGATCTACATCTGAAACAGGTATTGTAAATTAGCTATTATGACCCCTTATTACTCAAAATAAAGTTTACTAAAATGCCCCACAAAAACCCTTGAGTCTGAGTCACCTTTTCACAGCTTGGTTCTGCTGGATATCTAGCCTCAATAATTTACCTTCTTGCAAAAAGTTTTAAATGCAATACGGAAGGGGAGGGGAGCTTTGCAAAGTGTGTATGCAAATTGCAACAACCTATTTTAAAATTTAAAATGTAAACTTTGTGCTGGTTTATCAATGTCACTTATTTGTAGCACTAACTATATGTTTACACTCAACACATACACACACAGAGACATACAGAGCAGTTTTCATTAGGAGACTCCCACTCACTGAGTTGTGCATGCCCATGTGTGCATATATAAAATGTATGAAATCTGCCTCATAATGGACATTAGATACTCCAGGCACTGCATTTTAAAGCAATTACAATGTTTCTCTGGTGATAAAAGCCATTTGGTCTGCAGCTTTTAAACATCAACGGCAGCACGCCATAATAGCCTAGCAATGCACTGCCTGAGGTGTTTTACAGCTAAAAAGCTTTCTAAGAGTTAATTTGCTGGAAAGGCCAGATTTCTATCATATAGTAGAAAGACTGGGTCAATCTAAGAATTACAGAATTTTGCAGATCAAACAGCAAAAAAAAAAAAAAAAAGATTTAAAATATTTAATTACTCTTCAAAATTCAAATAGAAACATTAACAATTCCTTGCCATTTTATTATCAGCTGAAGAACAGGTAACCTTTTTAAACAGTTATGCCCTTTTACTTCAGAATAACTTTGTTGCAGACAAACAGAAACAAATAGTTGACGCCCTCTGTAACTTTGCACTTTTATTCCTGTAATCTCTGTATGAACTTACAATGTACCCGTCGTATATGTGGGAGTTCCATTCCAGGAATCTCCATGTAAAACAAAAACACACGAGTGTCATGTCCAGAGGATGGTGCTCAAAAGAGTAAAGAATCTGGGGCCATTTCCACACCACACTGTTATATTGCTATTATTCCACCTTCAACATCCTGTGGAATTCTGGGGTCTGTAGTTCACTGAAGCCAAAGAGCTCTCTGGCTGAGAATCCTCAATATCCCTCCCTAAACTGCAAACCCCAGGATTCCATTGTATGTTGAAACTGGAGTAATAGAACTATAACAGTGTAGTGCGGAAATGGGCTGGAAAACAACCTCTGTGAAGAACGGCTGTTGAGTTCAACAAATCTAGTTTGGAGAAGAGAAAATGCAGAGGTGATGAACTATCTCCACTGTCGGAAGGGCTGTCACATGGAAGATGGACAAGCTTGCTTTCTTCTACAAGAGATGGGATCCAAGTAGATTCAAGCAACAATGGCAAGCAAGAATGGAAAATTTGACAAAACACTTAAAAGAGTTGTTCAGCATTAGAACAGCCTGTTTTGCAAGGTGGTAAACTATTCCTTATTGGAGTTTTTCAAACAGAGGCTGAATATCTATCTGTCAGACAAGGGCCTTATGCATCCAGGGGTTGCAGATTATGCACCCCTGTCTAGATTCAAGCAGTGCTCAATACAGAAGTCAGCTCCTTTTGCAAATTTAAACAAATAATGTTTGTTAAGCCCAAACAATTCCACTAATTCTTATCTTAAGCATCCATCAGCTAACTACTTGCAGTACATTGGTTCTTGTGCAAGAAAACCACAGTAGCAGCCTATATTCCATGTATAGGATAGAATTTAAATGATCTAAGCATTGCTAACTTAGGCCCTTTCCACACGTTCCGTGGAATTTGCGCTGCAACATTTCCAGGTGGTGTTTTTTTTTAATCCGTGCTACCATGGACATATTGTACAACGGTCTATTGCCATTTCCACACGTTCCGTGGAATTCGTGCAGTGAACGTAATTGGCAGCTCTTTTTTTTTTAAATGGCCCCATGCGTCATGACGTGCATGCTCACATCATGCCCCGCAGTTCCTCCCACGATGACTCCCTCTTCCCATTTCTCCTGCTAGCCGTAAAATAAACCATGTCAATTTTTTATTTTCGCGCCCTATCTCGGGGGAATGGTTTTCTGCGCCATAGCTGGGTGGAATGCAGTTTTTCTCCCTATCTCTGGTGGGTTCTCGCCCCCTTTTTCTGCTTTTATCTTTCCCTGTGAGCGATGGAGGAAGA
The DNA here is from genome assembly GCA_948472985.1 of Iguana delicatissima. Lineage (NCBI taxonomy): Eukaryota > Metazoa > Chordata > Lepidosauria > Squamata > Iguanidae > Iguana > Iguana delicatissima. Next base: position 31,604 of record CAOKZL010002769.1, on the reverse strand, counting down.
GGTGTCGCCTGAAGTTGAATGGCCCATTTTAGCTGTATTCTGGCTTCTTGGAGTTGTGCTGGCTGAACTGGAACATCTATGGGCTAAAGACCGCGCGAGGAGGTGCTGGCGATTGGCCTTTTATTGGTAATGCTGCAGAGGATTTAAGCTTTTCTGTGTCGCTGCTTAGAGACTTCTCACGGCGCGTTCCAACCGCTGAAGCTGTCCACGCACACAGCCCGCCCTCCGATTATATCATGCACGAATCAGCACGGTATGAGGGGAAAAAACCACTTTTTCCCCATTTTTTAAAAAGCCCGCACGCTGACTGTTGGCGACTTAACCAGGCAGATTAAGGTGTGGAGCTTGCCAATTATGTACGAGCTAGCGCACTTGAACGTGTGGGCAATGTCCGTCAGAGCTCGCGCTGCCCCATTTTATTTACCCCGTATGGAAAAGGCCATAAATGTTTGGATATCATTGAAAATGCTATAACTATTACTCCAATGAAACTTGCAGAAAATTGTTGTTGGGTGTGTATTTTACAGTCCACATATGACTGGTCTTCTGCCAACTACACTGGCTTCCAATTTACAGTACTTTTGAGCTCAATTCAAGCTATTGGTTTTGACTTACCAAGCCCCAAGCAGTTTCAGAGAAGAATATATGAAAGACTGCCTTCTCTCATGCAAGCCTGCTCAAAATGCGAGTGCCTCAACAGAGATCCTTTTGTGTCTCACAACCTGCAAGGCTCAGATAGTGAGTATATATGACAGGTCTTTCTCTGTACCACCTCTTCAGCTGTGCAACTTCCTCCTGAGGTTAGTCTGTGATTCCACTGCTCTTGGACTTCCAACGGATAGCTGTAACTCTGTTATTTCACATGGCCTTCAACCTTTAATACCAAGGTGGCTTGTTCGGCAATTTTAACTCACTGTGTTTGTGTGTGTGCATGGGTTTAAAACTGAAAATTTTAAAACCTAATGGACAGGACATTCTCAGTATATCTTTAGGCTCTGGAATTCCCTTTCCAAAGAGGCCAAAATGACCCCATCCCTGCTGTTCTGGCAGCAGGCAAATAGTTTTTATTCTGACAGGCTTTTAGAATTGATCTTTTTTTATAACAGGAATGCTGTAATGTTTTTTATACAACTTTTCTTTAACTGCTTTTCATATTTTTTAGGTATATGTTTTAAATTCTTTTAACATTATGAATAGCTTTGTTGTATTTTTTTGTTGACATTTGTATGTTTTTATATATACTGTACTTCTTTTTAAGCAGTTAAGCTGCCTGAGTTCCAGTTTGGGAAAAAGGAAGATATTAAAAAAAAAAAAAAAGTAAAGGAGGAAGAGGAGAAGCAGAAAAAAATGGTTTGAATCTGTTTTTAAACAATTTTATTATCTGTGTACATTTAGTATTTTTAATAATGTTCTTATCTGAGGTATGTTGCCTTTGAGGCCCTGGCAGGCTGAAAGGTGATAAAAAAATATTATTATTATTATTACTACTACTACTACAACTAAAAATATTCACATTAACAATATAAACCTAAGCTTATTCACGCAGAAGTAAGTCCTATTGTTTTCAAAGGAGAGCACTATTGTTATTATGTGCCTTCAAGTCATTTCTGACTTACCACAGTCATTCTTGGCAAGATCTGTTCAGAGGGGGATTGCTTCTGCCTTCCTCTGATGCTGAGAGAGTGTGACTTGCCCAAGGTCACCCAGTGGGTTTCCAAGGCTGATCAGGGATTTTAAAACTATTCTCCACAGTTGTACTCCAATGCTCAAACCACTACACCACCCTGGCTCTCAGAGGAGAATAGTCTCAGGTAAATATGTGTTGTGCAGATGGGGAATGGGTGGCTTTCCAGAGCCAGCTACTCAATAACTCCCAGCAGCTGTAGCCAGCACAATGAATGGTAAGGGACAATGGGAGTTGCAGTCCTGCCACATATTTTTCATCCTTGGTGTTTAGAGCTGTGGCCTTTGTTTCAATAGGAAGAAAAGATTAAGGGAGCAAGCCAAACATTTCATAGAAAAGATGGTATTTGAGAAGCATTCTTTCTTAATTCAGGGGAAAAAAAGAAGGGAAAGAGAAATGGAGTATCATGTATGTGGGATGGGGGGCAGGACACAGGGAGAAGCAGGAAAGGGTGGAGCTTTCAAAGTGGAACAAGATATCCTCAGGGCAGAACAAGCGTGGGAGCAAGATAAGGAGTTTTATAGGAATATCTTATCACACAGTCTGATTTTGGTAGCCGAACAGTAAACAAAGGAGGAAAGCTAAGTGTGACAAGTATGACAGGGTAATATGAATATGCCCAATTTGCAGCTTACACACCAATATATGAAATACTTTTCATGCACTTTTAGAATTTTCCTAAATTTTGTCATGCAGTTCTCCCATTTCAGAATTCACACAAAAATGTATACATTAGGAGGCAGTGTGCAAAAAATGTGAGAATTTGGGGAAATGTACCAAAAAATCTATTATAGGGGGAAAAAAGTTGACTGAGAAACATCCATACACACACACACACACACACACACACACACACACACACACGTATAATGCAAAGTGTACATAGTAATGCACACAAATGTTTCTGCATACTTCTGAACCACAACAAAAAACTGATATGCAAACAAGTCAAACAATCTCAAGGCTGGGAAAAACAGGCACTGAACAAACTGAAGCAGATAGATTTGCTAGTGAAAGCAGAAGGCCAGAGAGGAATAAGCCGCAACAGTCAAGCCACAAATACACCAGAATGTGAACCAGAGTCTTTCTAAAGGATCAGAGGGACAGAGAGCAAAGGCTATGATTCATAATATACAGAAGATGACTTGGTGATTACTGAGTAAAGGAAGCACAGGAAAGGAGTTAACACTAAGGCTAAGATTTGGCCATTTCCACAGGATGGCACCCTCCCAGCACGGGGACGCGAGAGGAGTGGGACCACTACGATGCTTTTGCATGACACTGTCACGTTCCCACCCTTCTCATGTCCCCAGCCAGTGTGATCATGGGGTATATCACTGATGGAAAAACTCTGTCAATGGCCCCCAATCACACAAGGCTTCCATCACTGCTGGCCACAAAGAAGGGACAGAAGTATGATCATGCACTTCCTTCCCCATTGCAGCATGGGAAGAAAGCCAGTAGCAGTGGGGAAGGAAGAAGCGTGTCCCTTGCATTCCCTTCCACAGGCTGTGGCCAGGTGCGGAGGGGAGAATTGGGGGCACACACCCATCCCAGCAGAGGCACTGCTGGATTGTGATGAGACGATGTGGGAGAGCATTGTCATGTGGAAATTGCCTTTATTTTATGCAGCACCTCCTCAACAGGCTGGAAGGTAACACTGACAATACACATGTGATTGGCCTTCCTCATACACAGGTTTAACATTTGTGGATTTGATTATTCATGGATTATCTGCTGCCGTCTTTGCTTCTGCCATATGCCATTTTTAATAGGGACTTATCTCTCCTCATGTTTGCAGTCTCTCTGTATACTTTGTAAGACTGAGAGAGACTGCAAGAGACTGTAAATGTGAAGTGAGGCATATAAGTTTCTATTTAAACTTGTGTAGGGCAGCAGCAGAGGCAGCAGCAAGCCCTACAAGCTGCTGCTGCTGCTGCCTTACAAAGGAATCCTGCCACCTGAGGTGGTTGGCGTGCTTCCCACCACAGCTTCAAAGGTATTATACTTTTTATTGTGTGTTATATATGATGGGGGGGTATAGATGTTCATGGTTTTCCTACTTTTGCAGGGGTCTTGTGGCCCTAACTCCTGCAAATGTGGAGGGACAACTGTAGAAGTATTGGAGTAATGGAAAGGTTGAGAGGAAAGATAAGACATTCAGTTTTGGACACACTGAACCAGAGATGGCAGTAAAATATGCAACTTGAAATCACAGGGAAGCAGGAGGGCATACAAGCTTGGATGAAAAACAGAAATTCTAGGGTACAATAAAAGTGCTTGCTGTTGAAAAATAGACCTATCCAGAACTTTGAAATGGAATGGAGAGAGGTTTTGAACTGGATAAAGATAAGAAAAGAAATAAAGCAAGATTGTATGTAATGTAAGGTAATAATGTAATAAGGCAATGTAACAAAGCAGCAATGTAACAATGTAAGATGTAACAATATAAGATTATCTGTTAAGCTGAAACTATGTAATGGTATGGAAACAAGCAGATTCAACTGGAAAATAAGCTTGGAGGTGGGGAAGGGGGGCCTTTTTTATTTTCAACTATAAACTTTAATAAAAAAAATTTTTTTTAAAAAGTGCTTGCTGTTGCATCAGCATTAAGCATCAGGCCAAGAGATCTGATGTTTAGCAGGGATAGTATATAGCGAGAGATCAGAGAGCTGAAAACAAATCCTTGGAGGACAAAAATAAGGAAACACAAGAAACAAGTATCAACAGCTCCCTCCACAACAGCCATCTCATTTCTTTCCTCAAGCCTTTCATGGGCCATTTCCATTTTCAACATCCTATGGAATCCTAGGGTTTGCAGTTTAGGGAGGGGTCGGCCAGCCCCTCCCTAAACTGCAAACTCCAGGATTCCATAGGATGTTGAAAGTGGAATAATAGCATCTCCCTTCCCTTCCACTCTTGTATCTCCATGTTTCACTTCCTATGAACTCCTTTTGGCACACTCAGCTCCACCATCCATTCCGAAACACTCAGTTTAATCCTGCTCAGATTTTACTCATCTTTTTTATCCTGCTGCTCTTTATGGTTAAATCCCAATGTTAATGCCAACTAGAATAGATGCACTAGGCCGATTCTAATGATATAGTAAGTCAATATTTGTGCAAGTTCCATTAATTCTATGGGCCTACTCTATTTAAGACTAACAACTGGTTTTAGGTCAGTGCCTAGAATTTCTTCCCAGAATGTGTTTCTTTCAAGACTTTCCTCAAAATTTAACTTTGGGGAAAATCTTTGGAACAACTTGCAGATTCTGTTACAGGCATACCTCAATTAGCAAAGAGCCTGAAAAAGAACTCTCTTTTTATAAAGTCTTTCTGGCCCACCCAACCCCACCTTCTCCTCTGTCTAGCTTGAGTTTTTTTTGTTTTTTTTAATAGCAGCATTGGTATTGAGAGGACGATGGCACACAGATGTAAAGGCACAGACTTTTAGTGTTGGGTTTCAGCAATTTGTCTGCAATAAACAATGCAATAAAGCTTGATCTGTGAAAGAGCTGGATTCCACTCCAGTCAATCCTACTGTAGCTGTGTGTGCTCGCCTACGATTGGTAAGGAAAACAGCCTCCTGTCTCCAGTGTATGAAAGAAGCCTAGGCCCTTTCCACACGGGGGTAATAAAACGCTTTAGCGCACTGTAGCGCGATTTCTGACGGAGGTCTTCCATACCTTAAAGCGCGCTGAGTCGTCTTTAATTTCCAAGTTCCACACGTCAATCCGTTTAGAAACGTCTCCAACTGTGCTTGCACGTGCTTTTTAAAAACCGGAAAAAAAGTGTTACTTTTCCCCCTGATCCGCGCAATCACGTTCTTGCTCACTTGTTTGGAAGCGCAGATACGCGCTGATTCGCCCCTGAGATGAACGGGGGGTGGGCCGTGGGCGTGGACAGCCTATCACAGCCATAGTGGGCGGGGTTATGTTAATAGCGGGGGTGGTCAGGACGGCAACGTGTGGATCTCTGAAACCGCGCTAAGCCGGATCAAACATAAGACGTATGAATAGAGAGCGCGCATTAGCGCGGATACAAAAAAACCCGGTTCAAACCGCCCGGAACTCGTCACTACGCGGATTCCTCTTCTCATGTGGAAAGGGCCCTAGATCTATAAGTCTGGCCACTAAAATAGAAAGCCTAAGAAAACCGGAGGCTGGTGAAAAGAAAAAATAATCCCCAGATACATCTTGGGAAATTTCAAATGGCATCTAGATGGTTCAAAATGTTTTTGTTTGCTTGTACAAGGCTTACCTAATCTGTTTATTTCATTTTACATGTGCACAGTATTAGTTTTGGATAAAAGGTTTGCTGAAACATGTTGAACTACTCTTAGTTTTGTGGTATAGGAAACTACCCTACTCTTTCCATGTTACTTCTGCCTCTGGTATGAAATTTTTAAAGAAGCAGTATCCAGGAATACTTCCACTTTGTTAACTGGTGCACATCTGTAATCAAGCCAAAATAGACATTTTTAAAATCATTACAAATTTTTCCCACATTCTTCTCTGCCTCCATCTCTCTCTCCTTCCTGACTCCTTGTGTCTGTTTTCAGATTGTAGGCCCCCTGGCATTCCAAGCTGTCAGATCTGTTATTTGTAAAATTCCATTTATACAGTTGGCAGTATGTAACAACAGAAAGGTCAATGAGGATGGGAAAGGAGTGTGCAAACAGTGAACTGTGGGAAGTTGAGACAACAAGAGGACAACAAGAACAAGAACAACAATGATAACATTTGCTCCAGAAGGCTGGGGGCAAAAGGGAGGAGAATCGAACTGTATGAGCAGGTTGGGGCAAAGGAAGATAACAATAACAACGATGATAATGATGACGATGATGATTAATAAATGCAAAGAAATGGTGGTATTTGTCTACTGCCTCCTTGTAAATGTGTCTACTGCAGATCGCAGGAGCATGTGCATTTACTCATTTCTCTCTTCTTTCCCAATTTGAAGACCCTTGACGAGCTATTTTAAATAAATACTTGACGCACATTAGAGTTCAAATCTTGAGCTAAGTCTTTGGGGTCTATGGCAACAAAAGGTATTTAAAGCGGGTCCTTGGTAAAAAAAAAAAAGTTAATAACCACTGATGTAAGGTCTTCCCCACTATCCTGAGTATTGTGGAGTTAGGTAATCACAGTATAGTAGTTGTAGGTTTCTATTCTATTAACTGCGCTGACAGTGTGCAGTGTATTTCCTCTTCCATTCAGAACTGCCAAGTATGCAGAGTGCAGCTCTTTAAATCTATGAATCAAGATTTCCTATTGCCTGGGATTCCCCTTGTGTTAAGAAGAATGATTGCTCATGCTTGCACCTTTTATACAAAGTCTGTGGAGGTTACAAGAAGTCAATAGGGATTAAGAAGGCTAATTTTGTGATTTAGAGGTCTTGGTTACAATTCTAGCAAGCAGACACAAACGCAGATTTAATGTGTGTTGTTTGATCTCTCAATCTCTCTCTTCCTTTCCCACTGCCTGCCTACCTCCCTCTACAACCCAGCCCCACACTGCCCCACAGTGGCATGCTGTTTCTACCTGAAAATCTCCTATGGTAAGAGGAGGCACAATGCTAAAGCATTCCACTGGCAAAAGTGTTCTAGTCTAAGTTCTGACAGATCCACAGTATCATTTAAATCAGGGATAACAGAGAATGCACTAACTTGAAAAGCACAGGAAATTTTATGTTCTATCTTATTATGCTAGCTGAATCAGATATGAACAATACGCAGAGCATGGAATGCTCTCTTGGAATTACACATGGGGAGGGGCTTAAATGTGAAAAAAAATAGTATTAACATTGATTACCACACATCAGAATCAAACTTTATTAGACCATGGGAATACATGGAACAATGTCCTTCTCAAACAGCTTGTTCATATTACCAACTTGGAAAATGACAATTGGTTTATTTGTTGCAGTTATATACCACCTTTCTTCAAAGTAGCATATCTTTCTCTCTCTCTCCTCAATTTTATGCTCAGGTAGAGAAAGGGTGATGAGCCCATTGCCTTCACATCAATCCCTTGAAATAAACAACCCATCTCATGCATTTGTCCTTGTTACATTACAGTAGGAATTTTTTTAAGACCCCTTCTGCAGGATGACGCTCTCGTGCATCGTCCCATTGCAATCACGGCTGTGCCTCTGCCAAGATGGAAGTGTGGCCCCAGTGCTGCCCTCTGCACCTAACCATCTGCCTGTAGAAGGGGGCACAAAAGATATGCCTCTTCTTTCTGCACTGCAGCTGGCCTTCTTCCCATGCTGTGGTGGGGAAGGAAGCGCGTGATCGTGCTTCCATCCCTTCTGCATGGCCAGCAGTGATGGAAGACTCACACGATGGGGGTCACTGATGGAGTTTTTCTGTCAATGAGATTTCCTGCAACTGCGCTGGCTGGAAATGTGAGAAGTTCAGGACCATGACAATGTCATGCAGAAGCATCGTCGCAGTCCTGTTCCTCTCGTGTCCCCATGCTGGGATTCCACCGTCCTGTGGAAAGGGCCTAAAATCCTCAAATGGTTTTAAACAGTTCCAGTGAGGAGGAAAAACAGGAGGTGTCTAAAGAGCCCAGGATGGATGTCTGAAGAACCTCCAACTGAGCTAACATTTAAAAGGGACATGTATAAGAAATGGAAAAAGGTGGACTCACCCAAGAGGAATAGGCAGCACATGTAAGGAGAAATACAGAAAACCTAAAGTGCAAGCTTGCTATTTAGGGTAAAAACAATAAAAAGGGTTTTTATTAGCTGTGCCCACAGCAAAAGGAATAACAAAGAAATGATAGGGAGAAGATGGAGAAATGCTAACGGGGGACAGGGAAGAAGCAGAACTACTCAACACCTTCTTTGCCTCAGTCTTCTTCCAAGAGGAACACAGTGTTCAGCCAGGGGAAAATAGAACAGACAGTGTAGTAGGGGAAATGCAGCACAGAATAGGTGAAGAAGTAGTACAGGAATACCTGGCTACCCGAAGGCCATTTCCACACTACACTGGTAGAGTGTTATTATTCCACTTTCAGCATCCTGTGGAATTCTGGGATATATCGTTTACTAAGGCTAAACAGCTCTGTGACTGAGAATTCTAAATGCCCCTCCCTAAACTGCAAACCCCAGGATTCCATTGGATGTTGAAAGTGGAATACAAGCACTATAACAGTATAGTGCGGAAATGGCCCAAGTGAATTGAAGTTGTCAGGGCTAGATGACCTACATTCCAGGGTATTAAAAGAACTGGCAGAAATAATCTCAGAGGCACTGGCAATAATCTTTGAGAATTCCTGCAGAACAAGTGAAGTCCTAGCAGACTGGAGAAGGGCAAACATTGCCTCCATCTTCAAAAAGGGGAAAAAGGGGACACAAGCAATTGCTGCCTAGTCAGACTGACATCAATACCAGGAAAGATGCTAGAGCAGATCATTAAACAGACAGTCTGTAAGCACTTAGGCCCTTTCCGCATCTTACCTTTTTTCGGCACTAGGGTGCGGGGATCACGTGAGCAGTCTCTGGCAAGAGGCTCTCACGCCCCTGTTGCTTCAGCTCCGCACGAGCAGCCTGCTTGCGCGAAAGCCCCATCTCTTCCTTCTGCAGTGCAACCTGGGAGTTTCCCAGGCTGCACTGGGGCAGGAAGCGCAACCGGCGTGGCTTCGGAGGCTCTGCACGCCAGGTAAGTGCACGTGGGGCCCAGGAGTAATGCGCAATCGAGCACCATTTCTGGCTTCCAGCTGAAAATGAAAAGGTGTGCGATCGGCACCTGCCAGCCCCTTGAGCATCGTGCAATTGTGGGTGCGTTGTGCAGATCGCTCCTCACAATCGCGCGATGCTCCAGGCGCCATTTTGCATGGCAAATAAAGTGCTAAAAGGACCTTAGAAAGGAATGCTGTGATCACTAAAAGTCAACATCAGAAAACAAATCAGGCCAGACTAACTTTATCCTTCCACCTCTCTCTTTCTCCTCTCTTTTTTTCCTACAGTTACTAGCTTGATACGTGAAAGGAATTATGTGCATGTAGCGCAGAGCTTTCCAAACTTTTCATGTTGGTGACACACTTTTTAGACATGCACCATTTCGCGACACAGTATTTCAGTTTTACTAGCAAACCAGATATTAAACTAACATAAACTGTAATAACAAAATGTATGGGGACATAACATATCTCATGAAAATCTCTCATATATTTTTTAAAATATATGATTTACAAATAATATACTTTCCAAGATTGTAGGCTACACACCTACACACTTCAGGTAACACACTAATGTGTTGCAGCACACCGTTTGGAAAGCTGTGATGTAGCATACCTTCGTTTTAGTAAGGTCTTTGACAAGGCCTCCATGATATTCCTGCAAACAAGATGGTAAAATGTGGACTAGATAATGTTACTGTTGGGTGGATTTGTAACCGGTTGACCAACCGAAGGCAAAGAATGCTCACCAATGACTCCTCTTCATCCTGGAGAGAAGTGACTAGTGATGTGTCACAGCGTTCTGTCCTGGGCCCAGTGCTATTCAACATCTTTATAAATGACTTGGATGATGGAACAGAAAGCATATGCTTATCAAATTTGCAGATGACATCAAATTAGGAGGGATATCTAATATCCCAGAGTATGTGATAAGAATTCAACATGACCTTAACAGATTAGAAAGCTGGGCCAAAATTAACAAATTGAATTTCAACAGAAAGAAATGTAAGGTACTACACTTAGGCAGAAAAAAAATCAAATGCATAAATATAGAATGGGTGATAGCTGGTTTGAGAACAGCACATGTGAAAGAGATCTAGAAATCTTAATTGATCACAAACTGAACATGATCTAAAAAGGCTAATACAATTCTTGGCCGCACCAACAGGAGTATAACATTTAGACTGAGGGAAGTAATAGTACCACTCAGTTCTGCTTTAGAAAGACTACTCCTGGAATACTGTGTCCATTTCTGGGCACTACAAGGCAAGGATACTGACAAGGTGGAATGGGTCCAAAAGAGGGGGACCAAAATTGTATCAGGCCTGGAAACTACGCCCTATGAGGAATGGCATAGGGAGCTCAGGATGGTTAGCCTGGAGAACTGAAGGTAAAGGGTGACATGATAGCCACGTTTAAACATTTGAAGGGATATCATATATGGAAGATAGAGTAAGCTGGTTTTCGGCTACTCCAGAAACTAGAATATGGAGCAATAGCTTCAAAATATAGGAAAAAAGATTCCACCTAACAATTAGGAAGACACTCTTGACAGTAACAGTAGTTCAACAGAGGAATACACTGCATCAGAGTATGACGGAGTCTCCTTTGGAGGCTTATAAACAGAGGCTGGATGGCCATCTCTCGGGAGTGCTTTGATTGTGTATTCATGCACAGCAGGGGGCTGGATTGGATGCTCCTTGTGGTCTCTTCCAATTCTATGGTTCTGTTCTATGATTCTACTCTGCACAGTTGGCCTGATACAGTGTTCGGATCTCTGTTTCAGTATGTCGCAGCTTGATGAAATGCTAATTTAGGGAAACATAAAATAACTTCTTCAAGCCTCCTTACTATAAACACTTCCAATCAGGAGCTCTATCCAATCATGGAATTTTATATAATTTGCTATCAGAGTCACCTTTAGGCACTTTGATGTCTTCTTCCTCTTTTGCTATGGAAGGTGCTTTTGGGGCCTGGAAGCTTCTCTTCAGGCTTCATAAGGGTTCCTCCAAGTATTACACCTTTAGGCATAGCTCTATGATTTTTTTCTTAAAGAATACACCTCAAGTCTGATAACAGTAAATATAACCATCATCCAGTTAGACACATTAGGGAATGAAAATTGGCTGCAGCTGTTCTTAACTGAGGCCCCTTCCACATGGTATTTGCCATGCGAAAGGTCACCAGGAGTGTTGCGCGATTGTGAGGAGCAATCTGCACAACACACTCATAATCGCGCAATGCTCCAGGGGCTGGCAAGCGCCGATTGCGCACCTTTTCATTTTCGGCTAGAAGCACATTGCTCCCAGGCCCCGTGCACACTTACCTGACATGTGGAGCCTCCGGAGTTGTGCCGGCCGTGCTTCCTGCCCAGCACAGCCTGGGAAACTCCCAGGCTGCACTGAGGAAGGAAGAAGCGGGGCTCTCGCGTGAGCAGGCAGCTCATGTGAAGCTGAAGCAGCAGGGACACGAGAGCCTCTCGCCGGAGGCTGCTCATGCGATCCCCACACCCCAGTGCCGGAAAAAAATAAGATGCGGAAAGGGCCTGAACTCACAGATGAGTGAAACAGCAATTGGACGCTCAAGGAAGGCATCATTTCAGGACTGGATTCAGCCAAATGGTAAGGAGTACTGACAGCATTTTTCTGGCCTCAGAGACTATGTTCTTTTGTGCTGAAGCAAATGACTGCTGCTCCACTAACATTTCTTCTGATTCATGCAAATCTGCTGGTTCAGGGCCCACTACATCATTCAAATCCAGCATGGCTACATCTAGATGTTTGGGGCATGAACTGAAAACATTACAGCTAGAAGTTTATCAGGATACAGTGATAAAAACTTGCTTAACTTCCTAGTGTCTTTCCACTGTTAGAAGGTATGAAGCAACTTGGAAACCATTCCTAAAACGCTGCAAAACAGAATTAGTCAAAAACAAGAAAACACGGGGGAAACACCTGCTTCCTTCTCTTCATTTGGGCTTAGATACGGGCTTCTGGCTAAACACATTAAAAGCAGGCAAGTAACAATGTTGCTCATGGTGTTGAAATCAAGTGGCATGTCAATAAGAAGCCATGCACATATAAAGTGCTATTTAAAAGGACCAACTTTACGAATCCACCTCCAGTTCATAGGTTCCCAAGTACGGATTTAAAGCCTCTATTGAATTCACCATTTGCACTACTGCAAGATGTGTCCTTGCATTTGTTTACCATGAAGATAGCCTAACTGGTCTCTAACAGCAACAACAAGGGTCTCTGAACTGTCAGTGCTTTCTGAGAATTAGTACTTCTGTCAGTTTACTGAGAATCAAGTGACTCTATAATTTGATCCAACTTTTCTACCAAATGCTTCCAGAGGTCTCACTATTTTGGTTTTGCCCTAATTTGTCTCAGCCATCTGGAATGAAGTGGCATGCTCTGGACATCCATTGTGTATTAAAAATCTATATTAAGCCTATGAAGGGTTTCAGACAAATAGTCATTATTTGCTACATACAATCCATGCTTCTTGGCCAACACAGTCTCAAAGCCAACTCTGTTTCTTTGAATAAGGGCACACATTTTATTCTGCTGCAAATTTATTAAAGACCCGAGGCAGAAAAATGTGTGGGCTCATTCCACAAAGGCAATGGCTACAAGTAAGTGGAAAAGGAACTGATAGGCAGTGCAGAAAGTGAGTGAATAAAGTGGAAGGTACCATAGTTATACTTCAGCAAAAGAAATATTGATACAGCTCTCTTCAAGTACACAACTTTTAAAAAAAACCAGCATTCTTTTAAGTGTAGTTATTTTTCTTGTTAAGTACAAAGGAAGTTTATGTGATTTACTTTCCACTACAAATATTCCAATAAAATAATTTCAACCTAAAGCTAAGAATGTGTCTGAATGTTGCATTTAAAACAAATATGCTAGACTTCTGGAGGGAAAAGTAGTTTTACTTTTTTTGAAAACCTCAGATCACTGCTGCACATCACAGGGCATGCCTGTTCCTGGTTTGGTGGAGTGTATGTGAACAGGACATAGCCTTAACTCTGATCTTAAACTGGAAGTTTTATGATTAATAACTATACCAGAGCCAGAGTTGTGTAGTGGTTTCAGCACTGGACGACAACCTAGGAGACCAGAGCCATTTCTGCACTACACTCTTATAGCGCTATTATTCCACTTTCAACATCCTACGGAATCCTGGGGTTTGCAGTTTAGGGAGGGCCAACCAGCCCCTCCCTAAACTGCAAATGCCTGGGATTGAACCTGTGAGACTGAACATACTAAGCAAGGATTCTGCTACTGATTTATGGTCCCTCCTCCAGCCAATTCTCCTCATTTTTTCCCCAGAAAGATCCTGTCCAAGGCTTCCATAAAAGAAAGTTGTTGCCCTCTGACTACTATAGAGAATCCCTTTAGCTCGAGCAGGCAAATAGCCTGGGTGACACCATGAAAAAAAGTCTTCGTCAATCGTTTCTGATCAACAGAAACATATAATGAGCAGAATACTACAGTCAGGAAAGTGATAACCACAACAATGTTGTCTACAAAAACAAAAAGCCTGGAAAGTTTATTAGATGATAAATCCAGCATCCCCCAACCTGCACTTCATGCAGATTGGGGAATTCTTGGAATTGTACTCAAAATACTTTTTAGGTTTGAAAATTTGAAGTGGGAGAATAGAACAGTGTTAATATGAAAATGTACACTGGTTAATAAATAATGCAGTCTATGCTTAATAAGCTATCTATCTAAGTAAGGAGAGCAAAAGAGAGTATCAGCTAGCCAATCAAAAGATAATGAAAACAAGACAATGATCCAGCAGAGAGATACAGAAAATCGGTGGTATAACCCAGAAAGTATTTATCTTATGGGTGGGGGGAGTAGGGACAATCACAACATTTAGTCATACATAAAGGCTGAGAGCCAAAATTTGTGAATCAGCGGTCTTTAGCATTTCACCTTTCAAGATGCACTAAAACAGATAGCCTTGCAAACACTATAAAAGACAGAAAAACCAGCACCACTCTACTGTTCTAAAGATGGGCTGTGTGACCATGCCATAAGACACACCTGTTTCACTCTACAAAAAACAACCATGATGCTTGACACACACAGAGATGACCACAGGCAGACATGACATTAGGATGTTATGTAGAATATGGAGTAAGTTTATTTTATGCTGTTCCGGAGACCAGAACATGAACGAATGGATTGAAATTACAAGAACTAGGATTCCACTTAAACATTAGACAGAACTTCTTTACTGTAAGAGCTTTTCAACAGTGGATAAGACTGTGGGCCTTTCCACACTACACTGTTGTGGTGCTATTATTCCACTTTCAACATCCTATGCAATCCTGGGGTATGCAGTTCAGGGAGGGGCATTTAGAATTCTTAGCCAGAGAGCTCTTTGGCCTCAGTAAACTGCAAATCCCAGAATTCCACAGGCTATCAAAAGTGGAATAATAGTTAAAAGTGGAATAACAGTGTGGAAAGGGCACTGTCTCAGAAGGCGGCGGATTTTCATCCTTTGGTGGTTTGATGGCCTCTGTTTGATGGCCATATGTATCTGCATTCCTTCACAGCACAAGGTTGGGCCAGATGGCCCTCTGGGTCCCTTATAATTCTGTATTTCTGTATTCTGTATTGAGCATGATATAGCTCTTAATTAAAATTATGATTTTAGCTGGTATTCTAACACATAGCTGTATGATTCCAGTGTTAAATATTTTTCATATCTTCTGTTTTTAACAAATTTTTAGACTGTTTTAATTCTACAGATTTTTAAATTATATTTTAAAATGATGGTCACAACCCTGTAACAAGAGACACAACTATGATGTACAGCTAAGATTTTCTCCCATTCATCCCTCCCATCTCACTTTCATCCTCATAATTCAGCAACAAATGCCAGCCAATTGTATATATGTTTTACTTATTTTTGTATGTTTTTAATGTTATTTGTTTTAATATTTTATAAACCGCCTTTATCACAGAATGGGCAAAAGGTGGGAGTTAAACAAATATTTCTATTTATTTTTAGACCACTTTTTGAAGAAGGTGAGGGAATCATGCAGCCTTCCCAATGAAGCTGAACTGCAGGCCCCAGAATTCCTTACCAAGGACTATATAGTGCCCAGGGCTTCTGGGACTTACAGTCCAATAACATCAGAAGCCCCCACATTATTCCTACTTGGATGACAGAATAAAAGTGCTCCTGAGGCAACTTGAAATATAGATATTCACAATATAATGATCTATTTCAAAAACTGTAATACCAAAGCTAAGAATTAGCTCTCACATTAATAAAAAAAATGTAGCTCAGTAAAAAAAGAGATCTAACAAATAACTACAGCTAAAATGACAATACATTTCCAAAAACAAATAAAATTCTTTCAGATAAAAGAAATGGAAAGCAAACAAGTCTTTAGAGATCTTTTAAAGGCCTGCATCAATGGGACTCTCATGTGCCTCCATTTTGGCAGAGCATTCTAAAATTTAGAGTCACTGTAGAAAAGGCTTCTTTCTTGTACCTGCAAAATTAACTTCTCTCATAAGCGGGTGAATGTTTCTCATCTTAGACAGCCTGCACTCCAAATAATTCAGTCTCAAGCCATTTAAGGTTTTAAAAGTCAGAACTTTAAATAAGCCTTAACTGTAAATGAGACCACCACTGTAACTAGGACAATAATATTTGGGTATTTTGTACCAGCTGATATTCCCAAACCATATTTATAACCAGAACCATGCACAGGACATTCCAGTAGTCCAGCCTGGCTTTCTCTTGCATATGAACTAGTGAGGAAACATGTGACCTGTCCAGAACTGCAGTTGCTGCTTAAGAAGGTAAATATCACTCTCGGACACTACCATCACCTGAGCATCACCAGTGAGTGATAAATCCAGATGTTCTCCTGAACTGTGCATGTGGTTCTTCAAGATGAAGGCAACTCTGGCTAGGATCAGCTGAAAATCTACATGCAGCAGAGTTCATTTCCCCATACACTGTACCTCCATCTTGTCTTGTCTGGATTAAGTATCAATTTCTTTGCCTTCATTCACACCAAAACTACCTCCAGGTACCAGTTCAAGAGTTTCGCATTGAAGCATGAAGCAGAGCTCAGTTTCATCCATGTAATACAGCTCAGTCCAATCCTTTAGACACCTTTCCCCAGCAGTTTCATAAACAATGTGCCCTCCATATATGTTGAAGCTCCATTTCAGGAATCTCCATGTAAAAGAAAAAAACATGTGAGTGTCATGTCCCATTGTAGTCAACAGATGCAATGTGCATGCACCCATGCCCCACGCCCCACAGGAACACATATATTGTATCCTTTGACTATAATGGGAGAGACACTTCACATGACCTCACATTTGTGTATGTGGAGGTAACACTAGAAGAGGGTGCACTGTAAATGCTAATGACCATGATAAAACCTCTGGCACATTATGATCCAGTGACCACAGAGTGGAACAGAAGTCTACCAGCTCTGCTTTCCAAGATTGCCCCTCCAGGATGTATTGGGAACACAGAGGCAGTCCACAACAATGCTACTCTGAAAACATACTAAGAGGTTCAAGAGAATCAAAAGCATGGGCACTGTCTTTACCCAATCACCAGCCCAAGTCATCATCCCAGCAGGGTGGCCAAGGCTGTTTATGTGAATAATCCCAGCAGGCAAGATCAGACAAGACCTAAATAATCAGTATCATCCAACACTGCCTAGAGTTGATAATGGTTCCTAATGAAGCACTTTGCCCCATAATGGTATGTTAGACATCAAATAGTAGTTGTCCCAAACCATTAAAACTAAACTCAGCACTGCTTCCCTTCAGGGCAGTGAGGGCCACATCATCCCTTAAGGAGAAATCAATCACCTTCAGCTTCCAAATCCGAAGTCCAGCCCCTGCATATTTTAAAAACCAAGAGTGAGCAAGGCCATTTCCGCACTAGGCTGCTATAGTGCTATTATTCCACTTTCAATATCCTATGGAATCCTGGGATTTGCAGTTTAGGCAGGGGCCTCAGAGTATTATAACAGTCTAGTGCAGAAATGGCCTAAGAGAACATGTGGAAGACTTCAGGCATCCAGAAAATTTGGTTGCGTCTTCAAGCTCTAGAAAAGTATCTACATCCATATGTACTGTTAGCACTCTAGTTATATGTCCCTCCAACTCTTTGAAAGCAGCCAAGTGATCATCTCCTATGGCCCTACTGTTCTTCTCTGGTGCCTAAAATGGACTTTCTGTTCACATTCCTGCTTATCAAATTCTGTGGTTCCTCTTTCAAGAGTAAGATTACTAAGAGAAAGCACAGAATAGCAGAGAATAATGAATCACAGGACATTTGGGTGGAAAACATTTTTAAATGATCATGTTGATGGCCTGGGTAACCATCTCACTGCAAGAAACCAGGGTAACACATAACTAAAAGCTCTTTCTGTCCAAAGATCCAAAGTACCCAATACTGACTTAGATTTAGTGCAAAAATTATAATTGCATTTGAACTCCTTCCTGTTACTTAGAAAACTTTGTGAGGAAAAAAAAAATTTAAATATCATATCAGCCAAAATCATTTTCGTAGCATATGCCCGTATGATCTGGGGTTACTCAAGCATATTCTTTTTAACTAAAGTGTGCAAGGAGGTACTGCATACCACCTTACACAATACTCTCCCACCATACAAACCCACTTCAAAAGGCAGACATGGAATACTTCACCTATTTAGTGGCTGGGAAGGAAGCTATGCACCAAGGTAGTGTTTGGCTGCAGCTAAGAGGAAACAGCAACCATTCTCCCACCTCAGATCTCTAGCATACTCACTAGAGATCTGAGAGGGGTGACAGCTGCTGTTTCCTCCCAGCTTGTAAATGTGCAGCCAAATGCTCCCTGGGTATCCCATCTCCTCTCTGGCTCTGGTTGTGGATGTGCAACCCACACTAGAAAACTATCATTGATATGGATGGAAGCAGCAGCCCAGCACAACTGTGCAGACAAAGCATTATATTTCTGCCCGTATAGATTCAGAATCTCAGCTATTATTAAGGTATTGTTGCATTCAAAACAAGTGTTGGAGTATTATGAGATACCATTGTACAGTCAGGTAACACACAATCATTCTCATCCTCTTACGACACAGTCAATGCCAATCAAAGGAATTGTTTGCAAAATTTTATGCGTATGTTTCAACACACTTTTTCCCTATAGCTCTCATCAGATTCTCAAAGAGCTCAATAAACCAAAACAGCACCACTGATATAGAACTGTAGGCTGATTCAGTATATGGCACCTCCACACTCTTAAACAGGTAAGATGTGTTATTTCGGCACTTAAGTCCCAATGTTCACTTGATTTTTCATCTCTTGCCAGAACAAGCCACACTGTCACAGAAATTCTTCACACTAGGTGGAATAATGACAGAGAACATGATAATTCTGTATGATATAATGGAGGCAGGAAAAGTCACCACAGAAAGGGTGTTTCAGACAACTTTGACAGGATACCAGTAATGCTTTGATGAAATCTGAAAATTATGATGACGATAGCACTGTGCAGAGCTAAGAAATAGTTTCACTTCAAGAACAGATTTTATAAAGACCCATTCATTATAAAATAGGATCTTGTCTCATGGAAATCTACAGGGTTCTAGAGACATGATATCCTTGCCATGGAGAACAGAGAATGAGACTCTGTCTAAACTGGTTTAAAAAAAGAATGGCCTAATTTTGCATCTATCACAAGAACATATGTGGTTGCTGCACAAAACAAAAGGCTACCAGACTTTCATGCTCCATCAAGTACTATGTCCAGATTGCAGCTCCTATTGCAAAAACATAATGGATGGGGCTTAGAATCTTAATTACCAGCAACAATTCTACTATTAATATCAATACCAGCAATCAACAATAAACCTCATGTCCTTTCCGTCTGACTTCCTCCTCACTTTCCCATTAAAATAGACCTCTCAAGATTTGAAGATTGTCATCCTGAAAATATAGAAACGTGTGGAAGACATGAGAACCTACAACAGACCAATAAACAGAAGAATATAAAGCACAATTATATAAAAGAAAATTCAAGGATAATAACATTTGGAAAACTAGACTTTTGTTTTTCATCCATTTCATCGCAAGGTATCTTTCCCTTGCAACCAGTCTGAGGGTCTAGAACTGAACCAAACCTTACAAACAGTGGCTATGATTCATGCAGGTGGGATGCCTATCTTCACCCATGCAGATAAACAGTAATGGCACCAAATCACAATATTCCCAAAGCTGTGCAGCATACAGACAAAAATCATGAGTTCAAATTTGCTCCTATTAGCAAAATCTTATTTGTTTCATTACTAGATTTCTAAAGACCTAGCATTAGAGTAACTGTAATACTTGGTATCTAAGAGTGAGGAAATCTGCCAGTTCTACTTTCTTCTACGTTGAATTTTTTAAACCTCAAGTTCTTTCCATCCTGAATATTAAGAAACTTACAAATTTTGATCAATCATTCAAAAATGAACTAAAACTAAATCTATCTTATCAGACCAAACTCACAAAGTCAAGCTAACCCCAATACTGGGAGGTTTACGTTATACCTGCCTGTGGTTGCTGATGTGAAAGATGTGGAGCCTCTCAGGAAAAAAACAAGC
The DNA here is from genome assembly GCA_948472985.1 of Iguana delicatissima. Lineage (NCBI taxonomy): Eukaryota > Metazoa > Chordata > Lepidosauria > Squamata > Iguanidae > Iguana > Iguana delicatissima. The sequence continues at coordinate 11,600 of CAOKZL010002769.1, read as the reverse complement.
AAGCATGTGTCAGCCTTGATTCAGCACTATGTGTGTGTTTATGCCTTTTAAGTCGACGACAACCCCATGAATTTCATAGGGTTTTCTTAGGCAAGGAACACTCAGATGCGGTTTTGTCAGTTCTTTGATCTGAAATATATCCTATAGCACCTTGTATTTGTTGTCAGTCTGCCATCAAACTACTAATCACAGCTAGCCCTGCTTAGCTTCCAAGATCAGATAGAATCCGGCACCTTTAGATTTCACTAACAGGGTTGAACATGTAGGGATTCAGTCCTACAGTTTTAAGAGTTAAGCACCCAAAGCCTGTATGGATGAATCTGTAGTTCAATGTTTCCACATTTGAATTATTAAAAATCTCAAGTTCTTTCCATCCCAAATACAAAGAGGTCTGCAAAATGTGGTAAATTCCTACCAGAAATGAAAGGAAACTATGTCCCATTCCCACTGCTCTCTCACAACAGGTGTTGGCTGAGCAAGTGGCTCCCCCTGTTGACCAAACATTCCTTGAGGTGCACATAACAGATGTTACAAAAAGGGTTTCTCTTTGTCCTCTGACTCTCCCAGCCCTTCTATTTCTCCTGATGAAGATAAAATATTCTCAACTAAAATACCCTGATTTCCCTCATACTGTAACACTTATAAATGAGCAACACATCCCAAAGTCCATACTGTGGTAACACCTTCATTATAGCAATCAGAAAAGCACAACATTCTCAATAAGACACCAACATTTTCTGAACCGCTGGTGTTTAGTCATCGAGCAGAATTTTGCAGAAGTTCAGTAATGCACCCCTTGTGAAAGCCCTGCACCAAAATTTGCCTGTAAAACACACAGAGGGAATGTTGCATGTAACAAAAGAAGCTTGACCTGAATAACAAATTTTAAAAATCAACGGGAGCAAATTATTTGCCTCAAGGGATAAATAACAAACAGGAATATCACTGCCAGATCTTTTAAACATATAACAAGAAGCCAGGTCTGCAAATCAACTGATGTGCCAGAACTTAAATGTTTTAATTAGAAATGCAATCATAAAAGGAAGGAGCGTAATTTAAGACCACGCTGTTGCTCTTTTCCAAACGAAATGCAGGCTATTTCATTAGAAACAAGATTGTAATTATGCCAAGATGGCCTTGCAAATAGCTACAGGTAACACAGAGTCGCAGGCATAAGGTAAGAACGAGGCATTTAACCTCCCACACAGCCACTGGAAAACCCCACAAGCTACTGGGAAGCCAGTGCTTTTGAGTACAAGCCTTCATTTGCGCCATCTGCAGCTGTTCGCAGCTGCCCCTCACCTCCACAAAACCCATCTTTGCAGAGCGGTGGAGGGCTTTCACAAGGGTTGCAGCCCCCACAACCGGTGGCGCTTCCCTTACCTACACATCCCTGTTCCCAGTAGTGCCATCTAGGTTGGCAGAAAGTGATGGGCTACCATGGCGACTTTTGCTTGTCTCATCAACAGCTTGGATTTAGTCAGACCCTGTTATAGCGGGAGAACCGGGGCGGGGGGGGGCAAGAGCTGTTGGCCATCGTTAATATACTACGCCAGTCATGAAGGAGAGATTAGGTTAAGCTACCACCGGTGACTCCAACGCAATTTAAAACACAATCCACTTCAGCATTTCGCCATTCCAAATTAAGGATTTCTCTGTCCCTCTTTTGTCCAACAACTGCGCGAGGAAGCTTTCCTACGCATGTAACTTCTATCTTGCCCCCAGGTTCCTAAGAGTTCCCGCACACGCATTCACACGCTCCGACAAGACGCGGGAAGCAGACAGCTCAGACTCCGCTAGTGTGTGCGTGTGTGTGCGCGCGCGCCTTTGCGAGCGCAAGCTGAGGGGGACGTAAACAGAGACGAAGGGGGGAAAATGCCAGCGTCGACCGCTTGGGGATGGCTCCGGGCTGTCTCTTGCTGACTTCATCTTCACACAGACGGTGCCTACAGCTCCAGAGGCGTGCGAGAGGACTTGCCATTCCCACACCCACCTCCCGTCTCCGGCACACGCCCGCACAGACACCCCCCCTCCTCCTCCTCCCTCCCTCCCCGCCCCCGCGTTCGCCCTCACCCCCCAGCCCAGTTTTGCATTCTGGTGGAAGCGAACGTGACGCCAGCCAAACTGGACGGCCGCCTCCCACCCGCACCAGCCAGCCGCCACTTCCCAAACCTCGCCTCCTTCCCTTCCTTCTCCCTCGCCAGAAAGCCGCTGGCGGTGGGGCGTCTCTCCGCCTGAAGCCCGGTCTCCCACCCACCCCAAAGCGCCGCCGCTGGCCGCGGGGGGAGGGCCAAAGGGGCAAGCGGCGCCGGCAGCTGCGCCTCGACCCGGCCGCAACGGAACCCGCGCCCAACAAGAAGCAGCCTCGCCGTGCCTCCGGAGCTCGCGCCGTTCCTCTTCCCTCTTCCTCCTCCGGGGGCTTCCCGCCCACAGCTCTGGCGGTGCTGCGCGCGCTGCTCCCGCCGCAGCTCCCGCTGCTGCTGTTGACCGGCCGCCTTTTCCCGCCAACCCAAACAGCCCCTCCAGTCCCCTCAGCCGCCGCCGCCCCCACCTGCTCAGAGTCCCGCTGAGTCGCAGGTATTGGAAGGACTGCGGCAGGGGGAGACGGGGGCTCGCGCTGCGGAAGAGACGGAGGCCGCCGCCGCCGCCGCCGCCGCCGCCGGCAGAGCAGCAGCGAGGCCGGGAGGGAGTGCGAGGAGGTGTGCGCGCGCTCTCTTCATACATAGCCTTGCCCACTGCAACCCCCCCGCCTCGCTTCGCGCCTCTCTCGGCTCCTCTTCCTCCTCCTCCTCCTCCTCTCACTCGGTTGGTCTAGTCTGCACGGCCCCCCCCCGCTCCACCCGCCGGTTCTCAGCTCCGTGCTGCAGAGCCGCCAGAGCAGCCGCCCGGACTCTGCAGAGCTTCCCCTGCGCGACCCGTTGCGAAGGCCCCCGGCGCTGGGCACGGCGCCGACCAGGAAAAAACATGGGAAATGCCCATTTCTACACACATAAGCACACGCCCCTCCACAAACACGCACACAGAGATTGCTTAGCGAAGAGGAGGGAGAAAAAAGCCTTCGCGGCCGTGCGCGACCGTTCCGCTCGCCACCGGGCTGGGAAGTGCCATCCTGCGGGGGGCTTCGAGGGTGACTCACCTAAGCTGAAACCGTCTGTGTGCCACCGTTCCAATGTGAAGTGATTAAAGCGAGTCACTGTGCATGTGCAGAGTACCCTGCTTCCCTGCGGGGAAGCATTTATCACTTCACATCGGAACGGTGGCACTGGAAAGAGATCGGGGAGCTAACCTCAAGCAGGGCACTCTGCACATGCACAGCGACTCCTTTTTATCACTTCACATCGGAACGGTGGCCCTGGAGGGAGATCGGGGAGCTAACCTCGAGCAGGGAACTCTGCACATGCACAGCGACTCCTTTTTATCACTTCAGATCGGAACGGTGGCCCTGGAGGGAGATCGGGAGCTAACCTCGAGACCGACTCACTCAAAACCTCCATCACCATCCCCCCCACACGAAGTCTTGTTTGTCTAAAGTTCCCCTTTTATCACACGGGCTCCCTTTCCCTTGCTGCTACACCTCCGTCGCACCGTGCAGAGCGCCGACGACGAGAAGCTCAGTTCCTCATCTCATGCCTTCACCGTCACAATAGGAAGCCTAACGCCGCCGTTACTGCCCCGGAATTTTAACACAACCCTTAACAACGGTAAAGAACCCTCAGTTGTTTGGATGGGCTACCCCAAGACAAAAATCTCCTGCAAGTAAAACTTAAAAACAAAAAAACCTTCCTCAGTTACACATTCCAAAGTCATTGCAATTTATTTTCTTTTCCAAGCTGCAACCCAAATTGGTGGGTTATGTAGGAACCTAGCGCAGTAGAGGTCAAGTGTCAATTCCTGGTTACCCCCACCTCGTCCTTTTTTTCTTCTTCCAGGTACTGTGGTGGGAGAAGAGAGGGGTGATCGGTCGTTTTATAAAGTGGAGGAAAGCCTCGTTCTCCCTCTTGGGTGCCAATGCCCCCAGGGAAGGGCTGGCTTGTTGGCTGGCGGCGTCAGCGACAACAGCCGCCCACATCCCCCGTTAGAATCGCTCTCCCCCATATCTCTGTCTCTTTTCAGCTCAGTGATTTGATTGACAGGAAGCCTTTCAAAGGCCGCCCACGCACACGGTCGGCACACAGACATCCACACGCACAGAGAGAGAGACACATACATTTTCTCTGAAAGAGCCAGAGAGATGGGGAGGAGGGTGCGCGGGTGGGATGGGGAAACATGAATGAAATACTGGAGCTGCAGAAGTGGCCAGGAGCAAACCAGGGGCAGAGAGATTTGGCCTGGGTAGAGGTGGGAGGGGGAATGAGAGCAGAAGAAGAGACAGAATATCTCCAGGGAGAACAATAGCATCTGAAGCCTTCCCTTTTAGAAGAAGCAGCAGCCTCCATGGTAGTGTGTTTTATTTCTGTGTTTTTTTTTATTGTTTTTCACTGGAGAGAAACATGTAGATAACACTCAGTTTTGATGCTATACACAGACAAAGTGGGGGACAAATGTTCACAGAAAAGTCTGGTCCACACAATTACTGGGTGAATGGTGGCAACCACAACAAAAGTGTCTAATGCTCAGGTTCCCAAAGTTGGCTGTAAGTATCAACATATAACTATGGGCAGCCTTCAGCCTATTTCATGTGACCCAAAAGAGACCCCACATCTACTTTCTGCCATCTATTTTCAAGGGATACTGAAAATAGACTAATAATGAGCATAATGCATAATAACGAGCATATACATGAATGGACACCCGTGAAAAAGCATTGCTGAGAAAGAGACATTACTTTGCACATCATTTTCTTTCAAAGGGGCTACATATGTAGATATGTGGACAAGCTACCATAAGGTTAAACAGCTCCAAAACTAGCCTTATTGTTGTGGCAGCTGTGGTTTCCATATTAGCAGAGAAATAAATTGCCCTCTGGTTTTCCATGAACTCTCCCAGGTCCTGAATCCCTATTGATGGCACATTTCAGCACCCTGGATAGCACCAGGCATATTAGTAAAGCAGAAGCAGAATGGCCTAGGTTCAAACTCTGGTACCTCCAGTTAAAAAATATCAGGTAATGGGTGTTGGCAAAAGTCTCCTCCTGACACCTTGGAGAATTCCTGGCCAATCAGAAGAAAGGAAATAATAGTAATAGCAGTCCTATAGAGGCTTAGGTTGGAAGAAGTCTCAATGAACTGGGGGGGGTACTTCTGAATTGATATGCATAGTATTGTATTGCTAGATGGATAAATAGCCTAACATGCTATAAGGCAATGTCCTATGTACAGTGGAAGAAAAATGTTTTACTATGTATAGTTGATGTTAATTGCCTAAAATAACACATCTGCTACAACAATCCCAGTCAGCTACTATGTGCTTATTTGAGCTTTACCACATTACTGCTGAAAGTAGTGAAAAAACAAACCCCATAAAGAGTAGCTTGACCAAATGAGATTAGAGGACTGGAGGTTAAAATGTCCTCCTTCTATCCCAACAGCCACTGCCCTGGCCATGGAGGGAGAGAAGAAGAGGAAGGCACAGCTCATTACACCTAGGCCCAGAAGGAGATGAAGGGCCATCTCTTCATCCCAACTGCCATTGCTGTGGCCTTGTTGGGAGAGAAGATTTGGCAGTATCTGCTGGACTTAATCCTTTGGCCCACTGCCATTCCCTCTTCCCAGTGTTACATGTCTTATTTAGACTCTAAGCCTAAGGGCAGAGAACTGTCAAATTAACAATCTGTAAGCCATTCAGAAAGACTTCATGGCTGAAGAGCAGAGTGTAAATACTCTAAACCAACCAATCAATCAATAAAAAAAGAGCTTTATGAGATCTTTTTGAATTTTGCAGGGTTGTGATAGGGGGATACTAATACATAGAACAAGCTTGGCAGATTCAGTAGGATCCGGGGCACTGATCTTGGTAGATTCACTGATGGGAAAATGTGGAAGGTTTTTTCTGTGTAACTTCTAGAGCACTAGTAGTAGTCTTCAGCAATAAATATTGTGGATCCTTAAAGCCTAACATATTTATTATGGCACAAACTTCCATGGATTAGAGCCTGCCTCATAAGATGTAAGTAGTTATCCTTAATTGGCCATTGTACGCATGTGTAAAAACATACATACAGTTATATACACTCAAACTTACAGAGAGAAAAAATGAACAGTACAGTCAAATGCAACTAGTTTGTGACAGATCTGTAAAACTTAAGTGTAGTGAGTATTTACAATAACATTAATTGGTACTGTCACCAAAAAAACCCTTACCTTTGGCAAGTTAATTAACATTTGTAATGGAATAAGCAACCATTATTTTGATTTAAACCTACATGAATTGGATGAAACTTGCAAGAAAATGACTATGCTTAAGTCAGAGGTAGAGTGTCTTATGAGGACAGAACTATGGCTATCACGGCAGTCCTGAAGGTGCAGGTCAGATCAGATAGGCAACCTCCAAGTGAATACTGAGATCCCTAGGCACTAAACATTTTGGGCTTTCCAGCTCTGAGACCACCTCCACCGAGAGATAGGAAAGTGAATAAAAAGGGATTAATGTGTTTAGTTATTCATTAATAAGCTAAACAATATAATTCAATTGCATTTATGTTAGAAGGGGTAAACTTTAACTATTAAGTTCATGTTAAATTGCAATTTAACTTTAAATACCTGTGCTAAAACTCTTATCAGAATGATGCTAGAAAATGTCATCCATGATTCTTTTACTGATTAATTCATTTATTACTGATTCTCCAGTACATCTCACCAATGGTTTGGAGCTTCAAAATTCATTTTCCTGGTGTACATAGCAAAGAGGTTCTATGCAGTGGTACAGGAGAATCACTTGGATGAAAAAGAAGGCAACCACACCTTCCAGTTGTTCTTATCACTTGTGAGTTTAAAGTCTTTTAACTTTGGAATTAACTACATTGTAAAAAAAATTGTTGGTTCTCTGGCACTCTCATTTAATTAATTAGCAATAAATCTGGAATTAAGTTAATGTGGAAATTCCAATTTTAATTAAAACATAATACTTAAGTGGCCCTTCTTTGTTAGAAAATGTTAAGAAATTTCCAACTTCATTGATTTTAGAATGGGCGGTATGGCAAAAGAACCTAAATCTTCTTTCAAGATCCCAAAACTATATAAAGAAACCAAAAATTAGGAGACTGCAGAACGAGAGTGGTGACATCTTTGTAGACCAGGGTGGGCAATGTGAGATTATAAGGCCATTTTTAACCCGCTTCTCAATTTTTAAAAACTGTTTTCAAAGCTTTCTCCCATTCCAACCTTCTAGTATCCTTCCTGGTTTAAAAAATGTTTCCTGGGCCTAAAACAGCTGGGAGAGGGGAAAGTGGTGAGATTATTCCACCACACTGCTACAATTTGTGGTAGGAACATTTTTAGTAAAATAAACAGAGGGTAATAAAAACAAGTAAAAAAATGGAGGGTGGAAGAGAGACACTGTAGGGATGTGCCACCTGATCTGGCCCTTTAACCCCATTGGTTGCCCTTCCCTGTGGTTAACCAAGGCAACTAAAATCCTCTTTCCTTATGTCTTGGATGGTGCAGAAACTTTTGGTCATGTTGAGCAGATAGTCTTGATAGCCATGATTACAGTACTCATGATTCAGGTCATGAAGATATTATTAATGTATCTCAAGTAGAGCAGAGACTTTGGGTGTTCTAAACCAGTAGTTCTTAACCTGGAGTCCCAGGGGGTCTGTGAAGCCCTGTTGATGGACACCAACTTCAAACTAGCTTCAAAACTAGCCTATTTATGAAAAGGGAAGGTGAAAATATCATCCTTCAGGACTCTTTCACAAACCACTGCCAAAAAAAAAAATGCCTGCAAAGAGTCCCTCAGTGGAATTGCTGAAAACAGCCCCCATGCCCTCCACCTACCCAGCCTCAAGGCCACAAGAAATCTCATAGTGGCACCAGAAATGAGCTGGGGTTCAATTTGCAGCTGAAAAGGGGGTAGTTCAGCCCATCCCTGGTATGAGAGAGTGAAAACCAGCCCATGTCAAAGTTGTCCATCTCTGATTTATGGTGGGGAGTTGGAATTCATGGACAAATCCTCCAGGAAGACGAGTTGTTTTCTAACAATTTCCGGGGATAGAGCCCAGCAATAGTGGAGGCAGCGATACACTCCCTCCCTCCCTCCCTCCCTCCCTCCCTCCTTCCCTCTCTTTCTTTCTTTCTTTCTTTCTTTCTTTCTTTCTTTCTTTCTTTCTTTCTTTCTTTCTTTCTCTCCCACTTCCTGTAGAAGCTGCAGTGCAGAGTTCCTGCAATGAGAAACCTGGCTTTACAGGTTTTCCCCACCTATCTGACAGGTAAGGGACTGGAGCAGTGACAGAAAACAGAACTGGTTGAAAAGTGGATCCCATGAATTGTACTCTAGGGATCAGGAAGGACTTACAGAGGCTCACTTGGGACCAGCCACACATGTGTGGCTTTGCAAAGTCTCTCAGTCAGCTTGGTGCCTGTTTCCCCCACCCCTCAGCTCACTTTGCAAGCACTGCATATGTGCAAATGGTTCCAAGTTAGCTTCCATAGACAAAAAGAACTGATGAAAGAGAGGAACCACTGTCAAATTAATGGAACTTGTTTTTAATTTGGAATCATCAAAAGAATGAGTCATCAAATAATGGGGTGGCAAAAGGTGGGGGCTTCCTGTATGGGATTCCCAATCAGGAGAGCCCTATAACTGCATTAAACCAAATGTGGCTGCAGAGTCTTACACAGACCTTTGTGCTCAAAACACAAAAGTCTACAATGTCGCCCTGGTACAGGTGAAGTTAGTGGGTGCCCACAGAACTCAAACACAGTTTTCCTTACCCATGAGCGAACAAATGCCTACATAGGGCTTAAATCACAGAAAGAATCTGCCAGTCCCAAACAGACACAAGCAATGTTGTGATATGTTTTCTCTTGCTAAACGTGGACCACAATGGGTTTTATTATACTACTTACTATGCTTCCTAGAGGGGAGATAATGGTCATAAAAAGGCTAAATCCCCCATGCTCAATTACAATGGAATAATCCTGAAGTAATTCAAGGCAGAGTGGTTTAAACTAGTTAAAGACTAGGCCTATGAAATGCTATAAGCATTACTGAAGTAAAACGTAATGTTTTAATATTTTGAGTAGCATCTGTATTTTACCCTGAACTGTCATTATTTTTACTTTTCTGCTGTGATATAGAGTATAATTTGCACCCCATAGGCTGTAATCAACATTCTGCTAGAATAAATGGCAGAATTCTGATTAATTTTAATTAGGGCTGCAAGCATCAATGTGATTAATCAGCTAAAACCTTAATCACACATTAAAATTTGACTGTGTTTAAGTAGTAGGCCTGCCTACGAAGCAGAGGCCATGAGACATGCATGACTTGTGCTGTGTAGACTGTGTGTATTCATTGCTTTAGTCCTATCCCTTCCATCTTGGCTGAAATTAAAAATAGCACAGGGCTGCCACTGGAAACAGAAGCTCTCGGTTGAATTCCTCCTCCAACCTCCAACCAACTTCTGGTTTGACATGCCAACTATCAATTACGGAAACCAAATGGAAGCTCTTTTCATTTGCAGTAAACTTCTGGATACTTGGAACTTGGATAAGTCTAATTGGGAATCTTACTCTGTTGGGTTTCCAGTTTGCATGCTTGGTTCAATATGATTATTGTGGTTGTGGTTGTGATCATCATCATTATCATTATCAATAGAACAGCAATGTTAAAGAAATGTCAAAAATGATTTAACAAGAATTAAATGCTGAGATAGCTGTATTTATCCTACAGATTCTTCAAGGAAAGTCTGTGGCAAGAGCCCTCAAATTAACCTCCAAACAAATGCCAAATCAGGAGGTTGGCAAATGGTACCAAGTTCAGTTAAAATTTGTTAGATGAGAAACAAGGGGTTGTGGGTTGACCCTTGGACATAAGACCAGAGATGAAATTTATAGAATAGGGTCAAAACAGAGGCCAAAATCCATTTCTTTAAATGGGGTTATACTCATGCTGGTGTTATACCAATGTAAACACTTTCAAAGATATTATACAATGAGGCATCCAATACCTTACTGAGTGCCATTGTCCTGGCTACGTAAGAAGCAGTTTCACTATATAGTTCACTGATCAGTGGAGATGGGGATACACCCAAAAACTAGCTAGGTAGTGTTTCACAACTAAAAAAAAAGAGGCTCCCCTCCTGGACCCCCCCCCCCCACATACTTCTCCCTCAACTACTGATTGGTCAAAGGGGTGTATCCAGGACCCATCTGATGTGTGTTCCACGTCCAGGGAAGGAGGCAGCTTTATACCATCTAGCATAAATACAGTGAGAAAAGGCTTATGTTCTGCAAGCAATCCAAGAGGATCTGGGCCACCGACACCCTAAGAAGTTAAAAGGCACGACTAGGCAAACCCTTGGTCTGCAAAATCATCATATAATGCCAGCTAAGTTGGCAAGTGCCAAACAGAGCATGAAGACAGGATCCTACTAAGCAGGGTTCAAAGGAACATACACTGCACACTGTAAGTATTTCAACCTTGTCATGTGTGACACAAGAACATAGAATAATCATAAAATTACATTTTTATTAATATTTTTAAAGGGACTGTCAAGAAGCAGGGGAGCTTCAGCTTCAGAAGTTTTTATGGAACCATTCTTGTGATACCAAAGTCTTGAATAAAGGCTTCAGAAGAGAGACAGAGTCACAATTTTTCTAGCTGGAAATCTGTGGCTGGGTCTCTTTTATCAGATTTTGTAAGAGGAGCTATTACATGAAAGTACTTTCTTGTTAAATTTGAACATTGCTTTCTATTACAAGAGATTTTATAGTAAAAAGTATAACCAGACTGATCTTGAAAGTCATCTTGATTTTAAACTAATTTACTGTACGTCAGTACTCTGATAGATTATAATGCATGTGCAGGGGTGATATTTGATGGTGAGAGAGGGAGACACGCTAAATTATTGACCATCTTAGGGCTGGTGAATAAAACATAGAGAGGGAGCTTGCCCCAAAATATTGTTCATCACAACTTAGACAACTAAAACTTGGCATGCATATCAAAGGGAGAAACCATAGGGTTGCACACTCCAGGTGCACATAATTTTTAAACATTTTAATTTTAATTAATTTTAATGTGCCCATGTGCTTGAAACCTGCACCTTCAATCACTAGCTAGGAGACTTCCCTAATGACTGCATAGTTTTGTCATTTAAATAGTTTGAGCCAGAAGGGAGTAGTTCAAGGGACAATGTTAGGGGGCGACCTCCTTTCACCATGTGAGGAAGACCCGCCTCATTGGCTTAGAGTGGTTATCCCTACCCAGTGCACCATGGGAAAGGACTATGCCTAGAAATGCTAGCAGCCATGGGTTCGCTCAGACAAGGTGGGCACAGCTGCATAACTTTGATTCAAGTCTTCAGCAGAATCAAACTAAGGACCATTCTAACTCATGCAACACCAAGCACTTTCTCTATTTGTTGTTAGAAAGAGCCAGAGTCCCAAGAGTATGTAAACTGCATATTACTGTTGTTGTTGTTATCATAATCACTGTCA
>CAOKZL010002768.1:0-247969 GCA_948472985.1 Iguana delicatissima | reverse complement strand
CGGAGCTGTTTAAACAACAAAGGCAAACGCTCACACTCCCCCCTCTCCTGCTTAATTCCTTCGCCATGGAGAGAGACTCAAAGCAAAGCCCTTACTTTCTGCACTTTAAACCCCACAACTCTCCAATTCGAAAAACGGCTGCCACCATGTCATACTGGAATGGGGATTCCAGCGTTAAGCTGGGGTTCATACCAGCCCCCCAAGGTTGACTCTCATCCTTGGCAAAGGCTGGCAATTCCCTCAGCGTTATTAATTCTTGCTGCCACCACCCACTGAATTATGACTTAACTGAACAGCACAGTGGGAGTCCGTTCAGTAGATTACCAATCCCTGTGTTTAAGGACCTCCCCCACCTTCTGAGGGAGAGAAGTCCTAGCTAGCGTGTACCAAAGACTGACGTGGGAATGGAGAGAAACAGAGGTTTTATAGAAAGTATTTAATCAAGGCATGCAAATAAACAAGACAATATCACACTTGAGAGGCTCCCCCCTCCCAGGCACGCTTAAGTTACAAGTAGTTACAACAATGGATATAAAAGCACAGTTACATTCTTAAGATCAGCCAGTCTCCAAAATAATAAACAGCCCTAACGCGGCTGACTACTTTATTCTAGTACTCACAGATGTTCTTAGAAGAAAGAAGCCAGGAGGCAAGGCATGCCTGCCTGCCTACGACTGGCACAGATCTCATCTCTCTTCTTTGTTCTTCTCTCTCTCTCTCTCTCTCTCTGGCCACATGGCTCCCAGAAGTTTTATATTTCCTCCTTGGAAGTATCTTGAAGCATCTCCAATATGCCCACCTCTTCCTTTGTGGTTGGTCAGTTCTCACCCTGTGACCTATGATGCTGACCCACCTAAAATGTAATCTAATCCCAAGACCTCATTAACCCTTGGTTTACCTGGAGAGGGAAGTATCCCCCTTTGCTAAGCCTAATGGGGCTTCCCATTATCGCAATGACCATCCAAAATCTGTTTAAAGACCTCCAAGGAAGGAGATCCCACCTACTTCTGAGGTATTCTGATTCACTGTTGTGTTACCCCAAAACATGGGTGCCACAAGGGCCAACCCACAATACCAATACCTCTGTTCAAAAGTGGGGAATAATTAGCTCAAAAATGGGAGGCCTGCAAGAGGGGGGCAACTTAACAAGATCTTGTCTACTAATGTCTGTGGGTTCATGCAGGAAAGAAACAGCTGGAGAGTAAAAATATAAACTAAATTGTGTTTTAGTTCATGCAAGGTTCACACAGGCACACAAAAGCCCAAATACTGACACGCTTGTGCAAGGATTAACTGAAAGAAAGGGAGGAAAGTGGGAAACATGATGTTAAGGAATTTGGGTGATATTTACCAGTCTGGACAGTAGCGAAGAAAAGTGGCAATGTGGCTTAGATAGGCACCTAAGGGGAATCAGATGGATAGAGTGGCTTTCAGAATGGTGAGAAACTGCACTGAAGAGACTGAAATCAAGGGTACTTATACCAAAAAAAATCTTGCAAGTATGACTGAGTTGTACTCCCAGCTAAGTGGACAATGTGAGTTGCAACACAAACAGTGAAGTTTGGATGGAACTAATGGTCTTAGTGTTTAAGTGACAAAAGGTAATGATTGTCATAATAGCTGAGTATTGTGGAGAGGTGGGGAAACAATTGGAAAACATCCAGGTACACAGGGACCAAGGTTGAAACAATCACAATTTAGTGGCAATTTTCCCACTTGACTCTTGAGAGGTCTGACTTGTTAGCATAAACCTATTGTCTCAAAAGCGGCCACGCTATTAGCCTCACAATGACTAGGTTTTAGGCTAAGGTGTGGCTGAGCTGCCTGGCAATTTCACATATACAGTCAGTAATTTGCCTCTTCCAGCATATCCCTTCCGTCACCTCAGGTATCATTTATATCAATGCCAACCAATATACTGCCAATTAAATAATATTTTGTCATTTAAACCATGGTGCGGTGGGGGGTTGCCACCATAACAACTGAACAACTCTTTCAGTCAGGAAGTTCTTCCTAATATTTAGGTGGAATCTATCAGTCCTGTTCTGCATCTCTTGTTATAACAGTCTGCTTTGTTCCTAGGATATTATCTGAGATAAAAGATATCTAAAGGATCAACTCTTCCCGTATAGTCCTGTCCAGAAATTACTCCCATGCAAGCCTTCCCAGAATTGGAGATTTTCAAAGAAGGCTTTCTTGTGTACCCTATTACTCTGAGAGGTTATCTTGGTGAGCAGGCAAGAGAGGGTTTTTTCATATAGCACCTCAGTTGTGAAATTCCCTCTCAAAGAAGGTCAGGCTTTCACTTGTTGGAAGGCAGCCAAATTTATACTGGTTTTGTATGGTCTTTGGTCCTTAGAACCAGGATTGGTTCTTGGAGCTGCTTTAACTGTGTGGGTATTTGAAACTATGTGTGTACTTGAAAGCAAATTGTTTTCATTTTTTAAAGAATGTTTTATCTGCTTTATCAGTTGTGTATCATCTTAGGGGAGCTGGCAGTTTGAGAAGCAATAAAAACCTTTTAAATTAAGCAAGTAAGTAGAATCCACATTGTCATGAAACAAGCTAGATTGCTCAGTGTCTGAACAGGGAACTAGCGGGAACAAAAACTAAGAGATGAGTCTCAGGTGCAGAAAATATTACTGGTGTTCAGATGTGGCAATGTCTAGAAGAAATATTTACCAATCAATCTGAGGTTCCTGTTGCCAACCTGTGTCAAAGAAGATAAGACCATAAGAGCCAGCAAGTTTTCAGCTTCTAAGAGTAAAATTCACATGCTTTTTAAATGTTGGGACGTTTTTAGAAAATGATAACTCTCCAAATTTGTTTTTTATATATATAATTATCATTTAATGTCATTTAATGTGACTACAGTTTAATGCCTTGGACATTGGTAATGATGGGAAAGTTGTAATGTGCAAAATTTAAAAATAGGTAAACTCATATAATGGTCTATAGAATGTCTCCTGTTACATTTGAACTACATTCTCTCCACCTTTTTCTTAGAGGTGGTCCATTTTTCCCTTATTAAAGTTTACATTTGAGCCATTTGGGCATGGCACGACAGTACAGGAAGATTGCTCTCCTTGTGCCAGTATAACATTCACATAGTAGGTTAAACAAGCTTATGGTATACTGAGATACATTTCCAGCACCTTTCAACAGTGCTGAGTTTTATGTTTGAATAAGATATTTTAAACTTCCAAATACCCCAACTACAATATTCCTCTTGCTTATTAGATTGCAGCAATGTAGCCAAGTCCCTCCTGCAGTTGGCTAGGAGATCAAGAGTACTGACTGATATTGCAATACATTACTATTCAGAAACTTCAGCAGGTTCAAAATGTGGCAGCCAGAATGCTGACTGGGGCCAGTTATAGGGAGCATATAACTCCCTTGTTAAACAGTTTCACTGGCTACCTGTTCATTTCTAGGCACAATTTAAAGTGCTGGTCATGACCTATAAAGCCTTATACAGCTTAGGTCTAGATTATTTGAAAGACTGTGTATCCCTATACAAACCTACCAGAGTTTTAATATCTGCAGGAGAAGCCTTTCTCTCAGTCATGCTACTATCTGAGGATAGCTTGGTGAGGACATGGGAGAGAGCCTTCTCAGTGGCTGCTTCCACCTTCTGGAACTCCCTTCCACAGGAAGCTAGGCTGGTCCCCTCAATGCTTCTCTTTCATCAGCAGACAAAAATATTCCTATTCAAGCAGGGTTTTAATATGTGTGCAGGTGAGCTTCTATTTTATTGGGATTTTTTAAATTTTTTAAAAAATCTTTGGTATGTTTTTATAATATTTTCAAACTGTTTTTATAGGAGCCCTGGTGGCGCAGTGGTTAAATGCCAGTACTGCAACCACAAGGTTGTGAGTTCAATCCTGTCAGGTTCCAAGGTTGACTCAGCCTTCCATCCTTTCACAGGTCGGTAAAATGATGAGTACCCAGCTTGTTGGGGGCAATTAGCTAAAATACATTGTAAACCGCTTAGATAACACTAGTTGATAGGCGGTATAGAAAATAAATGCTATATATATATATATATGGTTATTTTAATTGTTTTAAATTATATTGCAAATGTTTTAACTTTTCTGGAAGTTTTCTCCCACTCTGGGAGAAAGGTGCCATATAAATGCAAAAAATATATAAATGTAATAAATAATGTTGCCCTAGAGGCCTTTTCAGTGACTGGATAATGTTGGGGATGTAAAGCAAAATTAAATGGTACCAAGTTTTGAAATACAAGGAAAGCACTATCCCAAATTGTGCCAATTCATTAAAGACCAGTTCATACAGGTATGCTAGTCCCTCAGTGACTACTGTCCAATGATTAGAGGCAGCCAGTACCAAGATAGAGCCTATGGTAGGGAGAAACACTTATTAGTGACTCAAGCCAGTTCAGTTCAATGAAGATGAAGGGAGGTACAGAACCAAGATCTTAGCTGTTCTGAGAAGCTAACCATCACAATAATCCAAGCCCAAAGAGGAAAAGAAAGGGACATAAACCTATACCAGTCTAGAAGTCAAAAATCCAAATAAAATAACAAGCACAAAGAGCACTGAAAGTGAAGCAGAATGAATTGTTGAAAAAGAGAACTCTCAGGATGTGCTGGTAGATTTATAGCTATCTGACCTTGAGAGGACAGGTGACTGATTAGTCAGTGTTTCTTTTTGTAAGCTTCTGCAAGGGATGTTGCTTCTTGTGACACTGCTGTGATAGAATTCCACAGGTGTTGTTACTTGGCCATATACCCCCACACTTTGATATGATTTGATTGGTAAAATATAGTTTAATTGACAAAATATATTAATTGGCACAAATATAAATTATACCCTGCAATGGGTGAATGGCCATGCTGAATAAGAGGAAAAGGCTGGCTGAACACATGTGTTGCAAATTAGGTCAGAAGAGACCTCCAGGCAGAGCCAGGACATAGTCAGGAAATCGCCAGGAAACTCCAGTGATAACAGGCTTGCAATTAGTCATAAAAACTCAACCTCTTAGAGACAGTAGCCTCTGGAAGATTCCTGCCAGACAGCTAATTGCCTTAACTCCTTTCCCTTTGACTAAGCAAGTTTGCCTTTTGTTCTGTCCCTGTCTGACAAGTGCTGAGTTATCAGGACAGCCATTAGCCCTTTGTCACCTAACACAAAGACCATTAGCTCATTCCAGGCCCCATTGTCCACTCTCAGGACTCCTTTGTCTACCCTGTCAAAGAGATGTTAACACCCTTGCTCTACGGGCAGAAGCAAGAGTGTTCAAATTCCAGTTTTTTGCTAGTCAACCTGTAGTATATCAACTGCTTGTCACCACTCTGCTGCTCCAATTCCCAAATGTGTACTACACTGCTGTTTCTTTGTTGCCCTTCTGGATTGGTAAATGAACCTGGTTTAGACTTTGACTGTTCTGCTGCTGTCTTTAGACTGTTGCTATAGACAACTTTGTCTCTAGATCAGTGGTTCTCAACCTGTGGGTCCCCAGATGTTTTTGGACTTCAGCTCCCAGAAGCCCTGAGCATTGACCATAGTGGCTGGGGCTTCTGGGAGCTGAAGTCCACAAACATCTGGGGACCCACAGGTTGAGAACCACTGCTCTAGATAGTAGTAGAGTGCTCTAGCAACCCCCAGTGGCAAAGTGAGATAATTAAATAAAATTTAAGAGAACAGCTGATTGAACTGCCAAGTTAAAAATGGTTTTTCAGCAAGAGTTACAAGACAGATGTAAGCTTCAAATTTAGAGAAGAGCTTCATTTGAGCAATATAGAGAAGGAGGTACCATATGGATGATTATGGATGAACTTAAAAATATGAGAGATGATATGAAAGAACTAACAGATAATATGAATCAGATGAGAGTAGACATTAAACAAGATCTCAGAACTCAATTGCAAACTGAACTTAAAGAGGTCAAACAGCTTAATCATAAGACAGATGCCCTGGAAAATAGAGTACAGAAACTGGAAGATGTGACTGAAAAGTTGAGTGTGGACCAGGGGCAAAATGTAAATACAGTGGCTCTGTTGAAACTTAGAGATGTCTCAGAATAGGAGGAATGCCAGAAACTCAAGGTGAAAATATTTAAGTGAAAGTTTCTGAAGCCCTGGCTGACTTTTTGGAAATTGACAGAAAAGATTTTTCTTGTGAAATTGACAGGATCTATTAGTTAGATTCTTGGGTGGCCAGACAGAGAAGTCAGAGAAGTCTTCAAAGGGATGTTATAATTTATTTTGTCAGAAAACAAATAAGGGACAGAGGGTGAACAACTACAAGATTTCATGATTAAATGGGTGCAAAATATTAGTTATAAAATGTCAGTCAGAACAATAGAAAGGAATGTGGACAAAAGATTTAAAATTTACTCTGAATTATGATTTGCAAGAAAACTTTTATAAGGTGATGTAGAGATGGTACATAACATGAGAAAAATTTTCAAAAATGTAAAATAGCTCTTCAAATAATTGTTGGTAGCGTAAGAAACAAGGAAGGACTTTTTGTTCCCATTTGTGGTGGATGTGTGAAAACGTAAAGATATTTTGGACTGTGATACATCAATTGCAGGAAGACATTTTGAAAATTAAGATAAAGTTGAAACCAGGAACATGTTTATTGGGACTCATGTTTATTAGGAGCAGATAAAACTGACAGAAAAATCCTACTCTATATGATCACTGTAGCAAGACTGCTTCTTGTGCAGAGATGGAAAGAGATAGAGATCCCTATGAAGGAAGACTGGAGATGAAACTTCTTGATTTGGTTGAAATAGGCAAAGTAATTGTGTTATTGAAAGATGGATCTATGTGTAATTTTTAAAAAAAATGGGATCAGGTCATCAAATTTCTTACTAAGTGTTGGGGAGAGTTGAATTTTGGAGTTGTAGTAATCATGAGTGATTTTGCAGTAGTATATTGTTAAAATCTTACTACACTCTATCTCTACCATATTTTCATTTTAGTAAATATAAGTAATTTTGATTAAGTATCCTATAATACATCTTATAGCCACCAACTGAAAGGCTAGAAATCATAGTAGTTTGATCCCCATGCAATACAATGTAGATGTAGTTAGTGTGGTTTAATTTAGTACTGGTTTTAGATGAATATTGTCTATTTTCCTTTTGCTGTATATGTGTATTAGGGATGGGCCAACCAAATCCTCGAATCCTTGGCAAGGATTTGAGATCCGCGGATCCGAATCCCCAGGGCAAAACAGGCAAAGGGAATCCTTCGAATCTGGAAGTGTCCACTGCCCCCCCATTCCCCCCTCAGATTCCAGCCCTCCGCCAGGAGCAGTGTGCAGGGCACACCAGAGCCTGCGCACATGCAGGTGACTGGGATCGAGCCTGCAGGGATGAGTAGGCACAACCATGGCTGCTTTCCTGCAAGCCCTGGAGCCTGAGCTTGCGCAAGTGCCCGGGATTGGGCTACAGGGGCGAGTAGGACTGGCCATGGCTGCTTTCCTGCAAGCCCCAGGGCCTGAGCTCACGTGACCACCCAGGATCAGGCCCGCAGGACTGAATAAGTTCCTGCACGCTCCAGGGCCTGAGGTCGCTGCAGCAGGAGTGTAAAAAGAGAGCCATCGCCCCTTCTCCTCACCTCCACCACCGCTGCCAGTGTGGGCACTTCGGAAGCGGCCTGCAGGGACATGCAGAGTGGACAATCACTTTTTAAACCCTTTTTAAAAAAAAGAATTCAAAAGATTCGAGATTCGTGGATTCCGAGAACCTTCCAGGGATTTGGATTCAAATTTGGGAAAGTCTGGATTCATTCCATCCCTAATGTGTATTTTTCTGTACCCTAAGGTATATGGTTTTATATATGTAAACTTTGTGTGTGTTTAATAAAAATATATTTTAGAAAAAGGAAAAATATCATAGCTGTAGCTCATTATAAAGTTATTTCTTGTGATATGAATTTTCTTTGCCTTCACTGAGAGACAGATGATGATATCTTACATAACAATCAAATAGAGCCAAATGATACAGTAAGAGATCCTTTCATAATAGTCACATTGACTAATGAGAAGGCCACAAAGAGGCAAAACCAATTGTAAAGAAGAAAGTAAAAATGGGAGTAAAAGAAGGAAGTGCAAAATAAGCTAAGACTATGGTGAATTGAAGGATAATGGTGAGTATTGGTCTCCAAAAATAAGAGTAAGAAAATGCATGTAAAGCATGATCATTTTTGCCTTGGCTTTCAATTGTAGAACAAAATCTGACAAGAGCAAGGGTTGTTGAAGCAGCTGTTGAGACCTGGTGTAGCAGCATGGGTGAGAAAAATTCATGAGAAAATGGGATTCAAATTTAGGAAGCCTCACAGGGGCTCAGGTCAATGTGTATTCAGATATATACATCAGAGCTGAGAAATAATAGCTTCGTTAAAATCATAAGTTAATTAATTTGAAGTATATGATTATGGATTATGCCCAGTTTTGAAGGATTAACTTCTGCTTGCTCACCTTGAAGGTGTGGACATATTGCTCAGAGGATTACAATCAACCAATTGTTTCACCATCTCTGTTCATTTTGTTTTGTAAAAGATGCAAGAGGAGAGCAGACAAGCTGAGTGGTGGAAACTGTGAGTAGCATTTTGAGGGAGTTCTTCTATATTATTTTAAAGCAGAGCTAGTCAACTGTTTTTGGAGGATAATTCCACTGACTGTGCTGGCTAGAGATGTTGTAGGCCAGAAAGTTCTAGAGATCAACAGTTGTCCATTCTTGGTGAAAAGCTCTGGTAAGACTACTGTTTTTTAAAAAAAATCATCACCAGATTCTACTATCCTAGATAACATTCCTTGTTTTGACTTAGATCTTAGAATGAAGAAAACATTTCTTATCCTTTTGCCAGTCTTGATGATTCCACCTTAAATGAAAATCTCAGCATCTCAGAGTCTGATGGAGCTGTGAGGATGACTGATTCCAGCACTACCCATACACCCAGACCCTTTTTGCACAGCATTTGCCATGCGAAAGGGCGCCTGGAGTGTTGTGCGATTGTGAGGAGCGATCTGCACAACGCACTCACAATCGCACGATGCTCCAGGGTAGGGCAGGCGCCACTCGTGCATTTTTTCATTTTCGGCTTTTAGCCGAAATGGTGTGCGATCGCGCATTGCTCCAGGGCCCCACACGTACTTGCCATGCGTGTGGAGCCTCCGGATCCGCGGCAGTTGCACTTCCTGCCCCAGCGCAGCCTGAGAAACTCCCAGGCTGTACTGTGGAAGGAAGAGGCAGGGTTCTCACGCTATGTGCTCAGGAGCAGGCAGCTCATGCAGAGCTGAAGCAGAGGGGATGCGAGAGCCTCTTGCTGGAGGCTGCTCGCGCAATCCCCACACCCCAGCACCAAAAAAAGGTGAGGTGTGGAAAGGGATCTAGTGGCTTGTCTGAAAAGATTATTTCAGGTCTGTCTGTAGAGGACTGTTAAGGCCTGTAGATTGTTTCATCTACAGAGTCAGAGGGGGTAATCATATCCATGTTAACAGGCAACCAACAATCAGCAGAGCCCACACCTAAGGCCCAGAAGAACCAGAGCAAGTCTTTGGCCATTTCCACACTACACTGTTATAGTGCTATTATTCCACTTTCAACATCCTGTGGAATCCTGGGCTTTGCAGTTAGGGAAGAGCCTTTAGAATTCTCAGCCAGAGAGATCTTTGCCTCAGTAAACTACAAGCCCCAGAATTCCACAGGATGTTGAAAGTGGAATAATAGTCCTATAACAGTGTAGTGCAGAAATGGCCTTTGTCACCTCTGTTTAGACAGCTGCAACGTAGTATGAGGAGGGCTGCCCTTGAAGAGAATACCTGCAGCTTAGGCAAAATATACTATCTAAATAAACACACACACTCACACACACACACAGGTTGTTCCCCAATTGTTGTCTAAGCTTTCTTTTTTCTTCTATTTTTTTAAAGATTGCTGTAGTCTTGACTTGTTTTCAAAAAGGTGGTGAAGCCTCTTGAACTTTTGTCCTTCCTAACAACCAAAACTTTAAAGTGTAATTGTAGCATAGTTTTATACAGCAATTTATTTACTTGCTATTTTATATTCAGTTCTTTTCCTGGGTTTGAAATTCATTTTTTCACTTGTACATAGCTCAAGATTGTCTGGTTCTGAAGACTACAAGTTGTATTGTCACTTGGAAGCAACCCAGATCAAAATAACTCAAGAAATTGCTTTCCTGTGGGGTGGGGGAAGAGAGAAAGAAAGAGAGACATTATGTGTGTGTGTGAGAGAGGGGGAGAGAGAGAGAGAGAGAGAGACAGAGAGAGAGAGACTAAGGCCATTTTCACCCTACACTGTTATGTTACTCCCAAACGTAGGTGCCACGAGGGCCACCCCACGATGCCAGTACTTCCGAGCAAGAGTGGGGAATTAACTAGCTTAAAGTTCAGGGGCTTGTGAGAGGGGAATATCTTAGTGAGATCTTACTACCAGCATTTATGGGCTTGTGCAGGAAAAGAACCAGAAAAAGAGTAAAAATGTGAGCTAAAAGGTGTTTTATTGAAATAGATCCACTCATACAAGCAGTGGTGCAAGCCCGCACTTACACACATAAGGCTAACCAAAGGTAAGGGACAAAAGTGGAGCAGAGGACCTAGAGGGATTCAGGCAACATCTACCAGTCTAGAGAGAAGTGGAGGAAGCAGCGATGTGGCTTAGGTAGGTAGAAGCCTAAAGACAGTTCTTGTCAGGAATCAGATAAAAAGAATGGCATTTGGATCAGTGAATAACTACGCTGAGCTGCCTGAAATCTGGGGTATTTGTACCAGAAACGTGTCCCAAGGGAATGAATGTGACTCGCACTCCCAGCTACATGGACAATGGGAGTTGCAACTCAAACAGTAAAATCCAGACAGAGTTGATGGGTTTTGTGTTTGAGTGACAAGGGTTGTAATAATAGATGAATTTTGTGGAGAGGTGGGGAAACAATAGGAAAACCTCCTGGTGCACAGGGACTAGGGTTAAGTCAATCACAATTTGGTAGGAAATTTCCCTGTTTCATCTCTGAAAATCCAACTGGGTATTTCACACGTATTGTATTCAGAGCAGCTGTGCTATTGTCCTGAACTGACTGGGTTGTGCTATTGTCCTGAGCTGATTGGGTTGTGCTATTGTCCTGAACTGACTGAGGCTGACCTTCCTTGATATGTTATGTTTACAGTCATGAATTTCCCTCTTCCAGCAATTTACAGTCATAAATTTCCCTCTTCCCTCTTCCTCTGCCATCACCTCAGGTATCATTTATATCAATGCCAATTAATATAATACCAATCTAATATTATTTGCCAATTAAAGCATGCTAATCGTGGAGGGCTGTGTGGCAAGGTATCAGTTACAGTGCTGTTATTCCACCTTCCACATCCTATGGAATCCTGTGGTTTGCAGTTTAGGAAGGGGCATTTGGAGTTGTCATCCAGATAGCACTTTGGCCTCAGTAAACTGCAAACCCCAGAATTCTACAGGATGTTGAAAGTGGAATAATAACATGAGGAAATAGCCTAACAAAGGGCCATTGTACTATAGAATCCGAAGCCTGAGCCATGGAGCTCTGGGTCACCTTCTCATTGGAATGTTTTGAATCAACTGTGACAGGTCTTTTTAAAAGGTAATAATACATCTTTGTATACATTAACAAACTCACTACCCATGTCTAAGAGCTGAATAAACTACAGTCATCTCTCCACATTTGTTAGGGACGAGGCACATAACCCCTGCAAAAGTGGAAAAACTGAAAAATATCAAAATGTGTCTGTGGGAAGAGGGCAGAGGCATGGTGGGGAGGAAAGACACCCAAGATCCACAACTTGTCAGGGAAAGAAGAGGGAAACGATATTGGTCACCATGGTGGCCCTATACTTCCTCTTTCTCACCCATCTCTTGCTTTGGGTGGAGGGGGCATTGGGAGAGTATTTGTGATGCTGAGAAATTGGGTGGTGACCTGTCCTTAGCTGGCCAGGAACTTGCTGGTAGACAGCAAACAGAGTGGGTTTTTAAAAGGCTACATCGGCTGATTGGAACGGCTGGGAGGCAAGGTTCTCCTAGAAAAGAAATGTTTGAAGTGAAGTGGAGGGGCAGGAGTTGAAGAAATTTCCAAATAATCAAACCTGCACATGTGGAGGGCTGTCTGTACATTTATTTATGCTTATTGAAGATAATTTGCAAACCATTTGTACCATGTATCTCTACACTTGAAAACAGGACAGTCCATAAAGGACTGTCCTCAATTCACTTGGTGCAGAGTTTCTGCACATCTCATAATCCTTTCCCAAACCACAGAATATCAAAGCAGTGAAGGAATTTTGAAGCAGCATTCAAATCTTTCTACAAGGTTTCTGTAGTTCTTTGAACAGATGGTGGGTGTGAATGGGAAGACATTTTGCTGAAAAGCAATGTTTGAAATAAACTTGGACACAACTGAGCGTGCTCATATACTCAGTGGGTTTTCAATAATTTAATCTTATTCAGCTATTGTTTTTTTAAGGCAACACCCAACATGTTTAAACATCAGCCACTTTCCTTTTGTTTGAAAAGAAAAAAATACATTCTAAGTGAAAGGAAATGTTTAAAGCTTCCCAAATATCTCAAGTGACTCAAGTATCCTGTTTGGACAGAGATCAAACCTAACAAATCACAAGTCCAAAAGACTAACAAAATGGACCATGTAGTCAGGAACACAGCAATGATTTAACCTTGCTCTTTGACATTTGACATTGGCTGTAACACAGCAGGAAACACAGTCTGTACCTACATGCAAGTAATCCCTTTCCAAAACTCCTCAGGGGCATTTTTGTGAACCATTTGATCAGACCCATTGCACCAGTTATTTCAAAAATGTGTGCTATGGGGGAGTGCAAGAAATCAATTAACAAATTTCAGTAATTATTTT
Organism: Iguana delicatissima; assembly: GCA_948472985.1. Taxonomy (NCBI): domain Eukaryota; kingdom Metazoa; phylum Chordata; class Lepidosauria; order Squamata; family Iguanidae; genus Iguana; species Iguana delicatissima. The sequence goes on along the minus strand of CAOKZL010002768.1, from coordinate 235,082 downwards.
AACCAAAAATCATACAGTAAATCAAAATATACACAATGAACAAATCTCTGTATTGCTCTCTGTTCTGGTCTTTCCTCCTCCTCCTCATTCTCTACTGAAGACAGGCAATTTTGTATCTGTACTGAATGTTATTGGATCATTCTATAGAATTACTCACTCTCAGAGGAGGCTGGCCATTTTTGTCTTTACTCCAGTAATTACTCTGGACTAGCTTCCTTCCAATCAAGAGTGATTAGTAAAAGTAATATTTAACACGAGCATGGTTTTGGATCATTCTCCCAACTCCCACTGAGGAAATCACAATCCTGGAAACATCATGTTCTTTTAACATCATTTTAGTAAAAAATTCTACTGTTCCCATTGCCCTCAGTAAGTAATAGAGACCTTCTCTCCACCTCACAGTGGACATTTAAATGACTGGGATTTTGATCAGGTTGTCCATGATTAAATCTAACCCATTTCCTTGAGTATTCTGTATTTTGGAAAGAACACCAGTTTTACATCTTGGTTCAAAATATTAAATATTGTTCCATGTTTTTCATTTTCAGGGTTACTTCTCACGGTCTTTTTGAAATCCACAATCAAGCAATAGATCAACCAAAATGTCACAGATAGTGAACGAGTTCTCTGAGTTCATAGAAGTCTGTATCAATGGTAAGCAAAAAAGGACAGAAGAACAGAAACCTGAATCTTATTTGTATCAAATCAATTGTGGAATGGTGAATGAGTACTTAAATCCCACCAACTCGATGGAACTACTCTAGCTTTGAGGAACAATAGTTTTCTGGTCATAAAGTATTGGTTTGATGTTGAAGGCATAAAGGCTTCCTTAATCAGACCCTTCAAAAATGGGAGTACAGGAGGAGACTGCTGTTCTAATTGATTAGGTTGAAGGCATTCTGGGAAGTTCCCTGCTCAATCTATACCCTTCTGTTATCCTTAGCCAACAACTGGGAATAAAGCTTGGGAGGAACCAGTGTATTATAGTGGTTGGACTATGACTCTGGAGACCAGGATCTGAATCGCCACTCAACCATGGAAGCCCACTCAGTGACTTTGGGCAAGTCATACTCTCTCAGCCTCAGGGAAAATTAAAGGCAACCCCCATCTGAACAAATGTGGCCAAGAAAACCCCACAATAGGTCTGCCTTAGGGTTGCCATAAGCAGTGATATATTTAAGTTTTTACTCCAAATCTCAAGTCAAGTCTCTACCTTCAAGTCTCAAGTCCTTAAAGATACTTTCAAGTCAAGTCTCAAGTCTGAGAGCCAACTTTATACCATACCCTATATTCCAGAATTTCTAGGCAGTATCGAATAAAGTCAGTTTTAACAATTTAGGTAGAGTCAGCCTTGCACATTTGCAGTTTTGACATCTTCAGCTTTGGAAGTGGGGAATAAGGTCCTTCTTACCTCAACTTGCTGAAGCTGGAGGCTTTTGTGCCAATGGGTATAAAAGAGCCTGCAGCTTCGGAAGTAGGGAACAGGATCCTTCTTACTTCCCATTTCCGAAGATGGAAGGTTTTTCAGAAGTGGGGAATTGGATCCTTCTTACTCCCCATTACTGAAGCTTCAAAAGCTTTAGAAGGAAGGATCCTTCCTCCTCAAGCCCACTGCCTAACACACTTGCTCTTCCCTTCTGAGAAATGCAGCCTGCACGCTAGGGCTGAGTCTTGTCTTCTGCTCTTTGGAAAAGTTTTAGAAGGTTCCTCAAGCCCGCCTCAAGCCCATTGCTTAACCTGTTTGCTGTTCCTTTCTGAGAGATGTGCCCACACTTTGGGCTTGATCATCATGTGACCAGTAGGCAAAAAGAGGTGGAAGCGTTGTTCAAAGTTGTAAGGTTTCTGGATGAATGTGTTATGTTACTGAACCAAGAGCAGCAAGTCAGTCGCTAAAAACATACAAGTCTTGGGTTGAGTCAAGTCAGTGCATCATTTATTGCCAAGTCAAGTCACCAAAGCAACTTTAGTCTGACTTGAGTCTGAGTCAGTCAACTTGAGTCTACATCATTGGCCATAAGTCAGAAATGACTTGAAGGCACACAGCAACAACATGTTTCATGGAGTTGAGCTCTGTTCTGCAGATGGGAAGCTGCTGGTCCATTTATTATTTGACTGCAACTGAAGGTGGTTTATCTCACTGGGGCTTTTTTTCAGAATAGATACTTTGGATACCAAAGGTTATTGAGCTGTACGTTCCATGTCTGAAAACTATTGTACTGCAACTTTTTCCAAAGTAGACTTTCTTTCACATGCTTAATGGGAGATCTACATTTGGTCCCACCCAAATATGATTTGGTCTTCCTTGAGCCTTTTGCAATGTTCACTGCTGTACTGTGGCAAGAAATGGAATTTGATTGTAAAGGATTCCTCATCCCAGATTATACTCTGCTTGGTGCCAGTGCAGATCTCTAGTTATTCACAGGAGTATTTGGACAATGGAGCAAATAAATATCCATATTTTAAAATATAGAATCCTAAAGGCACCAGATCCTGTCTGCTCTTGGAAGATAAGCAGTGTCAGTCCTGGTTAGTACGTGGATGCAATACTGCCAAGGGTGCTGGAAGCTATTTTTCAGGAGAATAAACTGGCAAAATCACCTCTGAGTGATCCAAGAAAGCCCTATGAAACTCACAGGATTGCAGTAAGTCGACAGGCAACTTTGAAGGCACATACATACACAGAATCCAGCAGTTATCCACATCCAAGTCCAGCTCTAAGCCAAATACACAGGATCTTTCTGCATGGGAAGGCAAGATAAAAATTGTTGTAGTCTTTATGTTAACAAAGCTGGAGTTTAGTGCTCAGTGGTGCACTTACATGATGACAGTACAGGAAAAATATAACATTTTCAGTAATTTTTCTCAATTTGCTATTTTCCCAAGTTGGGCAGATGGGGTTAAAATTACAGAGAGGCAGCAGAAGACCTTGTTACTCTGTGAATTGGGGGTCCCGTGAGGGGCACCCAAACAACCAAAACAAACTAAGCAAAGATGGGGAAATTAGCTGGAGCACTCTCTTGGCTAACGAGAGGCAGGGCAACGCAGCAGGATCTTTTTACCCAATGTATACAGCGTCAGGTCAGTGAGGAGGCAAATGGTTCAAACAATAATTAAGATTTATTAAACAGATATTAAAGAAAAACACAAACACACTCCTAACTAGAAAAGGAAAATAGAATTTGAGGGGAATGGGTGATACGCCACCTGTCCTGTAATCCTGGAGAAGCCTGATGGAAGAAGTGGAAACCCGGCGTGGCAGCCGAGGGGAATCTGCTGAACCGAGCAGCAGCAAGGCAGAGTGGAGTTCGGGCGATCTGGCAAGAGTTTCGGAGAAGTTCCAGCGAGAGTTCCAAAGAGCTCTCAGAGTGGGGGATTTTTATAGGGGAAAGAACAACTGCAGGCTAGTCTGGCCTCGAGTGAAAACAATAAGTTTTGGGTTGGAGACAAAGCCTCCAAAAGGTCAGAATTTGCATGATTAAGTTAAAGTCCGAATTGACAATAGTATAGCCGGTATGTAAATGCAGCTAGCTCAGCAGTTAAGTACCTAGCTCGCCAGGGTGTCCTCTCGGGGCAGAGGATCTCTTTGTAGCAGCCTAATGAAGGTGTTTGTTTCGGGAGGTCCCCTAAAGCAGCACTGGCGATATCTGGCTTAGTTTGGTGAGAGCAGCAAGCAATAGCCATGCCTAGCTTTGCGCTTGTTCGGCGGGCCTCACAAACACTTGGCTGGTGGCAGAGTGGGGCCAAATTATGATATCAAAATGATATCTTTGGTTCACCAAAGGCCAGGCCAGTACGCGGTGGTAACAACCTGAACTGGATTTTCAGTACAGGCAACTGTGTCAGCCCTGCAGAAGAAAGAAACACATGGAGTGGAGTACAATTAAATACTCTGTATCCATGTGATATCTTATTGTTCTTTGCGGAATAAAAAATAATAACCAAACAGCTTCATTATGTATGTGTTAATAATTTTTAGTGGGTGGCTATCTTGAACTAATAAAATCTGTAGTTCACACTCTTTAAAGTGGGATGGAGACTGAAAATCTTCTGCTTACACATATGCAAGAGAGGAATGAGATTGGCATGAGTTCTTGTACTAAGAAGCTTGGCTTTGCAGTTATAGAGAATGTATACATACTTTGATAGTGTATATCCAAAGGGAAATATCTGGATAAATCAGCATGGATTTGTCAAGAATAAATCCTGCCAAACCAGTCTTATCTCTTTTTTTGGATTGAGTCCCTAGTTTAGTAGATGGTGGGAATGCTATAGATGTAATTTATCTGGATTTCAGAAAATCGTTTGATAAAGTCCCTAATGATATTTTGATTAGCAAACTGATTAATTGTAGAATGGATAGGAACACTGTCAGATGGATCCATAATTGGTTAGAAAACCATGGCTCTTTTCGCACAGCATTTGCCATACTAAAGGGCCCCTCAAGCATCACGCGAATGTGAGGAGCAGTCCACACAACACACTCACATTCACACGATGCTCCAGGGCCTGGCAGCCGCTGCTTGCACACTTTTTCATTTTCGACTCTGAGCTAACAATGGTGCATGATCGTGCCTTGCTCTGGGCCCCCGCACACACTTACCTGGCGTCCGGAGCTCCAGAGCCGCGCCGGTCATGCTTCCTGCCCCAGCGTAGCCTGGGAAACTCCCAGGCTGCACTGCGGAAGGAAGAGACAGGGCTCTCGCACGACCAGGAAGCAGCTGCGGAGCTGAAGCAACTGCGATGCGAGAGCTTCTCACTGGAGGCTGCTCGTGCGATCCCCACACCCCAGCGCCGAGAAAAGGTGAGTTGCGGAAAGGGCCCATGTTCAAAGAGTCATCATCAATGGCTGCACTTTAAATGGACAAGTGTATCATAAGATTCAGTCCTGGGGTCAACACTCTTCAATAAATTTATCAATGGCTTAGATGATGGCTTAGAAGGAATCTTTATTGAGTATGCAGATGATACAAAAGTGGAAGGGATAGATAACACATTGGAAGATAGGAACAGAATTGAAAATGACCATGATAAGTTAGAATATTGGACAGAAATTGATAAAATGAAATTTAGTAGTGAAAAATGCAAAATTCTTTATTTAGTCCACAACAACCATACGCACAGATATAGGATGGGGGATACATCACTCAGCAGTAGTACATACGAAAAAGGCTGTGGGATTATTTTTGATCATGGTCTGAACATGAGCCAGCAGTGTGATGCTGCAGGAAAGAAACTGAATGCTATTTTAGCCTGCATTAGTAGAACCATAGTTTCTAAGTTGAGGGAAGTAATGGTCCCACTGTATTCCGCACTGGTCAGGCCTCATCTAGAGTATTGCACTCAGTTGTGGGTTCCTCATTTTAAGAAGATTATGGACAAATTGGAATGGATTCACAGGAGGGTAACAAGGATGATAATGTATTCAGAGCAAAATGTGTAAGGAAGGGTTGAGGGAGTTGGGCATGTTTAGCCTGGTGAAGAGAAGAGTGAGGTGTAATATAGGCCCTTTCCACACCGGAGTATTAAAACAGCGCAGAGCGACCTCCAACGGAGGTCTTCTGCACCGTGGAGTGGATTGGGGCAGACTATTTTTCATAGTTCCGCACCTCAATCCACTCCAAAGCGACTGGAACTGGTGGCGTGGTGTGTTTTTTAAAAACTTCTTTTCAGAGGTTTTTAAAAAGCATGGAGTGTGCAGCCCCATGCAGCTCCGTCGCCGTGCTCTGGTGCAGATTTGTAGGCACACACTAGTGCATGCCTGCAGATCTGCCAGGGACGGGCTTTAGGCTGGTGAGCTTCTCCGATTGGTGGAGAGCCCCCGCCAGCCAGAAGCTGCCATTTTGGACGCCGAGGCCGCCATTTTGACTGACCCGGCTGCTGGTAAGCTCCGTTTTAGAGTGTTTTCCCCCGTTTCCCCCTCCACATGCGGAAAGGGCCATTATTGCATTCTTTAAATATCTCAAGGACTGTCACAGCGAGGAAGGTTCAGGGTTGTCCTCTGTTCCTCCAGAGGATAGGGCAAGGTCTAATGGTTTTAAGTTACAAGACAGTAGATTTTGTTTGAACTTTAGAAATAGTATCTTGGCAGTAAGAGCTGGCTGATCATGGAAGAATGAGTGCTATTTTAAAGCCTAGCACCATCAGTTTGGGTGTCTATTGTCTCCCTTTCTGCCTCAAACTATTGTCATCTCTTCAGCCTGTGCATGTATAATTGGCATTATGCCTCACTGACATCAGTGGAACTTCATTCTGAGTCGGTGTGGGTCCATGCTTTTGCACCGCCTGAAGCAGAACAACACTGCCTCTATCACCACACCCACCATTACTTCTGCCTCACTTCTTTGTCTTCCCCCTGTGCCTCTCTTTGCTTTTCCAACCTGTGTCCCTCCCAGTCTCTTCTCCCACAGGCACCTTATGTCATCTCTTTCAGGAAATGTTTGGCTGAACCCCTCCCTGTTGTCTTTCTGTCATCAGGCGAAAGCTCTTGTTACTCTGATGAGCTTTGGCAACTCACTGGTTGTTGTAGAAAAGTCTTTTAACTTGTAAGTTTTTAACTGATGCATTTTTTCAAATTGCTTTTTTATTCAGTGTCAATTTAATAGTATGAATTTATTTTTGTGGGCCTACAAGTCATTTCTGACTTATGACAGACCTAAGGTAAACCTACATAGGATTTTCAGGGGCTAAGAGTATGTTGCTCCCAAGATCACCTAAGTGGGTTTCCATGGTCAGGCACAGAATTGAACCCTGGTCTCCAGGTGGGAGTCCAATGCTAAAACAACCACACTGCAAATTACTTGTGGTTAAATATTGTAGTATTGCAAATTTATTTGTATCCATATTTAAAATTTCTTTTTGATCCCTTCAGTGGCAGGAGAAAGCAGAATATTAGTCACATAAATAAAGTGGCAGTTGCAATGTAAAATGGCCAGTACTGATTTACATAGAGTCAGCTAACTTTTAAGGCCTAGGACCTAAGTACAAAGCCACTTTGTATGGCCTCTACTACTTTAAACATGGAATGGGCAGGCAAATAGGGGAGTGGCAGTGCAAGGTCAAGCAGCGTGCAGTGGGAGAGGAAGGGAAGACAGTTGTAGGGGTAGTACAATAGGAAGGCCAAATAGAGACAGCAGAGTTCTGGAGGACAGGCCATTTTTATTCTGAGTAAATGTGTAGAAAGGACAGGATCTTTGTAATATTAGGTATCAATTTATTTATTAACTAAGAACTAATGCAGAATATACCATCAACCCATAAGATCTCATTTTTTTTAAAGAAAGGGCACAGTTGTATGTGAAGCTGCAATGAATAGTTTATGTGTATATGACACCTTAAAAACCGAGACACTTCATTCTCATTGCACCTTGCTCTTGCACTCATTGCTCTTGCCCCTCCTATTCTTAGTGCATACATTGAAGCTCAGGTAATGTGTCATGCTGGTTCCTCAAAAGTTGCTCCTTTCTCATGAATTGTACTAATAAATCTTCTGGGAAGGGACCCAAGTCTCATCTGTGTAGCTTGGAAAGTTCTTTCATAATCTTTGATTCATTTGGGCTTGAAATGACTCCTCTGCCATAGCATACTCTGCAGCATTTCACAAATAAAGCAAAGGCCCATGTGGCCAAGCAAAATCAGAGTGTGGTCAAGATGGCAAAAGTGATTAATGCAGGAGAACAGACAAGCTGAAAGAGGCTGCAGCAGTTTGCTTTTGCCCTAGCCTATGGGGAAGTACAAGATTCTGCCTTTTCCTTTCCCCACTGCCAAATTAATTAGAATCATAAAGTTGGAAGAGAACACAATGGCCACTGAGTCCAATCTCCTGCCATGTAGGAATACACACTCAAAAAACCCTCAGCAAATGCCATTTAGCCTCTGTTGAAAAACCTCTAAAGAAGGAGAATCCTCCACACTCCCAGACAGCATATTCCACTGTTGAACGGCTTTTACTGTCAAGAAGTTCTTCCTGATGTTTAAGTGAAATCTCCTTTCCTGTAGTTTGAATCCATTGCTCTATGTCCTAGTCTCTGGGGCAGCAGAAAACAAACTTGCTCCATCTCAAATATGACATCCTTTCAAATATTTAAACATGGCTGTCATGTCACCTCTTAACCTTCTTTTCATCAGGCTAAACATACCTAGCTTCCTAAGCCTCCTCTCATAGGGCAAACTATTCAGTTTTCAGCAACTGAAGTAAGCAGAGAACAAAGTGGGAAAGTGGGAGGAAGAGGAGAGAGTGAGAGAGACAGAGACATTTTAAAAGTGGTTTAAAAATGAGACGGCAGAGAATTAAGTGGGACTGCCCCTGCCAAATCAGAACAGTTGGAGAGTATGCATTCCCAGCTCTCAGGTTTAGCCCAGTAATCTCAGGGCTTGAGATGATCCCGACCTGGCCACTTTTTATAGAGAGAGACCCTAGTAGAGATAGACAGACTTCGTCAAATTGGCACACTTGAAAGGTGTGCCCAAATTAGATCACATAGGCAGCCATTTTACCCATGCCTTTGGGTACCCATTTTTACCATGCCTTTACCCATGCCACCCATGCCTTTGGACACTCCTGTGCCTAATATAAAAGAAGTGACATCAGAAGCAACACTGAACATCTGGAAAGGCCAGACTAGTATGAGCTCAGCCTAAAAATTGTTCTACACATTTAGAAGAACATAATAATATCCAGCAATTTCTTTATCTACCAAACAAATCTAGCAGTTGTTTCCACCTCCCTTGACCACATGCTGAAAACATAATCCAAAATGCGTCTGAATCTGCTGAAACATGCACCTCATAGTGGTAGTAGTACTGTAATGATAGTGATGAGGGAAATTTTCTCTCTTTATGAACCCTAAAAACACCATTACTATACCCTCCAACATCTCACAGATGAAAACTGGGACATGCATAGCCAAGCAATATCATAGTCCTCAAAGGCCCTTCCCTAAACTGCAAACCCTAAGATTCCATAGGACATTGAAAGTGGAATAATAGCACTAAAATAGTCTAGTGCAGAAATGCCCATAGTGTGGTCAAGATGGCAAAGTTACAAACGAAGAAAAAAAAAGCTAGGAGAGGCTACAGCAGTTTGCTTTTGCCAGAGTTTACAGGGAAGGGCAGGATTATCTCCTGCTTCTCCCCCTGCTCAGTTAACTGCAGCCCTTATCACACTATGGCCCAATGGGGCTTCATCCCAATTCCTTTCTGGCAGTGCATCTTCTCCCTTCTACAGTACAGCATGAATGGCATGTCCCTTTCCCCACCTCTTCCTGCACTGTTATGTGGAAAGAAGTGCTTGATAGGGCTTCCGCCCTTACTGCACGCCTGCAGCTGATGGGATCATTGCATGAAAGGGAGCCATTATTGGATTTTTTCCAGTAATGTTATAGGGGACGAGACAGCAGCGGGATTGCAACAACATCATGCAATGGCACACATCCTGGACCAGCAGCAACACATTGCGTGCTGGGTTGGCGACATTCTGTGGTAAGGTCCTGAGTGAAAACTATGTTTCCATTTTGAACTCAGTTTGCAGCAACTGAAGTAAATTGAGGACAGTGGGGTAAGTGGAAGAAGAAGATTAAAATTGGGACCATTTAAACAACTGAGAAAGTGAGACAGTAGAGGATTAATTGGGATCATCTCTGCCAAATCAGGACAGTTGTAGGGTATGTACCTTCCTGTTCTGCTACTGTCTGAAAAAGACAGATAGATTCTACTGAACATTCCAGTTTGTACCTGAGTAATAGGAGTAGCAGCATCTGGAAATAACCTTGAAATGAAGTGGGAAGCTTTCTCTCTAATGAGAAATCATCTAAAGGCAGATTTCACATGTTCCAAGACAGCAACAGCTCCTGGCTTTCACGAAGACCCGTTTGTTTCATCTGCATACCTTCAGCTGGGTTTTTATTGCTGGACAGAATCTGGGGAGCTGTAATTTCCTCGCCGCTGCCTCCAGCCTCCTCAGTCTGCCTCCATCCCTTGTGCTCAGCCTTGGGAAACTCTGGACCAATGGTCATGGAGTTTGGTTTGTTCTTCCCTATAAGACTGGCTGGAGCATTTCCTTCCATGCAGAGAACTCTACTCCACAAGGAATAGACATCAGTTCAGCTTCTCCACTGTATTACTGCCAAATACTAGAGCACAATATACTTTAAGTGATTTTTAACTAAAAGCTAATGTGAAAATGGAACTGAAACCAATATAAACATATTAAGTTTAAAGACTATTTTCAGATGTTGTAGAGGGGGAAATTATTGTTCCTTGTCCTTAAAGTCCTTGTGGACACATTTCTTTCTCTGAGTCATGATATATTTTTAATTAGATTACATTTTATTGGACCTTTTTTTTTTTTTTACAAATTGTAAAAATATTGCCTTTTTATACAAGCATGGAAGAAAATCATATTGAAACCACTGTACTAGGGCAACTCATTAAAACAGATTTAAAAAATGGGAAACATTTATTTATGTCTTATTAAGACATGTATAACTAAAGTGCATTATGTTACAAAAAATATAGAAGTCAGCAGCACCAAGATAAAAGTTCATGGAAATAAATACATTATTCAACAAAATAAATTATGGTAACTGTGACAAGAAGAATTGTCATAGCACAAAACCCCCCCCCCCACATTTACAATGTTCAGATGTGCAGTTTTGGAAAGCATCTATGGCCAAGGATTTATTTTGATACAATATTTACAGATAATAAATACTTCTAACACTTTCCATATGTTCCATATTACAGAATACTGCAATGTGTTTTCCAAATATCTCAGCTGAAGATGTCAACGCCTCCTGTAAAGAAAGGCAAGAGAAAAAGGAGAAATCATTTTTTTCCACACAAAATAACTAGAGGCAACATTGCTAGTCTCAAAAACAGGGTGTGCCTGCTGGAAGAGATGAAAAACACTGGATACATTCATGCATTTTTGTTGTTGTTCAGGCTCTACTGTACATGGTTTTCAATACAATGAAATTAGCAATGTGAAATATTGCAGGTCAATTCCAAGTAGCTGATCTTTTGCAGCTGAGATGTTCCCTTTTCCTCTCCCTACCACATCTATTACCAATGCATCACATTTTAATCACCATTTAAAGTAGTTCTACTGAAACCTATCTAAAACTAGGTGTGGGCTAAGGAATCTCAATCAAGGCTATCGTATTGATTAGAAAAAAAGCAAAGTAACTTAAGAATATACTGCTAGGTCTACCAGCTGGCAAAAACAGCAGCAAAGCTGAAAAATCCATCATCCAAATCTACACCAGACAGCCAAATTCCATGCATGCATGTTGAGCTTTGTTTCCTGTGTATGAACCTGTTCCATCTTTGTCACATTATTTCTACATTTCCTATTGAGGGTGGCCATTGGGCTTAGAACTATTCTGCACTGAGCTGTATTCTCTAGTCTGTTTATGAGTTATCTTTCTTACGTTTCAAAATACCATGTCTCAACTTCAGGAAATGTGCTCTTCTCTATAGGTGCCATATCACCAAATGCTATTTGACTGTTTTACAACTTAAACAAGGGCAAGGGCAACAGAACTACAGAAACAGACTGACCAGCATTCTTATGGGGATTAGGGATAGGACAGAAGTGATAGTTTATCAAGTCCTAATTTATCATAACGTGCACATAACCTGCTTGGCTGTCTATGTCAGTACAGATGAGCAAATGATCTACAGTCTCCACACGCACACTCTGTAGTGAACTGGTTGCCTGTGTCATGCTGCCAAGTGGAAAGGAGGATTTCTGCACATCAGCTCTCAGATGGTGGTCTGAATCTACCCTAGAACCTAAGGCAGAGAAATCCAGGAGAAAATAATACCAATCAACAGACCACACGTTTGCAGATTGTTTTCAAATTTTGTGTACTTGGCTTTTTTTCACAGTGAGGAAACCTTCACTCATTTGAATGGAGCCAGGATCTCATTTGGTACATGACAGGATGACTTCTAAATTAAACATATTGTACTTTCCTGACTGTAGTAGCTTTTTATAATTTGTTGGGCAAATGTGGAGAACAAGCAAATGTAGTTGGCTATGTAACAAGAGCATATAAAAAGGCATTCTCAATAGTGCTTATGTTAATAAAATTTTCTGCCTGTAGGACACTTTTAGAAGCCTTAGTAGCCGCTTTCACAAACACCACAAGAACTTCTCATTTGGGGCCAAATTTACTATGTATGGCTTGGCACTGGGCATTCGAAGTTTATATGAATAACTTAAGTAAAACACATTAAAGTAAAAACAAACAAACAAAAAACAACCCTCACACATACACTGGGAGGATTGCATCTGGCACCCAGAACAAATGAGAACTGCCACTAAGAATACATGGACACATGACAGCTTCATGATTACTCCTTTGTGTAAACTGCTTCTGTATGAGCATTACACATTTCTGGAGGTGACTAGCACTGATGGGAAGGAGTGAATTATTTGGGGAGCAGTTCTGGAAAATTATGGTGCCACGGAAAGTTGCTACTTCACAGAAACACAGCTAAGAACAAAAGCCCTAAATCCTGAATATGGGCAAGCAATGCTTTGCAATTTATGTTAGACTAACATATGGGAATCAGTACTTTTATTTGCATATCTTTCCTGATATCCAGTCATTACATGCTATAACTGTTTTATTCCTCTTTTCCTGCAGTACATTTCTTTTAAGTAATGGATTTCATTCCTTTTCCATCTATGTGTTTTTCTAGAATTAAAAATGAAATTTGGTTATCTGCGCATTTATAGATGCTAAGTCACAGGGTCAGTTCGCATTTCATAAGCTATGAAATGGGCAGGAGAGTGAGGAATAATCAATTGTTAGCCATGACTTAATAAATGAAAGGTGTTAGAATTTTTATTTCCTTCATCTAATATGGGAATATCATAAACTGGATGTCCCAGTGACATGCGCATTTTGGAATTCAGACTTGCAAAATTGTTGTACAATAATTTGTTTTGTATAAAGTTAGTATTTTATGTTTAGACTGTTCGTCCATTTGACTTCAGATTTAAGGCTCATAAACTTTCTGGACTTGACAAAACACATAAACCACTCTACCTTTGGCTTTCTCTGAATTTGGAAGTGTGATATAGAGAATGGATTAAGGATTGCAAAAGCTGCAAAATACTGCTTGGAATGCACCATATCTCTTTTCTGCAAGGAAAGCACTAGAAAATCCAGGGGCTGGTTTTGGATCATTCCAGTAGGCCAGAGTCATGTAAATTGCACAGTTGCATTCAATTGTCCCTCCAAATCTAGAGAAACAGAAGAACCCCCTTTTAGGCTTGTTTTCCATTTGAATGCATCACCACAAGATTCCAAGAGATTTGCTCCTGGTTTAAATTCCAAATCAAGTGGAGAAGCCTACCCCTTATTTTAACACAGTTCCAACAAAGCTCCTACTCTGGGAACAAACTGGACCTAGTTGTTGTTAACAGAAAGTGGATTGACTGAACTGAATGGAAACACACCTAGATGCTGCTTACTCATAAAACGGCATGTCTCTGATTCTTATTCAGAAGCAACTGAACAAGATTAAACAAGGTGGCTAAAAACATTTCTGGATTTTATCTAAGGAGGCAGTACACAGAATTGCTTTTAGCTGCTTTGGGTAACTGGTTGAGTTTGCCCCTGGAGGAAATAAATTTTGGAGTACTTTGAGCCTTAATCAGCCCTTTTAAGGCTAAATCTTACACTGCTTTTCTCTTCTCATTTCTGCGCTGGGGCTTTCTTCTTTGGTGTCTTTTAAAAAGGACAATCATATTAAGATTTTTTTAAAAAACAAATCAACATATTGACTCTTCTGAACATATTCTCCTGGAAATGTTCTCTTAATTTTTAAGATTGATTATCATTTGATTAGTGCTGCAAAAATATTGTTGCTGTTGTGCGACTTCATGTTGCTTCTAACTTATGGCAACCCTAAGGAGAACCTATGATAGGGTTTTCTTGGCAACATTTGTTCAAAGGCAGTTTGCTTTTCCCCCTCCTCTGAGGCTGAGACAATGTTACTTGCCCAAGGTCACCCAGTGGGTTTCCATGGCCAAGCAAGGGTTTGGACCCTGGCCTCCAGAGTTGTAGTCTAATGGTTAAATTATTATACCATGCTGGTTCTCACAGAAATACAATCTGCTGTCAATGTATTATCATGTTATGAGATAATGATGCTTTGGAAGCACAGGAGCCAAAACTCTTCACTCCATTTAGCAAAAAGGGAATTTTGCTGTTGTTCTTAACTTCCTTTTCTCTTTTCTCCTTTTCTAAAATAAATCATAGAATCATAGAAATGTAGAGTTGGAAGAGACCACAAGGGCCATCCAGTCCAACCCCCTGCCGTGCAGGAAAACCTCAAAGCACTCCCAACAAGTGGCCATCCAGTCTCCGCTTAAAAACCTCCAAAGAAGGAGACTCCACCACACTCCGTGACAGCACATTCCACTGCCGGACAGCCCTGACCGTCAGGAAATTCTTCCTGAGGTTCAGGTGGAATCTCCCCTCCTGCAGCTTGTATCCATTGCTCCTTGTCCTGGTCTCAAGAGCAGGAGAAAACAAGCCCACTCCCTCCTCGACATGACATCCCTTCAAATATTTAAACATGACTATCAAGTCCCCTCTCAACCTTCTCTTCTGCAGACTAAACATACTCAGCTCTCTAAGTCTGTCCTCATAGGGCATGGCTTCCAGGCCCCTCACCATTTTAGTTGCCCTCTTCTGGACCTGCTCCAGCTTATCCATATCCTTCTTGAATTGGGGTGCCCAGAACTGGACACAGTATTCAAGATGAGGTCTAACCAAAGCAGAATAAAGTGGTACCAATACCTCCCTTGATCTAGACAGCATACTCCTATTGATGCAACCAAGAATTGCGTTGGCTTTCTTGGCTGCCACATCACACTGCTGACTCATGTTCAGCTTGTAGTCTATTAAGACTCCTAGATCCCTTTCACATGTACTGTTAGTCAGCCACGTGTCCCCCATCCTATGTACAAGCCCTTCATTGCTCTATTATGCTGATACAGTATTCTCATAAAACTGCTTCAAGACATGGCCTAATTTAGAGGAACTCACAGCATTTTGGATTTCTTTCGGACATAATAACAAGCTAGGTTCTATGAATATTCAACATTGGTGAAACCCAGTGAGTGAAATCCAGTGGGGGACATTCAATGCCAGCAATTCTTCCATCAACAGAACCAGGAGGAGCTCAATCTCTTTTTCTCATGTACCTCTACAAACCTGCTCTGGAGGTCTGGGAAACCCCCCAGAACTAGCTTTAGGGTGCTCCCAATACCTCGGGGGCAGGTAGAATAGAAAGGGATCAAGTTTTGTTGTGTTAGCTGTGCAGCACCATTGTCATGGATTTAGAGCAATATAAAGATGGAAAATCTGGACATAAATGGTGTAGTGACCATAAATATTTTTTTAAAAAAAGTTTCCCTGGGAATAAGTTATTTTATAGTCATTTCCTTACATGAATATTTTTATCTCATTTTGTCATGTAGCTCTTTCCTGACTGGATATATCCCACATGGCACCTTAAACCATACAAGAACACCAGCCTGTTTTTGTAGGCTTTGCCACTAAGTTTCCAAGTGTGGGCATGCAAGCGGTAGTGCTTGACTTATTGTGTGGTAGGAAGACACATAAGAATATCGCCCTACCTGGTTAAGAGGTGCTTTCCCCTCTTTCAACTAGAAAATAATCTGAAATGGACAAAATATGGAAATGTTACAGAAAAGTGGAAGAAAGGTACAGACTGCCCCCTCTCTTCTTCTTTCATGCCAGAAGTTGTAATTCTTCCTCAGGAACTCCTGGGCAACTTGACAAGGCTCTGGTATTGCACACAAAGTGATTATTGTTACAAATAGTCCAGTGCAGCTACATGCATGCCACAGGTGGAAATCTCTTCAAAGGGACATGGACAATTTGACTTTTGTAGATTACATTGCTTATAAGGATTCTTTTTTTTTTCCCCCAGCAGGTTAATTTTGCTTTCATCCTTCCTCTATGTTCTGATCTATGTTCCTCCTCCCACACTGAGATGCAAAATAGTTGTACATAGTTTCCCCAATCTCTAGGCAATGCTAGATGGTAAGGTACAGCCACATGATCAATTATTTTGAATCTGAACAAAGGAAAACCTTGGTTGAAATCTGTGCTCTGAAGATTGTGATCTGCCTAAGTTGATCGTAGACAGGCTACAATCTTCCACTGTAACTTGTTTCAATGGATTGGTGTGGGGAGTGCCTGGGATGACCCTGTGCTATTAAATCAAAGCTACCTATAGAAGGGGAACAACACAAATGCATATTATCTAGGAAACAAAACCCATTGAATCAGTGGGTCTTCCATCAAAATAAATATGCTTAGAATACCAGTACTTGAATGCTTGTTCTAAGACTCTAATATGAATTTTCTGTTGCTATATTTTCTTTCTGTAGTAAATGAAAGACTGGGAGCTTTAGCAGTTGTTTTAGAAAAAATGGTCTGTGAAAAGTTGCTGCTCTTCAGCAACTTTTTTTTAAAAGCCTTCCTCATCGTATATGAGAGAAACACGTCTTTCTACACCCAGGGTAATGCTCAACATTTTTCAGCAGCAATGTAATTGTTTGACAAGCTGGCAGCAAAATTGGAACTGAACTAACAAGTCCTAATGGCAGGGAAAATATTATAACAGAGAGCTGGCCAGTGTGAGAAGATATTACTAAGAGAAACTTTCCATGTTCTCCCCTGAGGTCAAAAGCAAAAAGAATTTTTGTTTAAATGATGTAAATTATTAAAGACAAAGGAGAAAACATAGCCTGTTTTTATACATGCACAAATTTCAGCAAGGCCTAAATCTTCCTAATCTAGAAATGTAAATATTTCTCATGTTTGAAAAATATTGCTGAATTTTGAATAAGTATAGAAATTATAATAGACATGAAAAGCATTTTTAGGGCACAAATACAAAACTTTCTGTGATTAATTTGCATAGCCCACTAAACAATGACTATCATAGCTAGTTGCTAACCACCTAATGCAGGGACTTCAGAGCTTGAAATTCTGTTCACAGTTTTGCTGCTCAGTAATTCACCATGTGTCCGTGGCAAACAATTTTTTTTTCTGGAAGGAAGATATTACTTATCATAGTAAGATACTTTAAAGCAGAGGGAGTTACTACTGCTGCAAAAGATGAATTCCTCAAATAGTTCTCCCTCTCTCTTCTCATAATGTAGGGAAAATATGAACAATACATCCTTACTTTCAGGCAAGATATAACTCCTTCAAGCAGCTGTTTGGGGTCTCATTGAGTTCTCCTTGTGTAAGCCCCATGTATTCAAGAATCTTACTTCAGTGGGACTTGCACAGAACTTCACAGTAAATTCTGTTTGTTACCATTTGTTTTTGTTTTGTTTTTCAACTTAGGCACAGCTTACTGCTTTGGGAATCATGCCTTGACACAGGGCAAAAGGCCTTTTGCTATAAAATGGGAAGCACTCATGCAGTCTTCACATGTTGTTTAACTGCAACTCCCAGCAGCCCTAGGACTAACATAGCCAATGGTAAGGGATGCTGGGATTTCCAGTCCACCAACATCTGAAGGCCTACAAAATTCATACCCCTGCCTTAAAGACTGCAGATATTACCTTGCATTAATATGTGTAGTATCAAAGATGTCCAAGAAGGGGATTTGTGCAATTCCACTCCCAGATCCTGTGGAGCTTAGCCAGGCTGAACGAACCCTTCTTTTTTTCTTCTCTTGTTCCTTGCGCTTTCCAGGCTTTCCTTTCTTTTTCTTCCCTGGTGTCTTAAGAGGCTGTTCCTTGTACATCTGAGTTTTATTGGTCTCCTGAGTCAAGTATTTGCCTTCATCATCGCTGCCAAACCGTACAGCATAGTTCTTTGCAACGGTGGCAGGTTTAGGATTCGGTGATATCTCTGGCATAGCCCGGATTTCAGCTGTGTTTACACCTTCAATTAAATTTTGCAGGAAGTTTCGTCTTCGTATATCTTGCAAAGACTTTCCTTTGTCATGTAACAGCTGGTATTCTGATACAGTCCTTTTGCTGCTTAAAAAAAGCAAACCCCTGTGTTATTAAATCAACAATGACATGTTGTTATGGTGCCAGTTTGTCAAAACCATCTCTTTGTATCAGCCACTGGCAATGTGTGCACCTTCTACCTCTTGGTGCAAGTGATATTCTGAAATAACATGCACCATGCATTAACTGCTCTAAGTAGAATCAGAAAGTCTAAACTTGCAATAAAGTACCAATTATTTTATTCTTAACCCATTGAGTTTTTTTAATTATCAAAGACAATCCCAGCTAAACAATTGCTTAACTGTCACTTAAAAAAAATGTTTTCTTCTGCAGAATGGGAATAAGTATCTCCAAAACACATTATACTAAGTGCAAAATTATACTCAAAGTTCTTCTGGCATCAGCTATGTGGCATATGGACCAGTATACTATGTTTCCTGCCTGCATTACACCATCAATATCAGGAGCGTAAGTTTCTTCTGTGCCAGCATACTCATAGTTTCCAGCATTGGCAACTCTCAAGAGCCAGATTGGTATAGTAGTTTGAGTGTGGACTAAACTCTGGGAGACCAGTGTCTGAATGCCCACCCAGACTTGGAAACCCACTGGGTGACCTTGGCTTCAGCATCAGAAAAAAGTAATGCTAAACCTTTTTCGAACAACTCTTTCCAAGAAAACTTTCTGATAGGTTCACGTTAAGGTTGCCATTAATCAGAAATGACTTGATGTCACACAACAACACTCATAAGGAGAAGCTGTGTAATGCCCCCCCACCCCCATGTGGTCTGAGCTTCCTAATGGTACCAATAGGGGCCACAATTAGAATACAGAGCAGCAAGTAACATCAGAACAAGCTTGGCCTAGACAAGCACATTCTTAATTAAGCATATCTGTTAAACATGGGTTATGTCCTTTAGTTTTTAACACTTTCATGTTATGCACCTTTTAAGGCTAGGTTACAAGACCATGTTTTAGAAAATCAGTTCCCCACCCCACCTCCTGAAATAGAAATGTTCTATTAATTTGCAGTTTGGCAATGCAATAAACTACTGCAAAGAGCAGATGAGGGCAAGCCCTCTTGCCTTAGAAAGAGAGACCAGTTTTTTGAAGTTAGATTGAAAAAAAAAATGAATACTTAGTGAATGGCAGGGATGCCACCACTTGAAACAAAGGAGAATGCAGAGAGCATACCAATGCATTCTAGAATAAGATTGTGAATGAGTTGATCCAGGATAGCCAAATTCTATGTTTTCTGTAGATACTCTGGCAACCATTGGAAAGCCAACCTAAGATAAAATATATTTTGCCAAAGACACTGGTCTAATATTTGGTTACACTCCATTAAAAAGTGATGGAGTAGTAAGAAGAGCTTTATTTATAGAATACCCACCTATTGTCAGAGGATTACCATAAAACACAGACTCATTTCACATGGATTAAATCTCTTTTATAGCTTGAAAATATGTCTTTCTCCTCTTTTTGTTTTAAGAAAACCCACAGGCAAACCTGCAATTACACTTTAGTTATCATCTGGTAGAGCCAAAAAAAATTGAAGACCATATTTGGCTTCCATTGGCCATCTCTAATGTAGGACACATCGTTTTCATAGTCAAATTTCACGCTATGTTCTTGATGCCTAGTTTTCAAATTTCACACTTTCTGTTTACACTGTTGTCTCTGCAGCACCCACCCTCTTGGGTACCCTTGACATTTTATGTTCTCATCTTAATATTTCCCTAACCCTTTTTTGAGACAGCAGTTCCACCTGCCCATGATAGATTTCATTCATCCGAGCTTTCTTAGCTATAGGCTAGCTGAGTAATGGTTTAATCAGATATTCTGCAAGCAATTCATACTGGAATACCCAGGTAGTTAGGGAAGCATGGTCCACAGAAACCATATTGTGGTCCAACAGGTCATCTAAGAGCTTCCTGGGAAATAATTAACTATGGGAAAATGTGTGCTTTTCCCTCAGGGCAAAGTGGATACACTGTGAATAGCAGGAAAAAATGGGAGGTGGGCTGGTTTCAAAGAATGCCACAAATAGCTGTTCTACCAGTCTGCTTGAGAGAGAATGTGCTAAGGCACAAGTATGAGCTCACATCTCCGTGCTGTTTTGCTTGCAGCTAATGAACAGTTTTTATAAGGCAGACCTGTTAGGCTGTTACACTGAAGAGCACTGATCTATGTCAGTGATTCTTAGCCTGAGGTCTCAGGACCTCTGGGAGACTTCAAAGTCCTGCTGCTGGACACCAGCAGCAGCAACAGGGGTGTGGGCGGGCTGGTACCAAAACTGCTTTCTTGTTTGCAAACAAGAGAGCAGTTTGGGCATGCATACATGACTGCTGCCATATCCTTTTCATCAGGGATGTGGCAGCAGGGGGTAGGGGTGGCGAGGGACATGGTGACAGGGCATGTGCATTCACCCAAATTATGACTCTGGGGATCAGAGTTTGAATCTCCACTTAGCCATGGAAACCCATTGGGTGGCCTCAGGCAACTCACATTCTCTCACCCTCAGAGAAAGGAGAAGGCAACAAATCTTGCCAAGAAACCCCCCATGATAGGTTTGCCTTAGGGTCACCACAGCCCTTTCCATATGATGACAGCATCCCAGCATGGGGACACAAGAGGAGCAGTGCCATGATGATTCTTCCATATGACATCATTGTGGTCCCAACCTTCTTGCATAGCCAGCTGGTGCAATCAATGGAATTAATGCAAAAACTCGCAAAAACAATGGAAAAACTCTGTCAATGACCCCTGATTGCGCAAGCCTTCCATTGCAGCCGGCCATGCAGAAGGGCCGGAAGCACGATCTATATCCACTTCTACCGCAGCATGAGAAGAAGACCAGCTGCAGTCCAGAAGAACAGAGTGTGTCCCTCGCACTCCCTTCTGCAGACAGCTGATCACATGCAGAGAGGAGTGTTGGGAACACACTCTCATCCTGGCAGAGGCACTACTGGAGTTGTGATGGGACAATGGCACAAGAGTGCCATCGTGTGGAAAAGGCCCATAAGTCAGTTATCAAAGGGGATAGAAATGAAAAGAAAGAACTTTGCCTTGTCAGTGGCAATTTGTTGTTGTGTCCCTTCAAGTCAGTTCTGACTTATGGTAATCCTAAATTGTATCACAAAATTTTTATTTATTTATGGAAGATTTGTTCAGAAAGGCTTTGCCTTTGCCTTCCTGTGAGGCTGAGAGAATGTGACTTGCCCAGGGTCACCCAGTGTTTGAGTGGGATTTTGAATCCTGGTCTCCAGAAACCTCTAATAAATACATATTTGAATTTTTAAATCCACGTTTAGATATTTAATTCTAAATTTATGTATTTAAATCTTGAGTCAAGTCTTCAGGGTGCCTGGCAACAAATTGTATTTACAGGCAGTCTCTGGTAAAGAAAAGGTTATGAATCACTGATCTGTGTCAATTGTGGGAACAACAAATCTAGTTATTGCTTGTCACATACATCTCTTTGGTGAATGTTGTACATCTAATATTAGAACTATACAGAGAGTGACTAATATATGTGTAGCTCAAGGATCAAGAAGTCTTCAATATTAAAATGGAAAACTAATTATTGTGTCCCCCTTCCCACCCTCTCTTGGCTTATATAAAGTGTTCATGGTTTATCCAATCAGTTTTCGCCACTTGATTACTTTGTACTTGATGACTTGCATGTGTGGAATGTGACTGCATGGAAAAATAATGCATCACGGGTGACATCAGCCTATCTGTGTAATGTAATCTGCAATATTCTTTTGAGAATATAATTACCCACTAGACAATCTTCCCTCTGAACCTCAAGTTTGCTATGAGAATAGTAGCTGGCCTTAGGCACACCTCTTTCTCTCTCTTCCTCAGTTCCTCTCTGTAATATAAGGATTATATTTATGTGCCCTTCAGAGTTGTAAGGATTACTGAGATAATGTACATGAACTGTTTTAAATGCCTGAAGGTAATGCATAAATACCAAGTGTTGTTGTTCCTATAATTAATGACTTCATGCATGGAAGCTGCCATGAAGTTATAGTCATCAAGTGAATAAATCAGCCTTTTAGACATAGGGATCAATGCAGAGTCTGGGAATCTACTGATATGATCAGTTTAACATTTTTTGAACGTATGGGTGCTACTAGATACCTTTTTAAAACTAGCAAGAAAACAACACATATGTGAGTACACATATGCACTATCTGGCACTCACTCACTCCCAGTCTTACTCTATCTCACATACACACTCAAAACAATTAAGTGATTTCTATTTGCCAGAGTCAAAACCACAACAACACTGTTGTGTGTTTTCCAGCTTAAAACAATGTAATAATAGTAGTTATACTTCAGAGAAGCCTTAATTCAGGCCTTACTGTGCACACTCTAGAATACTAACAATAGAAATATTTGTGCACTCTTTAAAAATGTTGGTGCACCCATGGAAAAACAAAGTGATTGAGGAAAAGACATGTCTATGCTTAAGGAATTATGGTTTTAGCCAGTATAGTACATGGATCTT
Source organism: Iguana delicatissima (assembly GCA_948472985.1). Classification (NCBI taxonomy): domain Eukaryota; kingdom Metazoa; phylum Chordata; class Lepidosauria; order Squamata; family Iguanidae; genus Iguana; species Iguana delicatissima. The sequence continues at coordinate 212,544 of CAOKZL010002768.1, read as the reverse complement.
TAATGTGTTCTCTTCTCGACATATGGAGAAACAGAATGGGTTCCAATTGTCAGTGAGGCCAAGCAAGGCTGCATTTTATCTTCCTTTCTGTTTAACTTGCATGCTGAACATATCATACATTAAGCTAGATTAGACTTGGAGAAAGAACAGGTGAAAAGTGGAAGAAGGAACATTAACACTTTAAGACATGCAGATGATACCTTGCTACTAGCAGAAAATAGCAGACTTGGGATAATTATTAAACAAAATCATGGAAGAAAGTGCAAAGGTGGGTTTACAGTTGAATATTAAGAAAACAAAAATAACAACTATAGATGATTTATATATCTTTAAAATAAGTGATCAAGACACTGAAAAAGTTCAAGATTTTCCATACCTTGGCTCAGTCGCTAATCAGAACAGAGACTGCAAACAAAAAATTAGAAGTGACTAGGACTTGGAAAGACAGCTATGAAGGAAGTAGACAAGATCCTCAAACATAAGGATATATCACTGAATATTAAAGTCAAGATGGTCCATGCCATCGTATTTCCAATTTCTATGTATGTTTGTATATACCAGGTGCTGTAGGCTATATTTCAGAGGAAGGAACTGGAAAAACCACCTCTGAGTATTCCCTGCCTAAATCTGTACTGTCCCCCAAACCCAAGACAATTAAACTGCCATACTTTGGGCATATCGTGAAAATATATGACTCACTAGAAAGACAGTAATGTTTGGAAAAGTAGAGGGCAGTAGGAAAAGAGAAAGATTGCATTACAAATGGATAGACTCATTCAAGGAAGACACGCCCCTGTGCTTGTTAAGACTTGAGTACAGCAGCTGATAACAGGGTGGCTTGGAAGTCTCTCCTTCATGGGGTCAGCACAACTTGAAGATGACTTGGTGGCAATTAACAACAACAACAAAAATAGTAAAACTGAAATAACAAAAAATTTTCCAGCTGTCCTGTGAATTGGGTGTTTTTGCCACAGAAGTCAAAGTCAGTTTATTCTCGCAAAGCTTCTTTTAACCATATTACTTTTTAAAAATAATTTTTAAAATTTAATTTTAAAAAAGGAGTGGGAGAAAATTATTCTGTTTTTATATAGGTACTCTACACCCAGATTTTCCTTTTGCACTCCTCACAACTGAGATGTTCTCCTGTACCAGCTTCATTGAGCACATCTTTACCCTTGTGTAGCTCTAATTTACCGAAGAGGATAATGGGTTGTTTCCCATGCTACTGAGTAGGAAAAAGGTGACATCTGGTAAAATACTAAAAAGACAAGGTAGTTATTTAATTTGTTTTAATTTATTATTTTTCTGCCCTATTTTTTCCCTAAAAATAGCACTCGTGGTTAATAAAAATCACTAAAACCAAAGTGACTAATAATGCCATTGAAATCATTACAATAATTAAAAAGCATCAAAACATTTTAAAAGACCAATTTGAAGAGATGATTTTTCTCTTCCTAAACCCTTTCTAAGATCAGCAAGAGGAGGATCTGAATCTCACTCAGAGAGAAGGACATTCCCTGGTCATGTCCTGAGCGCCGAGGAAAGAGGCCTCCCCAGCTGATGATAGGGATTGCTCATCAGTTCCAATTCAGGCATTGCCAACAGAACCTGGTGTAAACAGTTGAAAAACCAGGTGGCTGGGTGCACTTTGGTTTAAAAGTCCATCTCCAGCATTGTTTTCCCTGTCCCATGTAACTGTGTGGAGAGAGAAAATATTAAACTTCTTGTGTGCACCTAATCACTGGAGTGGATGCAGGCAGTAAATAATCCTTTAAAAAAGCAGCAAGAAGAGAGAAAATTTATGAATTGTTAGAATAACCCACTAGAAGTCCTTTCCAGACTGAAAGTTAACTTGTTAAATGAATAGAAGTCTGACCCCAAACCAGATGAACTTAATGCAATGCTAACATGTGGTAAACAGTTTTGAAAGAAGGGTTGAGAGCTTATGGTTTCTTGCCGCCCAAAAGTACCCACACAAATTACTGTATGCATTGTATACCACATTCACAGAGCTATCATTCAGTCTTGTGTATGTGGTCCTGGTTGGTATGAATTCAGCATCATAAACAAGCTGGTTGGGTTAATCTTCTAATCCCCAACGGAAAAATGGTTAACCAGTCATCATTAGGAAAGTGTCCACTCTTGATGCCTTGATCGCTGTAACTTCAAACAGTGACTCTGGCCCTCGTTCTCTTTTACTGACTTCCAAGAGAAACCACTCTCAGCAACTACAACTTGCCTCCTGTATCCAGCTTTTGGGGACAAATATGCAAAGAAACTGTCTATCTCCAGAAGAATAACACATCAGTAGAGTACTTTGTGGGTTAGATGGCAGAGCCAGCGTGGTATAGTGGTTTGAGTGTTGGGCTACGATCCTTGAGACCAGGCTTCAATTCCCTGCTCAGCCATGGAAACCCACTGGGTGATCTTGGACACATCACACACTCTTAGCCCCAGAAAACCACATGATAGGTTCGCCTTAGGGTTGCCATAAGTCAGAAATGACTTGCATGCACACAACAATAATATTTATTAATTAAGTCAAAATAAGTCCTCTTCTACAAGTTATCTTTTGATTCCTCTGTTATGGAGTGCATGCCATAGGACACAGCCCATAGGTCTAGCTCTGTTTTGGGCAGCTTGTTGCATTCAGTACTGAATCTACTAAATTAAACTATTGATCTTCAGCTCAAAAAAGTTGCACTGTACAACTTTTGTACAGTTTGTGGATATTGTTCAGGAATATCCCATCACACAAACAGTTACTCAAAATGTATTTAACATTAGTACTCAGGGGAGTCAAAGTAAATTTTGCGATTAATATTAAATGGAGGGGAAATAGTCTGTTGAAGTAGGAACCATTGCCTCTGAAGAAAGATTGCACAGATTAATGTTTATAGGACCAGCTCTAATCCAGAATGGCTGAGTCAAGAGAAGGATGAAACATAAACATAAACATGGATTTGCTGCATGATTTCCAAATAAAGGACTGATCAAGGCTAGCAGGCAACTAGTGTTAATGGGAAGAAGATGTCCTGAGGTCTTATCTGCTGTACTGTACAGTGCTCTCCACCACAGTTGCTTAAGGCAGTCCAAAGACTGTCTTCTGGAGCAAAGTTCACACATATATATTTCTTTTAATCTAATTTCCACTGGATTTTTTAAATTTGCCCCCCCAATTATTTGTGCACCCCAGTAAATAATTTAGGCCCTTTGTGTTTATGACACATACTGTCTCCTCTGTAATTCTCTTGTCACAGCAATCTTGACTAACTGGGCTAAAGTAAAGATAAAGGAGGATTAGGGCCTTAAGTAACTAGAGCCCTACAGAGCATTGGTACATAACCACAGTGTGGGATTATTGACCTGGGTGGTTTGTCTGAATTTTGTTGACACTGCAGTAAGATGATTCATATTCATAAATATGGCACTAGTCTGTGTGTGTGTGTGTGTGTGTGTGTGTGTGTGTGTGTGCATGTGTGCGTGCTGAAGTTTTGGGTTCTTCAGATTCACTTATCTCAAAACCTCTTTCTTTCTAGATCCAGAAGAGCTAATACTGACTGGCACAAGCTCCAAATGAGTGAAAGCAATGTCTGTGATTTAAGTGGCATATATTTTCTCCTGCATTGCTATTCCCATTGCTGGGATCTACGCCAGCTTGCCTACAACTCTCTTCTAGCATCTTAAGTCTACAAAGTTTCTAATATTGTAGCATTCTAAAGTATGTTTAATTTGAATGCAGTCAGTGCATGAACATAACTAATCATACCCACATGAGGCTCTACCTCCCCCACCCCAGGCCGTGTCCTTTGAGGACAGTGATTGTTCCTCTTATGTATTGCCAACAATCACTGAGTGAAATTTATTTTCCCTCCCAATTCCTCTGAATATTAGGCTATGTCTCGAGATAGTCTTCATCAAAAAAACCCCTTGTTATTATTCCTCCACTGTGTTGTTCAGCTGGGTAAAGAGAGACTGTGTGTCTATAAATATGATAAAAACGCAAAGAGAAAAAGTTTAACATAAAAGTGGTTGTGCTTTTAAAAGAGACAATTCCTTTCACATTCTTTCACTAAACTTAATCCAAACTATTTTTAGGAAGTCAAATAAAGAGACCCTCATCAACGACCTGATAATTTGACAGGCTGACAGCTATATGACATCTTAAAACATATGCATTCAGGACACTTCCCCACCACCACCACCATGCAAACGACAGAAGAAGAAGAAACTTACAGTCTGCGACTATTCCCTTCCAGTGATTTCCCCGACGAGGGGACACAGTACCCAAGCAGGAAGACCATGAAACTCCACTGGTGAAAGAACCTCGGAAACATTGTGGCTTTGCGGTCGGACTTTGGAACCTGCGAAAGACAAGTACAGATGAGTGTGTGCTTATACGTGTGCACTGAGCCAGGGACCACAGCCTGAAGTTCATCTGCTGTTCCAGACGTTCCTCAGTATATCCGGAGAGAAGGGGGAGTTTTCCATAACGCTGCCCCCCCGCCCCCGCAACCGCTTCTAGCCAGCCTTCCGTTGGGAGTCTGAAATAATACCTAGAAATTCAGGTTCAGGTCAAGAAGCCCCTCTCCTCTCCCCACTCAGCCCTGGTGGCCTCACACACAAAGTGCTGTGAAAGGAGGCGACGGCGGCAGCACCACGGAGCAGCAACAAGAGCAGCCGCCGCCGCTGCCGCCTCTGAGAAACCTGCCGGAGGAGGAGGAGGAGGAGGAGAAAGAGGAGGCGGAGGAGGCGCAGGAGGCGGCGGCATTCTTGCAAAGAGATGGCGCCCTATGAACATGTGCCTCGCGTCCCCGGCGCAAGCGATTGTCCGATAGTAGTCCGCAGGCCTTCCTCGCCCACCAAAGCTGTCAGCAGAGTCTTTTGGGGGCCCCAAACTATTTGAAATCTGCTTCGCGGTGGAGCCGCACTCTTGGGCAGTAGAATGGAACGCATCACTCTAGGGTGCAAGCGGATGGTCATATTTTAAAAACACGCTCCCTGCAAGTAGAAGTTTAGTACAGTAGGGAAAGACCTACTTTCAGAATCTTTGTTAACTAAGTTTCTACTTGCAAGAAGAATTTAGTCTTCTTTCTTTCGCGTCGTGAAATACCCCCAAGAGGATGTTGATCTACAAAGACTGGGACTGGAGCTCTGCCGTGTGAGGGCCGCTCCACCTCATCCGGGGTCACGGGGGAACCTGACCTCGGCAACGATCTCTCCCCAGGGACAGGTTCGGCTTCCCCGCTTCGAGTCACAGCCTTCGGGCCTCGCATCCGGGCCGCTAGGGCGATCCAAAGCGCCTTCTTCGGAGTGGAAGCGGGCGGGTCGAGGCTCTCCTCTGCCCCTCCTGCTCGACACCCTTTCCCTGAGCCTGACCTCCCCTCCCACTTACTAGCTGCCGGGTCCGAACAGCGCGTAACCGGGAGAGGCACCCTACTCCGCCTCGTGAGAGCTCAACAGCTGGAGGTCGTTTCTCCCCATCCCGCCCCCCGGGCCGCGTTTAAGCGAAAGGCGATCCACACCTCCTCCGGAGGAGCGTTGCAAAAATCCCCGTCGATTTTCACGGGGGGGGGGGGGAGAAATACTGTCCCTTATTTAATCCTGTTTTATGTGAGAAAACGCTCGGGGCTCAGGGTAGTCTTTGGCGCTCGCCAGGTCCCGAAGAACATCTGTGAACAGCTGGAGGCTGGCCAGCGTCCCCCGCCCGCCGTCCTCTTGATGATTAACCCTTTAATATGGTCTGGCCCGGGCTCCAGCTCCTCGCTGGAATGACAGCTCAGCACAGTGGGCGACCCAATGGGCTCTCCTTCCGGTCCAGGAGTTATGTACCCCCCATGCCCACAACTCGTGAGGCAGCTTCCCCGCGGCAGGAGCGACCCCCGAGCTCTCCCGGCGGGGCCGCTATTAAAAGGGCCGCAGGCACTCTGGCCCTGGAATTCGCTGTAAGGAAACCTGAGCCGCGTCCTCGTCCGATTAGCTGGGGAGAGAAGAAGCGAGAGGATGCTGCCCCGGAGCCAACGTTTGCTTTGCTGCTGCGCGGCCTGCTTAATTACTACGCAGCGGATCAGTTTGCTGCTTCCTGGAGTCGAGTCAGGCTCTGAAATTGACTTGGAAACTGAGAAGCATGTTCCTCGCTCGAATGCGAGCACGAAGGCCAAGCTCCGGATGGCATTCGGCGAAATCCAGTTGAACTTTTCCAAACAAAGTTACCATTTACTCTGGAAGACAGCCCTGCGCTTTGATTTTTCTCACTCTCTCTTCCTGTGCTCGAGAGCGTTGTGCATGTGTGTGTGCGTGCGTGCGTGCGTGGGCCACAATGCCGTTCTGTTCCACGGCCCCTTTTTCTGCTTCGGTCTCAAGAGATCTGGGGCGAGGTGAAGCTCGCGGCCTCCTCCCAGGCCAGGGGGCTCTCGGAAGGCACCCCCACGAAACCCAGCGGGCGAATCCCCAAGAGAGCCGAAGGAGGGTGGCAGCCTTCGGTCCCAGCGCGAAGCGCTGCGACGCCCGCCCTCCTCTAATGTCAGGGAAGCGAGCCACCGCCCGCTCCCATTCACGTCCAGCGCGCTGCAGCGAGATCGTTGGCCTCGCCCCGCTGTGCATCCAAACGCTCCTAATGCGTTCCTCCTCTCGCAAAACAGGCAGGAGCCCCTGCACGTGCCAGGGGCGCCTGCACAGGCGGAGAGGCATCTTTCCGGACGGGCGATCCCAACACCCCCACCCGACGTGGTATTGCGAGGTTTCCGAACAGAGCGAAGTCCCGTTCCTTGCCGTGGGAGGGATCTGAGCAGGTGCTTCACCCCCCCTCCCACCGCAGTCAACGGGAGTCCCCAACTTGCCGGCGAGGTCCCAGGCCCTCTTACCCAGAAAGAAGTCCAGCCGCTGGGCGGTGACGGCGGGACCTGGGGGCGGCCGGAGGAGAGGCCTCCCGGTGAGTCCCGCCGCAGGGAGGCTGTTGTGTCCCTCGTACCCCTGAGTTCCGAACGAGCCTGTACACGACCCCGCTGGATTTTTTAAAAGGCCAAACTACTCAGTACCCGGGCAACTTCCAATGACGTACCGAAGCTGCGCACACGTATAAAGAGCACGTTTTGTAGCAGTCCGTGAATTTCTTCTACCTGTCCGGTCCTAAAGTCTTAACAGCAGCAGCAGGAAAAAAACAAAACAGCCACAACCAAAAAACACCACCCTATTCCTAATTCCTAGAAATCTGCATGACTCTTGCTCCCCATGCCTAAGCTACTGGCAACTGTGCAGAATTTACCGGTCAGAACTTCTTCTTTTTTTTAAATCCTTTTAAGAGTTAGATTTTACACATACACACAGAGGTGAACCCTTCAAGTTCCCCCATTATTCTTAATCCATTACTTCACCTTTTCCTGGAATGGTTCTCCTCTGTCTTCCCAAGAGGTCAGCCGGGCCAAGACAATGTTTTCTCAGCAGTTGCTTCAAAAGGTTGTTTTCTCTCTCTCGCTCTCTCCCCCTTTTTCCTTTCTCTGTTTTCTCTCAGGCTAATCACAAGAGTGGAGAGCTCACCCAGCAATAGTCCAATTCTCGGAGTTTTGGTTCTTTTTGAATAAATGAATAGTTTGTAAATAATAATGATAATAATACCAGTAATAATAATAATACCAGCAATAATATTAATAAAGCCGGCGCTTCTTTTTCGCCTCAATGAGGGAGCAGAGAGGGGCTCTCTTAATATATACGGAAGCGGGGACAGGGTGGGGTGGGGTGGGGTGGGGGATAGCCCCTCTTTTTTGTTTCCCGGCAGGAAAACGTCAAATCACCTCGCTCCAGCTTTCCTTGATGGGACCTGGAGACACGTGACTTTCACGCGGGCTCGCTGGACAGGCTCGGGAACCTGGGACTGGTTGGATAGCGATGGTCACGTCCTCATCAGGCCCCTAGCAAATGGAGGTGAGAGGGCGTGGCCGGTCTCGTCCTCCTCACGCGTCATTGGTCGACGGGACACCTACTCGAATGCCTGAACCGTGAGCCGTCTCATTCCAGGCTCCCTCGTCGTCATAGCCCAAATCTACCCGCTGGAAATTCTGTCTTCTTTTTCCATTGCTCCGTTGCCTTTAAATAAAAGAATCAACAGGAGGGAAAACATGGGGCCACTGCGGGCTCCAGTCCACCAGGGTTTCTCCACTGGTCTTCAAAATGAACTCTCGCCTTTTAAAACACCTGTACCTCTACCTTTTCTATTAGAAGGTATTCCATGAGCAAAAGGCTTTTCTCTGCGTGCTGGTGCATGATTTCAGACCAGAGAAACACTCTTATCTGATTTCACGCCTGCGTTTCTTAAATCCTTCACTTCCGAGGATTTTTTTTAATTGTGACATCATGAAGATACATTCTCAGATCTTGAGCTAATGACGCTGTGAAACTGCCAACGAGAAAATTCACTGAGCCCTTTTTCCGCAATAAAATCGAACTCAGATGTATGTGACGTTTTATGTAAGAATCTGACATTGCCTTCGCGCTTTTAAAAGCAGACCCGGGAAAAAAATCCGCAGGGATTCCATTAGTAAAGGAAAGGAGAGGAGGGAGTCGGGGTCCACATCGCTTGAACGAAAAGGGTGGAAGGCGTTCCTTCCTTCTTACTTTGCGGTTCCCATTTTCCTCTGCGTGTGTGTCAGTGTTTGGGCTTGGAGCATATATTTGGCTCACCATAAAGCTTTACCATTCTATTCTCTACGTCTTTTCTCAAGGGGAAGTACCACAGCGGAACTTACTCTTAAAGAAGGGTCCGTAGGAGTGCATCCTCAAAGTAAAAATATCTCCTGTATCTTATTCCCTCTCTCTCTCTGTCTCTCTCTGTTTCTCTGTGTGTGTGTGTGTGTGTGTGAGAGAGAGAGAGTTTCCAAAAGACTATCTGCAGGCAAAGTGCATTATAAGTATCCTGTATATGTTTTTTTTTCTGTCTAAATCTTCACTGAAGTGCAATTCACCATCCTATTGTAAAAGTTCAGAATGATCCATCATGCGTGCTAGGAAACTGACCTCCCACAGAGATGATCCGTATCCTGTTTTCTGTGTAATCGGGAGCCGCGTCCCTCCCTCCCCCCCCCGGTATCCAGAGACTTCCTGATTGCCTGTTGCTAAACAATAAACTGCTTGGTTGAACTAGCAAGTTTTACTTGTTGGAGCTGCTCCCATTTCATTAGCTGTATCATTTTCGTGAGACTTACTTTTCTTGCTGGATGCCAATTAAAATTCAGGGTTTTGGTTTTTTAAAAAAATCAGTGAAGTATATTTTGCCAAACCTGCTGTCTGGTTCTTAGAATCTAGTAGACTTTCTCTGTGTGTGTCTCCCTGTAGACTGACTTTCAATTTTGAAGAGGGCAAGGATTCAGTTATTTAATTCATAAAGTCTGTTCCTTCTATATATAGCTCCTTGGTGAATGCTGTTGGCATTTGCTCTGGAGCATGGCAAAAGTCCAGGTGCTCCAGCAGAGCTTATGAATGCCTTGGGCCGCGGGCGGGCGGGCGAACTGGCTGGTTAAACCCAGTGAGCTGTCCATGGTGGTTGGAGCCCAGAACTACAGGACAGAGTTTTTCTTCTGTCATGGTCTGTTGCAGACAGCCCCCCTTCCCATGAAGTCTCTTTCCTGTTAGCAGCATCCTTAACAGTGGCTATGGAGATACAAAAGCCCTGAGGCATGTAAAAAGTTGTCCAAGGACCATTTGAAAGGCCTGTCAGTGTTCTCAGTTATATGGGGGAAATAGTGTGTTTGGGAGGAAAATGAGTGTTTGCTCTAGGCATTTACATTTGTTAGAAAATGTCATTTTGTGTGGTGCCAGCAATGTACATCCTTGGCAAGCAAGTAGTTTTGCTGAAGGGAGGAAAAAAGAGTGAGCCAAGGACTCTATGATTTGTCTTTATTCCACAAGTACCTATCTCCCTTTCACATTGGTTCATTTGCCAGTATTGACCATCCAAAAACCTCTGGGTCCCTTAAGTATCTTGCCATCCTTTGTGCCTGAAACCCCTGCACAATCTCATTTTTTTCCCTCCTCCACATCCTTTTTGACACCCAACATTCATCTCTTTCTTTATTCATTTAGCCCTCCACTTGTTGTTAGTCTCAGAAGAGAGAAACATACTTCTATGAGATCATGCTTAGCAAGCTGAGAAGCTACTTGGTTTACTCTCTGAAATTCCAGTGTTAGGAAATAGCAGGTGGGGGCAGGAGGAAGTTATGCAAAACCTAGGGTTTCTGACAATAAAATCAGGTTCCTACAAGTACTGGTGTAATATGTGCCTTTAATTAAGATTAACTGAAAGTACATATTGCTGTATGTTACATACAATACGTGAAAATGTGTGCAATGATGTAGGGGAGACAGGACTGATAAGGTTGTTCTCCGGAACTTTTTGATTAACAGAGATTGTGATATTACCTGCCATCCCAACCTTCCAGGCTTCCCTGTCTCCTCCAAACTAAGATACAAGCTTCATAATAGCTGCTGGATGGTGGTAGTGAAGATAGTATTGTCTGCTTTTATTATTTAGACTATCAGTACCCGGGTGATACTTTTTCTTGAATGGGTCCTTTTCTTGAATGAGATGTTAAAACCCCTTGGGCTTATAAAAGATCTGCTTCTGAAAGAGATGAAAACTAGTAGAACAGGTTTGTTGGTATGGATCAAGACAGTTGTCTGAATTTTGGGATTCTCCTCACAGGTATGGCTCTGGGCCCTGTCATGATGAGTGCTTGCACTTTAAAATGCGTTGTTGTTGTTGTTGTTGTTGTGTGCGCCTCCAAGTAATTTCCAACTTATGGCAACTGTAAAGCAAATCTATCAAGGGGTTTTCTGAGAGTATGTGATGCGCCTAAGGTCACCCAGTGGGTTTCCATGGCTAAGTGGGGAATGGAACTCTAGTTCCTACTGTTCCCTAGCACTGCAGTCCAATGCTCAAACCACTGTCCCATGCTGGCTCTCTTAAAATGTGTCATTACATCACTGAATTTGTGTGCTTTGTACTAAAACATTTTACACTTATATCTTAACACAAAATAGTGCTTTTTTAAATTCTTATGTGGATCTATGTGGCAATAACACTATAGGGGAAGATAAATTTTTCATGGCCTCCATAAAGGAGACCAGTGTGTAAATTGAGATTGGTATGTAGTGCCACTTCAGAAGACATCATCATCATCATCATCATCATCATCATCATCATCCCTTTATTTCAGCCAACAGGCCATTAGGCACAGGGTATATATAAACATATAAAACATTAGAAAAAAGAAAAAAAAACACTGTAAAACAATTATTCATAACACACTCGCAATGCATAAATATGTTCATACATATATACATATACATATACATATATCATTACAAGATACATATACAGAGTCACTCACAAATACATTAGGAGATACTAAACCATATAACACTAAGACAAAGTGAATATTTATATGAGTATTTAAAGAATAAAAGACAGGTCTGTTTGTTTTACTTGGGTCATGATCCTACGAGTTTTAACAGCAGAGAGGAAAAACTTAGCCACTGCTTCTGTTTTACTTTTCTCAGAATCGTTTAACAGATACGCCAGGTACCAATTGATAGGTCTACCTGGAAACTTAAGCAGAAGGGGTGAAATTAATCTTAGCCTCTCATTCTTGTAAAAAATACAAGAAAATAGGACATGCTCTAGAGACTCAACATAACCTTCACCACAAGGGCAAACCCGTTCGAGGTAAGGGGTTCCCTTAAGCGACCTTCTAGCAAGGCAGAGGGGATAACATTAAATCTTGCTTTAGTAGAGACAGCTCGGTATTTTGGGATGGTCAAATTTTGTAAATAATGTACCTCCCTTCAAAATTAAACTGCAACCCTAAGCTAAGGGGGGAGCAGATACTACGGGCAGAAGATAAAGAGTACTGTATATCAATATCTTTTACACGACGTACCAAAATCTGCTGCGCCCTGGGCAAATCATGTGTAATGAGGAAGTTGTTTGAGAATCCCACTCTCTGCAATTTTTCCTTGATGTTTTTAGACCAAAGGGTGGTATAATTGTCTCTCATTCAAGATATAAATATCCTGACTCGGAGCCAGCATAGAAAAGTTTAAGCCAATACTTTAGGGCCCACATCCAGGCAGTACATTCAACTGAATGACAGCCCGCTTCAAGCCGTAGAACGGCTGATGGTACACAGTTGGGCATCCCAAACAATTTTCGAAGATAAGCAGAGAAATCCGTTCTAATGCTACAGAGAAACCTTGGATCCAAATAGGGATCCCAAATAACAGTTGTGGCAAGACCTTAGCCTGGAACACCCTAAGTGCAGCCGGTAAAAATTGGCCTCCTTTAGTGTAAAAAAATCGAACTAATGCCTTAATACTATTATTGGCTGACTGAATAGCAGCAGACCGCTGGGATACCCAGCCACATGTGGATTGAAATATTACTCCTAAATACTTGAAATGTTTAACTTGCTCTAACTTATGTCCGTTCATGACCCAGTTAGACCGACTTTGGATCTTGGAAAAGACCATGATTTTAGTTTTAGTATAATTGATGATTAAGCGATTTTCTTCACAGAAACCCCCCAAAAGCTCTCAGCCTTTGTTTCAAACCTATTTTAGAAAATGAGAGGAGAACTGCATCGTCTGCATACAGCAATAACGGAATGCTAACCGAGCCCAGTTTGGGTGAATGACGGGCTTCTGAAGTGATAAAGGCTGAAAGATCGTTAAGATATAAATTGAATAATGAAGGTGCCAAAATGCAACCTTGAGGCACACCCTTATCAACAAAAATAGATTTTGTAAGATTACCCTGGATGCCACATCTCACTTGTATAGTCGTATTTCTATACAAGTTCATGATTAACCATAATAATCTCCTATCAGTCGAGGAGGCGAGAAGTTTAATCCATAGTCTCTTTCTTGGGATTAAATGAAAGCTGACTTCAGATCGATAAATGCAGCATATAAACCCTTACTTTGAGAATTAGAATATTTCTCAACCAAATGGTTCAAAGCCAGGCAGTGATCGTAAGTTGACTTACCCTTCCTAAAGCCAATTTGTTCATTACCAATAATGTTCTCATTCTCTATCCATTCAGAAAGACGATTGTTAAGAAATGAACGTAAAGTTTACCCACAACTGAAAGCAGACTTATAGGACGATAATTGGATGGATCGTTCCTAGCTCCCCTCTTGTAAATAGGGACTATGATTGCTTTTGACCAGCTAGTAGGTAATCTAGCTGTCTGATTGATAAGAGTAAAAAGAGAGGCAAGTAAAGGTGCCCACCATGAGGTGTTTGCTTTCAAAAGCTCGGGCAAGATTAAATCAGGCCCTGGAGCTTTTCTAGTTTTAAGCTGAGTGATTAGTATTTTTAATTCTTCTTGGGATACAGGAGGCCACTGGGGAATATCCAGGGAATCTAAAAGGATGAGTTGAACTCATTGGGGATAACAGAAACCTGGTCCTCACTATCACTATACAGTGTGGAAAAATAGTCCTCCCACACATTTATGGGGATGTTACAAGGGGGGAGCCACCAATGTTTCCTATCATCCCTGTGACTGTGGCCCAAAAAGCTTAGTGTTTTTTTGTAGGGAGAAATTTATTAGTGATGTCCATTGCCTTTGGATTGCCTCTTTCTTTCCTTGCCAAAAGTGATTTATAATGTCTTCTGGCGATGTAATTGGATTGAGGCAATGACTGGCTATTATCTCTCCTATATTGAATGTACATATTCCTTAGGTGAGCTCTAGCTTCAGCACAGGCTTTATCAAACCAGGGGGCCAATCTTTTGTGCTTAAAGTTTCTAGGTCTCCTCTCTGTGGACCTCAGCAATGTTGCCAACGTCGTGAGGAGCTGAGAGTAATTCTGTAGGGTATCTTGCACCTCTTGTGACTCAATAATCTGGTTCTTAATCCCCAGACACTGTGCTGAGTTAAGAAGTGCTGAAATCTCTCCATGGAGTTTTTCTGTCCACCATAGCCTTTTCTGTCTAAGCACCATGGCTGAATCGTTAAAATGAGGTTGTATCTGAGAGTGAATATTAGAAAAGGTCTCAAAAGAGAGGAAAAGAGGGAGATGATCACTGTCAAGCCAGGTACCTACAGAAAATCTAACTATACGGTCAACAAGGGCATCGGAAACTAGTGCGTAATCAATAGTACTACTACCTTTTGCTGATATATATGTGTACTCGCCACATGGGTCAAATAAAGAATTCCCATTGAGCATTCTTAGAGCAAAGCGCTCAACCATCTGCACAAAGCATATGCCAGCAAAATTAATCCCCTGATCTTTAGAATGTCTATCAATATTCAATATACATTCCTCCATCTCTTCTAAGCACCAAGCATGGGAAGAAAAAAGAGCCTCATTATTATGGCCGATTCGGGCATTAAAATCCCCCATCAGGACTAAAAGAGCTGAGGGGAATTGTCCCTCTAATTTAACAATATAATTTTCTAATGTTTCCCACACCTTTTTGCTACGATCCCTACTGAGCTTTGGTGGAATGTATACGTTTATCATCAACAAACACAGGGTACCAAAATAATTAGACAGGCCATTGCAATTGATTCACAATGTGGCAGGCACTTGATAGCGGCTTTGAGCGCTGTAGAAATCAGAATTGCTAGTCCCGCACTTGGTCTTCCTTTACCAGAGGGTGGAATAGCTGGTAAATCAAATATGGTGTATCCATTAAAATCTATTCCAGATGTACACCAAGTCTCTTGAAGAAAGATCACATCAAACTCGTTGATGTAATCTATCACATCAGAATTGTTGATCTTTGAATTCCACCCAGCTATGTTCCAAGATATGCACTTGAATAAAGATTTTGTAGGTGAAAGTGCTTTTGCAATATTAAGGGTCAGGGCATCCACCTCAGAGCCAAAATGTTGTACACTTTTAGGTGTTGCACTCTGATGCTTGTATTGTCAGTCAGTTCTTTGTCGCTGTTTCCATTGTCCTTGTTCATTATCAAAAACGGCCCCTTTGTCCAGAATACACTCATTACCCTGGGTATCTTTCACAGCTCTCTCTTATCTCTTGTTGATACGTCAGTGATGCTTAGGGGTGACTTGTATATCCATGTCAAGAGCCATTTGAAGACAGCTGCAAATATTATTTGCCTTTGGATTCTTCATCTCAAGCCAATCAGTGATCTTATGATTCTTGTTCTTAGGTATTGTTGTTTTAATTCTCAGGATGGAAGAATTTGACAGTCTCTGTTCGTTCTTCCCCTGTAGACTAAGTAAAATCGCTCTCAAGGAAGTTAGCCTATCAATGATATCAGACTGAGCTACTGAGGGCAACGTTTGAAATGTATTCATAAGAGACTTCTCTTCAGCAGTGATTGAGTCATTAAAAGAGAATGACTGACCTTTTAGTTCAGAGGGTGTGCAAACAATTTGTTCCTCTTGCCAGGGATGATTTGAACTGGATACTGTATCTCCTAGATCAATAAGGTTATCATTCGTGTTGTCATTTATGTTACTATAAGGAGTTAGCCTGAGGGCAGTAGGTTTAAATAAGGGCATTGGTGGAGCTTTGTTCCAAAAACCCAGAGATTAGAAGACCTCTATTTAATAGATGGTTCCTTAAAAGGAATACTTTTCTAACTGTGTGTTCATTTGAAAAGGTCACTACAGCTCTCGCATGTTTGTAGTTATAGAATAAGTATTCCACGTGAACAATGTCGTTGGGGTGAAAGCCCCACAACCATTATATCCTAGGATATGTAAAGATGGTCCTTACGCACTTTCTGGGATACCATACCAACTGGCTTAGGATAATTGCTAATGACCAATTTACACTTCATTAGTACTATGTTCCAATTATTATTATTATTAGAAATGTCCTGAGATGTTAGTGGATCTATCGTTAGGGAAGGTTTCTTCTTAGGATGCCACAAGCCTTTCTGCAGGACTTGTCCCAGGGATCCTGGGAATCTATGTCTCCAATACCACAACACAGAAGCTGTGATGAAACCAGCGGATTTTCAATAGACGGCTGTTTATGATCAGAGTGAGTTACCACTTTATCACTCAATACCTGAAATTTGACAGATCTCTTGTCTTTATTATTTATCGAGTTAGTCAGTTTTATGGGATTTCTTTTATTGTACTTTGACTTCTTTTGACATGAAGTTTGTTCCCTAATGGGAAGTTCCCTTTTACTGGGGCACGGTAAATTCATATCTGAGATTAGCGGCTTGGTTTCAAATTCAGAATTACCAAGGATTCAGCAATAACTGTCAGTAAAGCATTGCATTCAGAGAGGAAGGACTTGATTGATTGTAAGTCCTTGTTTATATTGATGACCTGTTTGGTAAGGTTTGAGAGCTTCTCTTCTTGCCATTCCTCCTGAAGTGATCTACATTGCTGCCTGCCGCCCTCAGATTTATTTCCCTTTGAGGTCTCTGAGATAATTCCTTTTCTCCATGTTATTGAGTGCTTAGGATTCTCAGTCTCTTTATCAAAAGCTGAGTCGATCACTGGGCTTATATGACCCACATCATGAGGGTCAAAAAGGATTTGTCTGTGGTCCAAGGACCAGTCAACAACAGAATTAGAGGACAGTTCTGGGTCTATATTTTTTATCACTACAGTTGGTGAAACATAGGCAGAAATTTCCTTTTTTAATATTCCATGTTGTTGCATTACACCCTTGCACTCAGCCTTCTCAGCAGTAGCAATTTCGGCTGCCAAATCTATTCCACAGTTGTTTGGAGAAACACATAAAAGCTGTTTATTGCTTAATGTCCAATCAGCAGTTGAATCCAAAAATGATATGTGGTCCATGTCTTTTGTTTGTGTGTTTGATTCTACAGCTGAAGGAAAGTAAGTAGTGATTTTAGCTTGTTTTCTTTTTTTACAAGGGAGAAGGTTTGATTCATTAGGGTTTAAAGGAGTGTAACCCAGATTTTTATAACCCTTTCTTGTCAAAACCACCATTGTAACTTCTAGATTTAAAGATCAAAGAAGAAAACTTCTTATGTTAGATAATTCAGACCCTTCCCTTTTTTCTAGCTTTTTTTTTTTGTTTTGAAATCAGCTGTAATTTTATTTTTCAGAAGAATTAGAATTAGAATTAGAAATCATACTGTCCCTTTAACTGGTCTAGCTCAGCTGTTTAACTACTTTCAACCCTTTCAACTCTTACAGCGAAATAATTAGTGAATTCTTTTTGATAGCAAGTATCACTTATCTTACTTGTTGTTGTTATAATATGTTCCTCTTAATATCTCAAAGGATTGTATCCAAGGGAGTAAATTAAGATCAGTTATTCTCCAAGTCACTTCGTAGCCTTCTCCCATGAAAATCCACAACCGATAGCTCTTCAGATATGGAAGACTTCACCCCATTAATGTTTCTTCCCTTTTTTGGGTATTCTGTCTTTTGAATTGCCTTGTCCTGGTGGTTTATTTTCTGCTGGGTCTCATGCTGGCTACCAGATATCGTCTTGGAAAACAAATTAGTATCCTTCAAAGGTTCCTCTCTCCTCCTCCCACAAGCAGTAGGACCAAAGAGTCACACACCATCCAAGAATGTGCAGCTGTGAGTTCCAGGCAGCCACATGTAATTTGCCATAATGACTGATAACTATCCCTCCTGTGCAAGCACACACACTGTACTTCAGAAGACATGAAGACACTGCCCCTTCCACGTGCCATTCTGAATCCTGTTGCAATGCTGCTTTGTTTGGTTGCTGCTGCTCCTGGCTGGACGGAAAACTTCTAGGCTGTATGGGAAACCTTCTAGGCTGTATGGGAAACAAACAAGATGAATTTGAACTCCTAGTACAGCAAAATAAATATGATTTGATAGGCATCACTGAGACCTGGTGGGATGAGTCTCACGATTGGAATATAGGAATAGAGGGGTATAGCCTATTTTGTAGAAATAGACCAAATAAGAAAGGAGGAGGAGTAGCCTTATATGTCAAGGATGTTTTCACCTGTGAAGAGATCCATGACTTGAACACCGGAAGCCAGGTCGAGAGCATCTGGGTAAGAATTAAGGGAGCGAGAAACAATAGGGATATTATAGTGGGGGTTTACTACAGACCTCCAAGCCAGACTGAGGACCTCAATGGCGCTTTGTAGACCAAATGACTGCACATTCAAAAAGGAGAGATACAGTAATAATGGGAGATTTCAACTACCCGGATATATGTTGGCAGTCAAACTCTGCAAAGGCGGCAAGGTCCAGCAAGTTTCTTGCTTGTCTTGCAGACAATTTCATGGTCCAGAAGGTGGAAGAGGCGACAAGGGGATCAAATATTCTGGATCTGATCCTGACCAACAGGGAAGACCTTGTTAATGACGTAGAACTGGTTGGATCTTTAGGAGAGAGTGACCATGCCCTATTAGAATTTGGCATTCAGTGGGGAAGAGAAGGCAAGTGTAGTCAGGCGTTCGTCTTAGATTTTAAAAAAGCAGACTTCTGTAAACTGAAGGAGCTGCTGGCTGAAATCCCGTGGTCAAGAATAGTCAATGAGAAAGGAGTTCAGGATGCATGGGAGTTCTTTAAAAGGGAGGTACTGAAGGCACAGGCTAAAACTGTGCCATTAAGGAGGAAAAATGGAAGGCATCTGAACAAACCGGAATGGTGGACTAAAGAGCTCTCAGCTGAGCTAAGTGTTAAGAAAAACATGTACAGGAAATGGAAGAAGGGGGAAATCACCAAAGAAGATTATAAGCAAGTAGCCAGGAGATGTAGGGAGAAGGTCAGAAAGGCTAAAGCACAGAACGAACTTAGGCTGGCCAGAGACATTAAAAACAATAAAAAGGGCTTTTTAAATACGTCCGCAGCAAAAGGAAAAAGAAGGAGACGATAGGGTCACTGTGCAAGGAAGATGGTGAATTAATAACAGGAGGAAGAAAAAAGGCAGAACTCCTCAACACCTTCTTCGCCTCAGTTTTTTCCCAAAAGGATAAAACACTCACCCTGGCGGTTGGGGAGCAGGTGAGGAAGTGGGGGAAATGCAGCACAGAATAGATAGAGAGGTAGTACAAGAATACCTGGCCACACTGGATGAATTCAAGTCTCCAGGGCCAGATGAATTGCATCCTAGGATTTTAAAAGAACTAGCAGAGGTCATTGCGGAACCTCTTGCTATAATCTTTGAAAACTCTTGGCGGACCGGAGAAGTTCCGGCAGACTGGAGGAGGGCAAATGTTGTCCCCATCTTCAAGAAGGGAAAAAAAGAGGACCCAAATAATTATCGCCCAGTCAGCCTGACATCAGTACCTGGAAAGATCCTGGAGCGGATCATCAAACAGTCAGTTTCTAATTACTTAGAAAACAATGCCGTAATTACGAAAAGTCAACATGGATTTCTCAAAAATAGGTCATGCCAGACTAATCTTATCTCTTTTTATGATAGAGTTACTTGCTTGATAGATGAAGGGAATGCTGTGGACATAGTATATCTTGATTTCAGTAAGGCCTTTGACAAAGTTCCCCATGACATTCTTGCAAAGAAGCTAGTAAGATGTGGACTGGACAGGGCTACTGTCAGGTGGATTTGTAACTGGTTGACTGACTGTACCCAAAGGGTGGTCTCCAATGACAGATTCTCATCCTGGAGAGAAGTGACTAGCGGGGTGCCACAGGGTTCTGTCCTGGGCCCGGTGCTGTTCAATATCTTCATTAATGACTTGGATGAAGGAATAGAGGGCACGCTGATCAAATTTGCAGATGACACCAAATTGGGAGGGGTTGCTAATACGCCTGATGACAGGATCAAAATTCAAAAGGACCTGGACAGATTGGAGAGCTGGGCCAAGGCTAACAAAATGAAATTCAACAGAGAGAAATGTAAGGTCCTACACTTAGGCAGAAAAAATGGTATGCAGAAATATAGGATGGGGGACACGTGGCTGGCTAACAGTACGTGTGAAAGGGATTTAGGAGTCTTCATAGACCACAAGCTGAATATGAGTCAGCAGTGTGATGCGGCAGCCAAGAAGGCCAACGCAATTCTTGGTTGCATCAATAGGAGTATGGTGTCTAGATCGAGGGAGGTATTGGTACCACTTTATTCTGCATTGGTTAGACCTCATCTTGAATACTGTGTCCAGTTCTGGGCACCCCAATTCAAGAAGGATATGGATAAGCTGGAGCAGGTCCAGAGGAGGGTATCCAAAATGGTGAGGGGCCTGGAAGCCATGCCCTATGAGGACAGACTTAGAGAGCTGGGTATGTTTAGTCTGCAGAAGAGAAGGTTGAGAGGGGACATGATAGCCATGTTTAAATATTTGAAGGGGTGTCATGTCGAGGAGGGAGTGGGCTTGTTTCTCCTGCTCTTGAGACCAGGACAAGGAGCAATGGATGCAAGCTGCAGGAGGGGAGATTCCGCCTGAACCTCAGGAGGAATTTCCTGACAGTCAGGGCTGTCCGACAGTGGAATGTGCTGCCACAGAGTGTGGTGGAGTCTCCTTCTTTGGAGGTTTTTAAGCGGAGGCTGGATGGCCACTTGTCGGGAGTGCTTTGAGGGTTTTCCTGCATGGCAGGGGGTTGGACTGGATGGCCCTTGTGGTCTCTTCCAACTCTACATTTCTATGATTCTATGATTCTATGATTCTAGGCTGGGTCTGGTTTTGCCTGTGGGGGTGGGTAGGTTTGAGTGTGTGTTGGTTTGTGTGTTAGTTAGTTGTTTGTTAGTTAGTTAGAGAGCTCGGTGCTTGGAGTGGGTGGCAGAGTGAGTGTTGCTTGCATTTGGCAGTTTGATTGCCTTGACTGACAGAATGGGTAATGGTGTATGCTTGAGCAACTGAGGTATACCTGTGGGCAAGTCTGTGAGTGGATTGTGCTCGTGGGGGCGGGCAGTGTCAGGAGGCTGGGGAGAGTGTGTGGTCAGGGTTAGGTTGCTTGAGACAACTGTCCTATCCAAGTCCTCACTTGGGCTTGTTTTGTTACCTTCCGTCATTTCTGTCCCCTGTCCTTCTTCTTCCCTCTTGGTTTCATCCAGAGCTGGCCTCACCTCTGGTGTTTACAAGTGGTTCCTTTTGCTGCTGTTGCTTCTTCTTTTTGATGGAACATGGTGCATCTGATATTGTGGGGCAAGTCTCCTGCCTAGGTGGCCTTGGGTATTTTGGAGAGGGTCCTGGTAGGCATCTAGCAGGCCTGAGTCTTGTCTGGGGGACTGTAGTAGAGGTTCAGTGACAGTCCCCTGAGGGTTATAGACTCAAATCACCAGGTTTCCCAGTATTCTTCTTGCTGCCTTATCATGTGTCCCCTCCTTCCTCTTGTTGTGTTCCCCTCCCCTTTTTCTTTCTACTTTCGCTCTGCACCTCGCTGTGCTGGCAGTAGCAGGCAACTTTGTGCCTATTGTTAGGTCACCTGGAATGGTCCAATCTATCCTCTAACCCACATGCTTGTGGTAGTCATTTTGCAGGACCTTGAGGCTTGGAATCCATTTTGTATCCCACAGGGATTAGCTAGATTGACTGTGCCTAGCAAGCCCCCTCTTTAGCTTTTATGGTTTGCAATGGGGTATAACAATTCAGCCTTCACTATTTGGTCAATTGGCTCATCAATTTAAGTCTGTATTTCTTCTTTTTTCTTCTTTTTTCTTTTCTTCTTTTTTTTTTTTTTGCCTTTGTAACTATTGTATTGCTATGCCCTCAGGCAAGCGGCCTTGGTTAGCCCTAAGGTTGTTTCTCAGAGCACATCAATAAGCCCTGGTAGTCAAGGCCAGTATGGCTCCCAAGAAGGGGTCAAGGGCTTCTAAAGGAAAAGGGCCTGCTAGAAAGCAGCCAGCCAAATGTCTACCTCCAGCTACCCCTCTTTCTTCTAATGATAATAACAAAGTAATGGAGAAGGTGGTTATCCTGGCCAAGTTGGAAGAGTTGGAGAGGAAGAGGGTTGAAAAGTCACATAGGAATGAATTTAATGCTATGATACTTTATTGCTTAGACAAACTAAAGTTTAGATTATCCATGATTAAGGAGCTGGAATATCACCTGTTGATGTTGAGCAGGGTTCATCTATTGCTGCCCAGGGGTCCTTAAGTCTGCCACAAAACCCACAAGGTGAGTTGTTCACTAACACTATAATCATTTCACTTAACCAGGGTGCACTCGCATTGAGTCGGCCCTGGGGTGTATGGAATGCACTTTCCATGACAGGTAGCATTGGATCAGAGCAGGACACTAGCAGTAAGCCCACTATTACAGTGGGCATTGCAGCAGAACAGTTTTCTCAGGTTAGGCCTACCCGGATAGCAGTTACCCTTAGATGGTCCTGATGGGTTATTTGGAAGGAGGACTGCAGTTGCTTTTTGGCTTTCCTTTGCCTTTTGGCCTTTCTCTGCAGGGTCAGGGACCTTTTGCTGCTGGCCATGAATCTCTCCTTGAGGTGGGATTGTGTTCACAGGCAGCTCTGGATGAAGTTAATAACTCCAGCATGTCCGTTCAAGTGGAGCATTCTCACAGTGGCCATCTTGTGCAGAAACTACAAGCATGGCACCAACCAAGGTACAAGGTGCATATCCAGATCAGAGTAGATTGTGTTGGGACTTCAGGGCACAGGGTCTTTGTACCAAGCACCTTTGTTAGTTCAAACATCTTTGTTCCATCTGTTCTGGGTCACATTCCAAAAGTAAGGCCATGGGGGAGGGGCAGTGGAGGAGGTGGCCCCTCCATTCCTGCAAAAGATCCCCAGCTCAATTAGGTTAGAGAGGTTGGACTTTCTCTTATATGTGTACCCAAATCATGAAGCTGCACTGTACTTAAGTTTGGGTTTTAGGGAATGTTTCTGTATTCCATTTTCAGGGAATTCGTAAGGCATATTTTGTAAAAAATTTAAAGTTGGTTCATGGCCTTGAGCAGCTTGTTAGGGACAAAATTACCAAATCAGAAGCCAGGATGGTTGGCCTCTTTAAGTCACCTCTGGTTGTAAATCTTCAGGTTTCTTCAGTGTAGTCCCCAAAAAGGTGCCTGGGGAGTTCAGACTTATTCACCACCAGTCCTGTCTAAAAGGGGCTCTGTTGATGATGCTGTCCCTGTTAGGTATACTTCCTTTGATGCTGCCATTTTGCTGGGGATTGGAGTGGAGCTGACAAATATGACATTAAGTCAGCCTTTCACCTTCTTCCTGTGTATCCACTTGACTTTGAATTGCTGGGCTTCTGTTTTGAGAGGAGTACTATACAGATAGGGCTTTACCTATGGGATGTTCAGCGTCTTGCTGTGCCTTTGAGACCTTTAGCACCTTTTGGAGTGGGCAATGACAGTTAAGTCAGGTTTGCTGGGGTGGTTCACTATGTAGACAATTTTTGTTTATCAGCAGATCAGGCATGGGGCAATGTCTTGCCTTGTTGAATGAGTTGTTTGCCCCGACCACTGAGCTGGATGTCCCCTTAGCTCACGAGAAAACAGAGGGTCCAGCATCTTCTTCAGTTTTTTGGGGGAATTGAGATTGATATGGTTAACCAATTTTGTTGCCTGCTGCAGGCAAAACTGGATGATTTGTTGGTGCATATTTTGGAGTTTTTAGTGAGGTACAAGGCCACCCTTAAGGAATTTCAGGTGCTTATTGCCCATCTGAATCTTGCCTGTAGGGTAGTTGCCCTGGCAGGGCCTTTCTGAGGTGTTTGTGTGATGCCATAGCAAGCTTTTGACTTCCTCATCACAGGATTAGGTTGCATAAGGGTGGACCTCAGAGCTTGGCAGGACTTCCTGTCAGCTTCTGTCCACTTTTGGTATCACAACATGGAAACTGTACATGTGGGCAACATCATGTCATCAACATTGTCTAGGATCATGGGTTTTATTAGAGCATTCATTTTGCAGTGTTTGCCTTTTAGTATTATGTTTACAGCACTTCATATTGCTAGTGTGGACAATGAGATTGCTGACACTTTCCCACCAACAGATGGAGCGCTACAGACAGTTGGCCCCAGAGGTGGACCACAAACCCATTCCCCTGCCATTAGACCTATGGAACCTTGGAGGAGTGAGATTGTGTGAGTTATAGTGTTGTCATTAGCATTAAGTACTAGAGGTGGCTATGAGCAAGTATGTCAGAAGTTTGAATCTCTTAGGGTAATTCATAGCCCAGCCCCCACTTGGCCCTCCCAGTGGAACATGTGATGCAGTATTATGTCTTCTTGAGGGGGAAGGGCATTACTCCTTATTCTGTTTGGTTGAAGCTGTCCACTTTGGCCTTTATTGCCAAGGCCCAAGGCATGGTGGACATTACCTCTGACTTCAGGATTCATAAAGCCCTGGAGGACTGATCTAGAGAGCATGGCCATGTTACCCTGATTTCTGGGGTCCCGTGGGGGACACCTCAATGTGCTCCAAATAATGAGGAGTGGGAATTAGCCAGATCACAAGCTATCGCAATGCAAGAGGCAGGGCAACTTAGCAAGATCTTAAACCCAATATTTACGGGGTCAAGCCGAGTCAAAAACCAAGCAAAAGTAAATTATAATTGTTTTCTTTATTTAAAAGAGAGTCATCACACACTTACGCACTCACTCACACAGACCTAAGAAAGTAAACGAAGGAAATTTGATAGGGGATTTTGAGAAGGGTTTTTTAGGGGGATACTACACCTGATCCTGTAGCCTGGGTAACCAGAAGAAAGTCAGTTGGAGCGGAGATTCTCAGCATGTGGAAGCTGAGGGGAAGGCTTGGCAAATGGAGTGGCAGCAAGGTGGGATAGAAGCCAGGAGCGATCCGAAGAAGCACTCAAAACCAGGGGTTCTTTTAGGGAGAAATGTGCCTGTAGAGTAGTCCGCTCCCGGGGAAAACAATGGGTTTCGGGTTGGAGACAAAGCCTCTGAAAGGTCAGTACTTTGAATGATTAGATTTTGATGGAGTTGTCAATAGCGCAGACAGTATACAAATGGGGAGTGCTTGACAGTTGAGTAGTCAGGAGTGCTAATCTCATCAAGCTGCCAGCTCGGGGCAGAGAATCTTTTGTATGCTTGATGCATATGTAATTTAGGTTTAAAGTGTACTTGCCTGGAGGTCTCCTGAAGCTGCATGCCAGAAAATTACTGGCCTGCCTGGATTTGTCTTGTATGTTTCAGCCTGTTCGGCCGTGTCCGTGTGCATGCTCATCCGGGGGCCTCGCAAGCACATGGAGGGGAGCAGTTGGGAATGGCCAATCTTTTGATATCAAATTATATTTAGTAGACCTCGAGCTCGGACTATACACCACAGTAACAGCCAAGCCGGGGATGGTCAAATTCAGTTGCTTCTGAATGTACTTAGGGGGTTAGATAAGGTATGGAAAGGGTTTGTAATTCTAATTTTGAGGTAGTTCTCTTTCATGCTGCCACTTTGATGGCATTCTTTGGAGTCGTACTCATTAGTGAGTTGGTAGTGGCATCTGGAGGGGATAACTTGGATAGAGCATTGGCAATTTTGGATTTGGATTCTGGCAGTGTGGGAGTTGTACTATGCATTAAGGACTCTAAGACTGATCAAGTGGGGAGTGGAGCTAGTATTCACTGCAGTTTCTGCTCTGATCCATCGTTGTGCCCAGTCCGAGCTTTACGAAGTTACATTGATATTAGAGTCCTGTGACTGGGGCCCTTGTTTTGTTATGCTAACTTTCCCCTCATAACTAGGTTCCAATTTTGGACTATGATTTCAAGGGCTCTGCAATGGTTAGGCCTTGGGGAAGCTAAGTTTTGTACCCATTCTTTTAGGATTGGGGGAGTTTTCACAGCTTCAGTAGTGGGCCTGGATTCCAAAGTCATACAGCACATTGGGCACTGGAAGTCCTCGGCCTCCATCCTTTACAATTTTGCGTGTCGTCTTGCTAAACAGTGTCATTTTCTCTGTTGTTTTGTAGACAACAGGTCCTGTGTGACAAGACAGTATATCCTGATTTATGGCCACATCATGGTTTTCTGGGCTGTGTGCCAGGCCCAGAATTGCCATTTTGGGACTCACCTAGGGTTGAGTGAACTTGCCATGATAGAATGGCTGGGCAGATGTGGCTTACAATGGAGTGGTCTCTTCCCCTTGTTGTTTCAAGAGCACCATGGGCCTCAGCCTGATGTGGTAGTTATTCATCTTGGGGAAAATATCTAGGTCTACTGAAGAGAAAAGCCCTTGTACTTCAGGTGCTAAGTGACTTTAATATTATTAGAAGCTGTTAGCCTGGGGTATCATTAGTATCTTCTGCTATGTTCCCTCATCAAGTTTGGCGGGGAACAGGTAACCCAAAATACATTGATTATGCACACAGAAAGATGAACAATGAGATACAAAATGCTGTGGGTAATAGGTTGGGCCACTTTTTGCCACATCATTGTATTGTTTTCCAGTGGCCCAAGCTCTACAGGACAGGTGGTGTTCATTTGTCAGAAGAAGGGAACCTGTTGTTCCTGGAGGGGTTGCCAGGGGCGGGGTAAGGACCATTTTGGATGGCCTGGTAGGGGAAAAGGATGAAACAGATGCTTGCCCCTTATCTGTGGCACTAATGGAGGGAAAGAAGAAGACTTTGGTGATCATCTTCTGGCACCCCTTTGGTGTAGGGTAGGGCTCTTGAATTCCCTCAATAGGGGCCTATGTCCTAAGGGAGGGAAGGAAGTTATCGTTGAGGTTAACCTGGGAATAAGGATCTTACCTGTAGGGCCCTGCAGCTGGGGTGGGAGCCCAGGTTACCTTCCAGTTATGGTGGACCAAGGAGCAACCAAAGCAATTTGGGACTATGATGTGTTTGCCCAAGGGAAGGCTGAAGAGGTGGTTGCAATGTGACACCTAATCTCAGCTGAACCTGCTTCAGGCTTGTTACTGCAGTTTAGGCCTACCTGGCGATAGCACCCGATATCACTCTGATATCATTATTCGGCCTTATTCTACCATCCCTCTCCACGTGTTTGAGAGGCCCCCGCACAAGCCCAGAACTAGGCTCAGCCATCAAACGCTGCAATATCCCAAGACAGTACAGGCAGGCCAGAAATAGCCAGATCAACGCTTTAGGAGACCTCTCTGCAAACACCTTCATTATGTATGCACGCTGTTTAAAAAGGACTCTCTGCCCCAAACAGGTAACTTGGCAAGCTAGAAGCTTAAAGGCCAAGCACTGAGCATTTGCATATAGTCTACCTCTTTGTCAATTCGGACTTAATCATGCTAAATTGTGACCTTTCTGAGACATTGTCTTGCACCCAAAACTCATTGTTGTCCCCGAGTAAGGCATAGCCTGCAGTCACACTTCTCCCTATAAAAACCCCTGATTCCGAGACCTTCCTCGGATCACTCTGGATCCAGCCTTGCTGCCACTTTGTTTGGCGAGCTGTCCCCTCAGTCGCACGTATTGAGACTCCAGACCAACGAACTCAAGCTTCAGGACAGGTGTCGTATCACTCAATTCAACAATCCCTCTCAAAATCCCTCTATACCACTCCAACCTTTATTTTCCATAGCTACTTGTGTGAGTGTGTTGCATACACTGTTTGTCAGTATTTAATAAAATCTCAGTTATTCTTAAAGTTGGTGTGCTCCTTGGCTTGGCCTGACCCCGTAAACATTGGGTTATAAGATCCTGCTAAGTTACCCTGCCTCTCGTAACGCTAAAGCAGTGCTCTGAGCTAATTTTTCCCACCTATAGTTAAGCACATTTAGTGTCCCTCCCGGGACCCCCAGTAAACAGGGTAACAGAGTGGTGGAGCAATGCGGGCAACCCTAGTACCCTTAATTTGAGAAGGAGTTGCGAACCTCCTCAAATCAGGCTGGTACTGACTTAGGGAATGGCTAGTCAAGTTGCAAGAGATTCTGTTAGGCAGAAACACGTGTATGTGTGAGAATTCTGTGTGTGTGAGCTCTAGGAGCTACTCTATCAGGGTTGGAATTCTGATCTCATTTTCTGCCTTGGTTTGTGCACACCCCTTGCTATCGGTGTGCACAAGCTGACCTGGGAATCATATCCCTAACTTGGGGTCTATCGTGGGCTGGGATCCGAAGTGATAGGGTGTTAGCACCATAGGAACAGTCTACACCCATCCAACATTTTAGCAGAAAGGCACAAGAAAGCATTTAAGAAAGGAGATCCTCCTCCCTTCTCCCCCAGAGTTGAGAATGTGGGTGCGTCCCGCCAGTGTTGTTGTTAGTATAGTGGAAGCACGGGTGCTTCCCGGCTGTGTAATTTTTGGGTGCGTCCCAATTTGCTAGCATACTAGGTACGGGTGGTGATTCCCGACCTAGCCTAGGGTTTAGAGGTTTGGCCCATGGTAGAGGAAGGTAGCCCTCACCCAGAAAACCAGCTAGGGACGGTTCGGTTTTGGCTCCCTGCCCCTTTTTCCCCACTGCTTGGCCAGGCGGCATAGTAAGTTCCAAAGTGTTCATCTTCCCCTTTCAGGCAGGCGGAGTACTCCTGAGGGTTCCCTGGGTCTAGGTGACCTCCCTGTCCACGAACCGTTTCCTCGTCCTTTTGTCCCCAGTGCTGTCGAGGTGGAAAATTGGGCCTGGGTGTACAAAAGTGAGTTTGTTTGGGCAGGCTGGAGATAGGTTCCCGTCCCTCTTTCCTAGAATAGTTCCGCTGTGTTTGTTTCCCTTCAGCTCCCCCAGGGGTCTGGGTGATCCTTCCTGTCACTCCAGTTCCTGGTCCCGTGTGTACAGTAGGAAGTGTAGTTGCGTAGTGTTCAGATGGCTGAGAGCAGCAAAGTCACCGTTAGGGACCTCATGTGTGAGGAAGAGGTCCGGGGAAAGTTAGAAAGGTGGGTGCTGAGTAAGGGGAAATGCCCCTGGAAGGACTCCATCTTCCAGACGACTGATCCCTTTACCACACTCCGAGAAGCGTACACCCTGGCACGTAAATCAAGGAACCCATTCGGGCCATCAAAGGATGCTTTGGCTGCTTGAGGACTTTGGCTTACGGCCAGAGACGCTAGTGGTGCCCTAGTTGAGACCAGAGGGAAACTAGCAGAAGCAGAGAAGGAGAATGCCTGGCTTCATGCCAAGATTGAGGCACTGCACACGGACAAGTTAACATTCGCATCTGTTGCGCAGGCCTCCGCCCAGAAGCTTAGTGATTTCACCCTGATAGCTCAGACATGGGAGGAGAAAGCCCACGCCTTAGAGGCTGAGCTGGATCATGCCCGGTCTGCAGCCAAGTTCATGGTTGGGCAAGTGAAGGAACAGCAGGAGGCTGTGAGTCATGTAGCTTGCCACAGGCAGATTGCTACACTGGAGAGCCAGCTCCAAACGCGCAAAGCCCTGATTTCGGCTGTGTGCCCGGAACTGCTCCCAAGTTTCGCCCAAGACTTGTTCCCCCCACAATCCAGACTGGAGTGCCCCTAAGGTCCCAGTCCACCCGGTTGAGACTCGGTCCATGACGAGATGGACTACTCCCCTTGGTGAAGGAAGTTCAGGCAGGGCAGAGACACAGGAGACGCAGGTCACGGAGACTAGGGTCCCCTGGCATGCCACCAAGGCCAAGGCAATTGCGGGCCAACTGGGTCCATTGACCAGGTCCACCAGGATCATGTGGTTGAACGCGGTGATACATTCTCACCCGACAGCCAATGGTCAGGACCTGACTCAGTTGGCTCGGCTTTGCATGTCCCCTTCCGAGCTCCCAACTCTTGAATCGGCTGTGGCAGCTCGAGGCCTGCTTAGGCTCGAGGCCCATGATTGGATGCAGGAGGTAGTTAAGATTTTGTGGCCTGGACAGAGTGCGAGCGTGCTCTACGTCATGGAACAACAGGGTCCTCGTGAGAACCCTGAGGCTTACGTGGCGCAGAGGCAACTGCTTGACATTCTGGTCAAAAAGGTCCCCCTGACGGCCCACGGGTACAGCTTTGACCACATGGAATTCAAGAATCTGTTGTACAGAGGCTTGAACCACGAGACAAAGATGGATCCGGCCACTACCACCTGGGAGTAGTTCGCAAGCAACCTCCGGCGGGTCTTTGACCTGCTCCGAGAGGCTGACTCCTTCTGTCCTCCCCCGAAGTCACATAGGAAGGAACCTGGGAACTGGGAACCCATAGCTGAGGTGACGTACTCGAACTCACGGGCCCCATTCCCAACACTGGAAAACAGCACTAAATTCGGTTCCCAAGAGGAACTGGAACCAGCACCCAACTCCCAGACAGGACAACAGGTAGTAGCAGGGACGAGACTCCCGCAGCCAGCCCGGCAAGGCAGGGAGTCCCCCACAGCAGCCAACTGCCCCCAAACAGCCCTCTGACTCTGGCTCTCCCAGGGAGACGTCTGGCGGGTATGATCCCACGGCCCAGACGTACTCCTCTGATAGAGTAAGAATCTGGGGCATGCTATGTAGGTTCGGACTGGACATGAGCCAGTTCGACAAGCAGACAACATCAGAGCTGTTTGGAAGCTTTGGAGAAGCAGCTTCAGGCGGAAGGTAAACAGCTGGTCAGCGCCGTGACCAACGGCCCTCCTCCGGCTGGATACTACCCGAACCTGGACCTGCAAGAATAGGGGTGCCCTCGGTCCAGGAAGCTTCCCTGCAATGTTGTGGCTAGGTTGAAGCCAGACAAGTGGGGAAGATTCTGGGTGAAGGCAGGCATAGGGACCGAGAGGGAAAAGACTCCTGCCACCCTTCTTGTGGATTCTGGTGCGGCACTGAATGTGCTGCACCTCAAATCGGTTAGACAAGGTGAACCTATGCCCGAACATGTCCAGCTTTCTGGATATGGCGGGGGGGGGGTTACCAAGCCCGAGCCTGGACGAACATCCTAATGTCCATAGAAATGTTCTGTTTCCAGTTGCTGGCTTGTGAGAACCGGGGCGAAGACAATGGCCTTTTGGGCATTGGCTTCCTCCGGGGAAACAAGCTCACGGTGGACTACGCAAATGGGCTTCTATGGCAGTTAGATCAGGGACCAGCTGAGATTTCGGCCATGCACTGTTGTGCTGCCATTAAAGCTCCTGCCCCTGTGCATTGTGTGACTAGCAACCCATGGGTGAAGGCCTTCCCAGAGGTCTAGATAAAAGACAAAATAGAGTGCGGGACCATAAAGGGAGCCTGCATCTTGATAGAAGGCCAGGACCCACCCCCGCCTCAAAATCAATACAAATACCCAGCCAAAGCAGAGAAAGGCATAGGGAGAACCATTGAGGGACTCATCAAGTGGGACATAGTCACCTCTATGCAGTCTATTTGCAATGTGCCCTTATGGCCAGTGCTGAAATCCGACAGCAAGATGTGGAGGATGACCATAGATTTTTGAGCCTTGAACTCTGTGACCCCTCCTGTGGCACGGGTTGTGGCCAAATACAATGAAATCCTGTCCACCATCGCGGCAGGGGCCAGATACTACAGTGTCTTGGATTTGGCAGATGCATTCCATTTGATCCCATTACACAAGGCGTGTTGGTACAAATTTGCCTTCATGTTCCGGGGGCAACAGTATGTGTATAAACGCACGCCCCAGGGTGTCCATTCTAGCCTGAGCATTTGCCATGCACACGTGGTCAAGATGTGGAACAAGCTGCAGCCAGCTTCAAGGTCTCACGTCTTGTCCTATGTGGATGGTATTCTAATACACTCCAATTCAGAAGAAAAGACCCAGGAGGTCACCCATGAGGTGTTAGAAATCCTCCGTGACACCGGATTTAAAGCTAACAAGGAAAAGGCCCAATTGTTGTCCACTGAGGTGAAATACCTAGGACTTTGTCTAAGCACCGAAGGTCGCACTCCCGATGCACAGAGGGTAGAAGTGATCTCCAAATTGCCAGCCCCCACGGACATGCACTCCCTGCTGGGAACATTCAACTTTTCTAGGGATTTTAGAGAGTCTTTTGCCACCAAGGCAAGGCCTCTGTATGCCCTACTAAAGAAGAATGCCCAATGGGACTGGGGGCCAGCCCAACAGTAGGCATTCACCAACTTAAGGATGATTTGATGAAGGCACCAGCTCTTGCGCACCCGAATATGGCCAAGCTGTTCCTTATACAACTAGCCACCTCAGATAGGAGTATAGGAGCAGTTCTGTCTCAACCACTTAATGGTACTCAGTGTGTGATAGCATACGCCTCCAGAAATCTGGACCCACATGAGACCAAATTTACTCCCTGTGAGAAGACCTGCCTCGCATTAGTCTGGGCCCTAACGCATTGGGAATTTATGATTGGAGGCACCTGTGTGATTGTCCAGACCCCCCCCCCACCGCTTAAGTACATCCTTTTGGGAAAAGTCCATGATGGCCAGGTGTCTAACGCCAGGATTGCCAAATGGACTGTTTCCTTGGTGTCGTGTGGGGTGGATTTCAGAAGCAACCACAGGACCCACCAGCTCCCTATGGTCTAGTTGTTACCGGAGCCATGCATGAGTGCCCTTTACCACCTTTTAATGCTAATCAATGGCCAGTGGAATGGGGAGCCTCCTTGAGGAAGCTCAGTTACAGGGCTTTGTTTGTTGGTTCTGTGACGGATCATCCATGCACGTGGACGGTAGCCCACGGACAGGCTATAGAGCAATCCGAATCACAGACTCCTTCACCCTACAGGGGAAAGTCCGACCACACTCTGGCCAAGTAGCGGAAGTAGAAGCTCTGAAGGCTATTTTGGAGCACAAACCACTTGACTGCCTCCTGGCCATCTATACAGACTCTAACTGGACTGCCAAGGCTGCCAGCATCTGGTTACTGATCTGGCTCCAAAATGACCTAAAAACATCCGATGGGAAGCCCATAGCCCATCTAGAGAAATGGGTCCGAATCGCAGCCCAGATTGAAGAACGGACGGCCCCTACATGGGTTGCTCACGTCCAAGGACACCAGAAAAAGAACACGGCTACCTGTATTTGGAACATCATGGCAGACGCCATAGCTTGGGATGCTGCTTTGCTCAACAATGGGTCTCCCATCGCCGCTATTAATGTTAAGCCAAAGGAACAGTTGATCCCTCCCATATTTGACCTGGGAGTGTTGCAGAAAGGTGACTCAGAGATCACAGACCTGGCCAGGAAAGGCTCGGACGAGTCTGGCCAGTTCAAGATCTCCCAGCTAGAAGGAGTGTATTGGGCTATTGATGCCAGTGGCCAGCGCAACTGGATCGTACCCAAGGACCTCCGCAGTGACATCATTCAGTTTGTGCACGAGCAGGGACACCGAGGGCAAAGTGTGACTCTGGACAGGTTTTGGAAATCAGGTGGTGGCCGCAAATCAAGCAGGATATAGACCAGTGGGTCGACAACTGCTTGGCTTGCATCATGGTCAATGCTGACACTTCCAGCCCCAAGGCACCCATCCAGCACCAACGCATCGAGGGTCCCTGGTTGTGCATTCAGATAGACTTTATAGGCCCTCTGCCTACCACCCCGCATGGGAATAAGTATTACCTGACAGTCATCGATCCATTCAGCAAATGGATCGAGGCTTTTCCTTGTAGGGACAACATTGCAAGCACGGCAGCGCGCTTGCTCTTTAACAATGGGTGCGGTGGGGAGTGTCATGTGACCTTGACTCAGACTTAGAGGTACACTTCACAGGTGAAGTTACCCAGGAGTTGTGCAAGGCACTGGGCATTCGCCAACGCTTTCACATCGCCCACCACCCTCAGAGTTCAGGACAGATCGAGAGGACGAACCGCTCTTTGAAGGAAGCCCTTTGGAAGGTGGTGTGTTCCTCCAGCAAAGTTTGGGACACAAAGCTTTCAATCATTTTGATGGCCTTCCGAGGCACAGTGGCGTCCCATGGCTTCACGCTGCACATGGTGATGACTGGGTGAAAGATGATGCTGCTTGAGACATTTTGGATAGACACCAGCCTCCCCTCCGATTTGGAGCCAGTGGTTCTAAATTGTCAGCGCGGGCTGATGTCAAGCCGGGGGCCGGGCTGGAGGCGGCCACCAGCAGCGTCCCAAACAGTCCCACCGGGCGCTGCAGCCAGCAAGGGCCTTGAACTGAGGGTTGCCTTAACAGCAGGCGACAACGGAATAACAAGGGGTTGCCTCACCCCGAACACAAAATGGTTACTGCACCTTTAACGCAGGGTAGGGTCTGGGTAAGCCGGGCAGCGGAACGCAGACACGGGCTGGACTGGAACAAGGCATGGGCAACAGACGCGCGGGAAGCCGACGGTGTTGCTCTGTGCCTTCCCCAGCCCCGCGCCTACCTAAGAAGGCCTGCGAACCGGGCCGCGGCCAATCCGCGCCGAGCACGAGGCCGGGCTCGCAGCTGTGCTACAGCTGGGAGCTGCCTGCCCCCAGGTGTTCTCCTGCAGCCGCCAGGAGCGGCGGCTGGCCTCCTTGAGCCGCCGACGCTGCTGGAACGGCAGCGTCGGCGCGGCGGCCTCAGCCTCTTCCGAGGCAGCCTCACGAGTAGGCGGTGCCCCGGGATCGGGCCCGGGGCCCGCCTCCTCCCGGGGGGTCCTCGTCCGCCACACCACGTGGCCCGGGAGCCCGGCTGGCAGCCTCCGAAGTGCCGGGCCGATCTGCGTCGTCGTCGTCGGCCTCCACCGCGCTAGGGAGACCCTCGCCGGGATCGGCGTCTGCTGCGGCGTCCCGGCGATCCCCCCCGGTGGCGGAGCCATCCGCAGCGACCGCACGGCCCCCGTCGTTGGCTGTGACCTCCGATGGGCCTGGCCCCGCCTCCTCCTCCTCGGAGGTAACGGCGACGCCCGAGGCCCTGACATCACTCCCCCCCCCAGGGGCACCCCCCCACCTCGCGGGGGATGAGGCTTCGCCGGGTAGCGGCGATGGAAGGCCTGCACCAACCGCGGCGCATGGACATCTGCTGCGTCCTCCCAGGAGCGCTCCCCCGGGGACCGTACCTCGCCAGTCCACCAAGTACTGTAGGCGGCCGTGCCGCCGGCGGGAGTTGAGGATCCCAGCCACCTCAGACTCCTCCTCACCGCCGACGAGCACCGGAGCCGGCGGGACTCCGGGACCGGTGTCCGGTCACACCCCCGTGACTGGCAGGAGCAGCGACCTGTGAAACCGGGTGGATCCGCAGGTTGCGCGGGAGTTGGAACCGGAAGGCCATGGGATTGACCTGGGCCTGGATGGCAAGAGGGCCTATGTACCGGGCATCCAGCTTGCGGCTAGGGCGCCCGGGCGGGAGGAAGCGCATGGAGAGCCAGACACGGTCCCCGACCCGCAGAGGTGGCCCTGGCTGCCGGTGCCGGTCTGTCCTCGCTTGTACGCCTCCTTAGCACGCTCCAGCTGCTCCCGTAGTAGCTTCTGGATGGCCCGCAGCTCCTGGAGCCATCGGTCCGCAGCGGGCACCGTGGTAGGCGCCCCGACCGTCAGGAACCACCACGGGTGGAAGCCGTAGTTGGCCAGGAACGGGGACTGCTGGGTGGAGGCATGGACGGCGTTGTTGTACGCAAACTTGGCCACGGGCAGGGGGTTTGGGGCCCCCAGTCGTCCTGCTGGTAGCAGCTGTAGCACCGCAGGTACTGCTCCAGCGTGGCGTTGGTGCGCTTGGTCTGGCCGTCGGTCTGCGGGTCGTGGGCCGATGACAACCGGGGCTCGATGTCCAGCTGCCACAACAGACACTGCCAGAACCAAGCGGTGAACTGCGCCCCTGGATCGGTCACGATCCCCTTGGGGAGGCCGTGCAGCCGGAAGGCGTGCTCCAGGACGAGGCGTGCCGTCTCCTTCGCGGAAGGTAGCACCTGACACGGGACGAAGTGCGCCATCTTCATAAGGAGGTCCACCACCACCAGTATGACGGAGGGAGCTCGGTGATGAAGTCCATGGAGATGGTCCGCCTGGGGCCTGTGGGGGTCGGCAGCGGCCGGAGCAGCCCCGAGGGCCTCTCCGTCGGGTCCTTGGCGCGGCGGCACACGGGACAGGAGCGGACGTAACGGTCGATGTCCCCGCACACCCTGGGCCACCAGAACTCCCGCGTTACGAGGTGCAGGGTCTTGTACAGGCTGAAGTGCCCTGCGGGCCTTCCGTCATGGCAGAGGCTTCCTCGCGGTAGGAGCCGGGGGGTACGAAGAGCCGGTCGTGATGGTAGAGTAGCCCCCCGCTCTGACCACGGGGAGGCAGCGTCCCCCAGGCGCAGGGTCTCCCGGGGTGGCTCCCGGGCCTGGGCCTCCCGGATCCGCTCTGCCAGGGTCGTCATGTCCACGGTTGCCGTGAAGTTCTCAGGGCACAGGATGGTCGAGTGGCTCTCTGGTTCTGGGGCGGCAGCGTACTTGGACTTGCGGGACAGGCGTCCACGCGCCGGTTGCGGGCCCGGGGCACGTACTGCAGCTGGAAAGGGAAACCCGGGGAGAAGAACTGGGCCCACCGCATCTGTCGCGGCGTCAGCTTCCGGGCACTCTGCAGGTACTCCAGGTTGCGGTGGTTGGTCCGCACCTGTACCGGGTGCACCGTGCCTTCCAGGAGGTGCCGCCAGGCCTCGAATGCTGCCTTGACCGCCAGGAGCTCCTTCTCCCAGATGGTGTAGTTCCGCTCAGGAGGAGTCAGCTGCCGGGAGTGGTAGGCGCACGGCCGGAGCCCCCCTTTCCCGGACCCGAGTTCTGCAGCAGGACCGCCCCGACCTTGACGTCCGAGGCGTCGGTTTCCAGGACGAAGGGCCGCCTGGGGTCGGGATGCTGCAGGATGGGCTCCGTGGTGAAGCGGGTCTTCAGCCGGTCGAATGCCTGCTGGGCCTCGGGGGTCCACTGGAACGGCGCCTTGCCGCGGAGCACCTGGGTGATGGGGGCGGCCAACGACGCGTAGTCGGCAATGAACTTCTGGTAGAAGTTGGCGAACCCCAGGAACCGCTGCACATCCTTGCGACTCCTTGGGGCCTGCCAGGACACAATGGCCTCCACCTTCGCCGGATCCATCTCTACTCCCCGATGAGACACGCGGTAGCCCAAGAAGTCGACTTCCGCGAGGTCGAAAGCACACTTCTCAAGTTTGGCGTACAGGCAGTGCTCCCGCAGCCACCGCAGCACGGCGCGCACGTGTGTCTCATGGACCTGCTGATTTGGGGAATAGATCAGGAAGTCGTCGAGGTAGATGATGACGAAGTGGTCCAGGTAGTCCCGGAAGACGTCGTTCACGAAGTGCTGGAACATTGCCGGCGCGTTGCACAGGCTAAAGGGGCATGACGGTGTACTCATAGTGCCCGTACCGGGTCTGGAACGCCGTCCTCCACTCGTCACCGGCCCGGATCCGCACCAGGTTGTAGGCCCCGCAAGGTCCAGCTTCGTGAAGACCGTCGCGTGGCGCAGGCGCTCCAGCAACTCCGGGATCAAGGGCAGCGGTTAGCGGTTGCAGATGGTGATCCGGTTGAGGGCGCGGTAGTCATTGCAAAACCGAAGCTCCCCTGACTCCTTGCGGACGAACAGCACTGGCACCCCGGCCGGGGAGGTCGAGGTCGCACGAAGCCCCGACGTAGGTTCTTCTCCAAAAACTCCCGCAGGGCTGCCAGCTCCGGCTCCCAGAGCGCGTAGATGCGGCCTGCCGGAATGGGAGCCCCCGGTACCAGGTCTATAGCACAGTCGTAGACCCGGTGCGGGGGTAGGCGGTCGGCCTCCTTCTGGTCGGGAAAACGTCCGCAAACTCCCGGTACTTCTGCGGCAGTTCGACGGATGTCCCGGCCCCGAGGCTCTAAGGTAGCCATCAACTTCTCGGGCCAGCAGTGCTCCTGGCAGTACTCGGATGCAAACAGCACCTCGCGCTGCTCCCAGGAATGTGCGGGTCGTGGCACGAGAGCCAGGGCATCCCTAGAACCACGGGGAAGCAGGGCACCCCGGCCACCAGGAAGCTCGTCCGCTCGTAGTGGCCCTGGATCTCAAAACCCACCTCGACCGTCCGATGGGTGATGGGGCCGGACTTCAGCAACCGCCCATCAATGGTCTCCACCGGCCGTGGCTCTGGCAGCGGCACCAACGGGATCTGGTGGTCCTGGGCGAACTGGACGTCCAGGAAGTTATTGGACGCCCCGGAGTTGATCATGGCCCCTACGGGGATGGGCTGTGCCTCGCCATAGCACACCGCTGCGGCCACCAGCAGCGGGTCTCATCGTCGCGCCGAGGCGTCTGCGTCTGTCCCGCCTCCGGGCTACCCCAGGCCTCGCAGGCCCTCTAGACCTGGGGGTTGACTTTCCTGGAGCCCCTGGGACGGCGGACTTCGAAGGACACACGCGAGCGAAGTGACCTCCCTGGCCGCAGTACAGACACAGGCCCGCCCACCACCGCCTCTCCTTCTCCTCGGCGGTCAGGCGGGACCGCGCCCCCCCCGAGCTGCATGGGCTCCTCGCCACTGACTCCGCTGGCGGAGGTGCCTGCCCCCCGGCCAGCTGGGCGGGGCCTCCCGGGGAGCCGGTGTCCAGGTCCGGGTGCTGGTGGAGCCCACCCGACAGGCCTGCCGTCGGGCCTCCAGGCACCCATCGATCCGGAGGGCCTGCTGAATCAACAGCTCCAACGTCTCCGGCGGGGGACTGCGGGCCAGTTCATTCAAAATTCGGCCGAGAGGCCGACCCAGTCTGATCTTGGAGGGCGGGGTCGTTGTAGGCCAGGTCTTGCGCCAGCAGGCGGAACGTGGTGGTATAGTCCCGTACCGTACCCCGGCCTTGCTGCAGCTGGCGCAGCTGGCGACTGGCCATCTCAGCCTGCACCGGGTCCCCCCACACCACCCGGAAAGCCTGCAGGAACGCGGCCATTTCATCCAGGATGCCGCTATTCTGGCGGAGCAGAGGCGTGGCCCATTTGGCCGGCATCCCAGAGAGCAGGCTGATCATGAAAGCCACCTGGGCCGTCTCGTTGGGAAAGTCTGGCACGGACCTGCATACAGCCGGCAGCCGGCCACGAACGTCTCCAGCTTGGCGAGCTCCCCAGTGAAGCGTGGCAGCACCGCCATGGGGAACTTCAGCACTGGCGGGGGCCGGGCTGCCTGCAGCTGGCCAACCTGGAACTGCAGGGCCTGCAGGGTGTGGGAGAGCTGGTCCACTTGAGCACGCAGACCCTGGTTCTCCTGGGCCTGGGCGGCCAGCTGGGCCTTCAGGGCGGCGTTCTCCCCTTCCTTCCTGCTTGACCGGGTGACGGAGCAACAATCTGTCAGCGCGGGCTGAGGTCAAGCAGGGGCCGGGCTGGAGGCGGCCACCAGCAGCGTCCCAAACAGTCCCACCGGGCGCTGCAGCCAGCAAGGGCCTTGAACTGAGGGTTGCCTTAACAGCAGGCGACAACGGAAATAACAAGGGGTTGCCTCACCCCGAAACACAAAATGGTTACTTCACCTTTAATGCAGGGTAGGGTCTGGGTAGAGCCGGGCAGCGGAACGCAGACACGGGCTGGTGGAACAAGGCACGGGCAACAGACGCGCGGGAAGCCGACGGTTGTTGCTCCGTGCCTTCCCCCGCCCCGCGCCTACCTAAGAAGGCCTGCGAGCCGGGCTGCGGCCAATCCGCGCCGAGCACGAGGCCGGGCTCGCAGCTGTGCTACAGCTGGGAGCTGCCTCCCCCAGGTGTTTCTCCTGCAGCCGCCGGGAGCGGCGGCTGGCCTCCTTGAGCCGCCGACGCTGCTGGAACGGCAGCGGCGGCGCGGCGGCCTCAGCCTCTTCCGAGGCAGCCTCGCGAGTAGGCGGTGCCCTGGGATCGGGCCTGGGGCCCGCCTCCTCCCACGGGGTCCTCGTCTGCCATGCCCCGCGGCCCGGGAGCCAGGCCGGCAGCCTCCGCAGCACCGGGCCGATCCGCGTCGTCGTCGGCCTCCGCGGCACCAGGGAGACCCTCGCCAGGATCGGCGTCTGCCGCGGCGTCCCAGCGATCCCCCCCCGGCAGCAGAGCCATCCGCGGCGACCGCGCGGCCCCCGTCGTCAGCTGCGACCTCTGACGGGCCCGGCCCTGCCTCCTCCTCCTCGGAGGTAACGGCGGCGGCGGCCTCTGCAGCGCCTGCCGGTGCGGCGACGCCCGAGGCCCTGACATAAATAACAAGTGGGTGAGGAACCTTGTTCAGCATCTAGAGCAAGTTCACCGCCAAGTGGCAACCCAGTTGGGGAAGAACTTGCAAAAGATAAATAGGAGACTGGGATGGGTGCATCACCTTTGCCAGTGGGGGGAGGGGCAGTTGGGCCTGTATAGAAATTTCTATAGGGACAAACACTCTCTCGCTGCCAGGTGGGTTGGCCCCGTCCCCACAGTGAAGCAGATTTCCCCCGCTGTTTACTAGGTGAGGATTCCTAGAAAGAAGGGAGACTGGCTGAAATTCTTCCACGTCTCTCAGCTGAAAGAGTGGAAGGGCCAGCCAGTCGATCTGAAGGGCATTGCTGACCCGGACCTGCTTGGGGAGACTGCTGGGAAGGCTCCCGTGCATGTGATTGCTCCTAAGTGTCGTTGAATTACACTGACATACCAGAAATTGATTTGTCTGAGACGTTTGTCTCAATCTACGACACATTCGACAATGGTTGAACGACAACTGTCTGAAGGGGATAGAGGCGGAGTAGCACCCTCCAAACTCCCAGTGATTGTAAATAGCCTCACCTTGTACATAGTTTTGCTTGCTTTGAGATTTGGAATAGTTATTTCTTTCTTTGTACTGTTTTGGGGGAAGACCTATGGGATGGCTGCCCTGAGGCCCTCCTATCCTCTGAGGTAGATCGGTCCTACAAGTAGCCCTGATGCCCTGAGGAAGGGGCATGAGTCCAACCAGGAGCCGGCATTCTCTCACTCTGAGGGATTGCCTTGTGCAATGGTGTCCAGGGATGAAAGGGCTAAACGACAGGGGTCTCAGAACCCTCTCAGAAGAACCAGGTCTGACTCTGGATTTCTGGGCTCCCGCCCAGAATAACCCCCGCCTTTGAGAGACCTTTCTCCTCCTTCTGTCTGTGAGCTCTGATTGTTTGGGTAGAACAATCTGAGCCGCTACCTTGCTTGTTACTCAATTCGGCTTTGAATTCACAAATTTAGGACTACTCTCCAACGCCCCATAAGGGCTGGAGACCCACACAATTGGCTCGACGCCCAGCCCTGGTGCGTTGTGTCTGATTTGCATATGCTATTAGAACATTTGCATTCGTATGCCCAACCCTCCTGACCAATCACCGAGAGAGTCAGCATCCGCTCTGGCAACGAGCAAGCATAGTCTGCGCTTGTCTCGGATTGGTTTCATTGTCTGTCTTTTAAACAGTGTGGGAGCCCTCACCGCCAGGCGAAGGCCAGAGCCTAACCTAGTCCAACTGAGCAAGCGTGTACCACTGCCTTTGCAAAATGTACCTCTGCAGTTTATGCCTATGTGCTCATGGCATAGGGCAACGAAATACAAAGGATTGCATTACCAGCCCCCTCATATTACACCGTGATATTTGTTGCAGGCCCGGTCCATCACAGATGGTACACCATGCCCGGAGGGCCTTCCTCTACTGAGGTCTGGTCAGACCGACTTTCACCTTAGGGTGGACTAGGTCTGAGGCAGTCACTCCTGCACCCTCTGTGTTAGCAACTTTACCTGGCATCTTGTTAATACCAACTGAGGCTCTCATCCTCCCTGGATAATTGGCTTTTCACTCTGAACCCAACTCCCAGTAGGCTCCATGCCAGTTATTTGCATTGTTACTCTACATTGGCTACTAACCATGTCAGTCTTACACCAATAAGCTACAGGTTGACATTTCCAGAGAACCATGGGGGGGGGGTGAGATCCGAAATATCACCGCTCCAATCGGAGGCAAGGTCCTGGAGATGACCCGAGTCCTCTGATGCAACTGTGGGACCCACGAAGGAGTGATCCAGCCACTCCCCAGTGAATTTAAAGAACTGTTTGCCAAACCCTTTGGCTCCAAGAACTTTTGCATTTGCCATGTGGACTATTCCTGTTGGCGACGCTCTGCAGGCCGCATCCTGCAAAGAGCTAGCGCACCCTGGCTAGCTTGTCTGCGGATTTGGACATTTTGTTGCCGTTCCTGCTCCGCTGCCCGGATGGAATTATGTTTTGCTCATGCTACTTTTCCTGTTTCAAGGGGGGGGGGGCGGTGCAGAGACTTTTGCTTGCACCATGCCTCCTACGGACTACTCTCATTCCATCATCCACATTGAACTGATTGCTCCTTGGATTGCCTTCATTGCCATGCCCTGCATTGGATTTACAGTATTTCATTGATTATTTCATTTTGCATTGCTACAATACCTTTCTCCATTGCTGGGAGGGTTCTTTCATTGGTTATTGCTCATTGTTTATTGCTGTTGTGTATGTTTGTGTGAATGTGTTTGGGTTTAGATTTTTAGATAGGAATGTTTTTATAAGATAGAAATCCCTCTTGCTCATTGCAAAAGCCCTTGACCTAAGAAGTGATACAACTTCTGTGCCTGTAGACCCCTATTCGACGCTAAATTTGTTTTGAAACGTTTAATTGGAAAATGTCTGATATTGTCCAAACATCGCTCATTTTCGGGGGGGGGGATTGTTACTGCAGTTTAGGCCTTCCTGGCGATAGCACCCGATATCACTTTGATATCATAATTCGGCTTTATTCTACCATCCCTCTCCACGTGTTTGAGAGGCCCCCGGACAAGCCCAGAACTAGGCTCGGCCATCAAATGCTGCAATATCCCAAGACAATACAGGCAGGCCAGAAATAGCCAGATCAACGCTTTAGGAGACCTCTCTGCAAACACCTTCATTATGTATGCACGCCGTTTACAAAGGACTCCCTGCCCCGAGCAGGTAACTTGGCAAGCTAGAAGCTTAAAGGCCAAGCACTGAGCATTTGCATATAGTCTACCTCTTTGTCAGTTCGGACTTAACTCAATCATGCTAAATTGTGACCTTTCTGAGACATTGTCTTGCACCCAAAACTCATTGTTGTCCCCGAGTAAGGCATAGCCTGCAGTCACACTTCTCCCTA
Source organism: Iguana delicatissima (assembly GCA_948472985.1). Taxonomy (NCBI): domain Eukaryota; kingdom Metazoa; phylum Chordata; class Lepidosauria; order Squamata; family Iguanidae; genus Iguana; species Iguana delicatissima. Next base: position 169,823 of record CAOKZL010002768.1, on the reverse strand, counting down.
TAAAAACTCCTGATTCTAAGACCTTCCTCAGATCACTTCGGACTTCCATCCAGCCTTGCTGCCACTTTGTTTGGCTAGCTGTCCCCTCAGTCGCACGTATTGAGACTCCAGACCAACGAACTCAAGCTTCAGGACAGGTGTCGTATCACCCAATTCAACAATCCCTCTCAAAATCCCTCTATACCACTCCAACCTTTATTTTCCATAGCTACTTGTGTGAGTGTGTTGCATACACTGTTTGTCAGTATTTAATAAAATCTCAGTTATTCTTAAAGTTGGTGTGCTCCTTGGCTTGGCCTGACCCCATAAACATTGGGTTATAAGATCCTGCTAAGTTATCCTGCCTCTCTTAACGCTAAAGTGTTCTGAGCTAATTTTCCCCACCTATAGTTGAACACATTTTGGTGTCCCTCCTGGGACTCCCGGTAAACAGGGTAACAGGCTGCTCCTCCCCTTACCCCATTTCCAGGCCGACACAATTAATAATAAATAGGTAAAGTTAAATAAAGCTGCCCCTTATCAACTCCAGGTTTGTGTCTGGTCTCTTTATTTTATGGTTGACCACCAAAAGTGTAGCATAGTTCACAGTTCACAGTTAATTAACCTTAGCATTCAAGTAGAGATTAATCAAGCCCTCTCATTCACCCCTTTTGCTAATGGCTAGCAATTTAATAAGTAATAAAGAAGATCGTGCATGTAAAAATTTTGTCAAGATTAATATTTTAATCTACCTTTCGTATATTTCTTCTCTTTTACCGGAAAAGTGATTTTGTCAGGAAATGTCAGTACTATTTACACATTATATTTAGAAGACCTGAGATTCTGTACCAGCATCTGCAGCAGGTGTGGGTTGTGGGATTGACCCTGAGAACAGGGTTTCTCCCACAATCAATCAGTCCCCTTCACCGAGACCCTGCTCTCACCACAACTGTGGCCCGATTTCTCCTTTCTTTAGATACAAACAAGCATGGAGCTTCATGCCTCTGTCTGCATGGAGGTGACTGGCACTTGGAGATCTCACTCTACCATGGCTGAGTCTGGCCGAGCAGACTGAGCTCACTGTTTGTGGTTCCCATGTGCAATGTATTACATTAATCTAAAACCATTGTTACCACTGTATGGACTACAGTGGCCAACTATCCCTGTCCAGAGAAAAGCAAAGTCGTCTTACCAAGCTGCTATTAGGTACTCCTCACTTCCAACATCATTTGGGCTTATAATCACAATTATAAATCCAGCAGCAACCTCAGTCTATGTCCTGTTCCTTCTGAACAAGTGCAGTCCTGTCTAGAGCAAGCAAACTCCCTCACCACAACATCTGTACCTGGAGCAACCCCTTCAGAGTCCCTGCCTCATCAGGATTCAGTATGAGTTTTTTGGGCCTCATGCAAGCCAGACATCCTTTCCTGACTGAAATGTTACAAACAGAGCCCTGTACCATTCTGATGACAATTTGCTCCAAAAACTTATCATAACCACCCCCACTGGTTGTGTATATATGTCAAAAAGCATGGCACCTCACAGCAGGTGCTGTGATGTTTTCTGGTACCATCCCTGACAGTACATGTGCCATTGTTTAAATAAAACATCATTGGTCAAAATTGGTATAGCCTGAAATAAAAACAGCATCTGGGTAAAACATTCATTTTGATCAAAGAAATTCTGCCCAGTAATGACAATTTGAGTTTTGCCTATCTCTGCAACTCCCTCTTAATATTGTTCCATGCTTTGATATAATTATTCTTCAACAATGTACAGTTCATATTTATCATAGTAATACCGAAATATTTCCTGACCAAGCATACATTAGAGCATTTTGTTGTACTTATTAAGTGGCAATGACACCAGCAAAAATGGGAAAGGAAAATACAAGGCTGATTTTTTTTTCAATCTATGGCATCCTCAAGCAGGTCTCCAGAGTGGTTGGGAATTATTAATACCTACTCATGTGAATGGAGACCTGGATTCTTATAGAATCATAGAATTGGAAGAGACAACAATGGCCATTGAGTCCATCCCCCTGCCATGCAGGAACAAACACTCAAAGCACCCCCAGAAAATGGCCATCCACCTCTGCTTAAAAATCTCCAAATAAGGTGACTCCATCACACTTCAAGACAGCATATTCCACTGTTGAATGGCTCTGACTGTCAAGAAGTTCTTCCTCATATTTAGATGAAATCTCTTTTCCTGTAGTTTGAATCCATCGCTCTGTGTCCTAGTTTCTAGAGCAGCAGAAAACAAGCTTGCTCCATCTTCAACATGACATCCCTTCAAACATTTAAACATGGCTATCAGATCTCCTCCTAACCTTCTTTTTGTCAGGCTAAACATACCTAACTTCCTCAGCCTCTACTCATAGGGCATGGCTTCCAGACCCTTCACCATTTTGGTCACCCTCCTCTGGACACATCACAGCTTGAACTGTGGTGCCCAGAAATGGACACAGTATTCCAGGTGAGGTCTTACCAAAGCAAAATAAAGTGGCATTGTTACTTTCCTTGATCCTGACACTATGTTCCTGTTGATGCAGCCCAGAATTGCATTGGCTTTTTAGCTGCTGCATCACATTGTTGACTCATGTTCAGCTTGTGGTCCATGAAGACTCCTAGATCCCTTTCACATGCACTATTTTCAAGCCAGGTATCACCCATCCTGTATCTGTGCATTTTATTCTTTCTTCCTAAGTGTAATACCCTACATTCTTCCCTGTTAAAATTCATTTTGTTAGTTTTCTCCCAGCTCTCTAATCTGTCAAGGTCATTTTGAACTCTGATCCTGTCCTCTAGGTATTAGCTATCCCTCCTAATTTGGTGTCATCTGCAAATTTGATGAGTATGCCCTCTATTCCCTCATCCAAGTCACTGATAAAGATGTCGAATAGCGTGGGCCCAGGACAGAACCTTGTGGTACCCCACTAGTCACTTCTTTCCAGGATGAAGAGGAGCCATTGGTAAGCACCTTTTGTGTTTGGCTGGTCAACCAATTACAAATCCTCCTAACAGTAGCTTTGCCTAATCCACATTCTATTACCTTGTTTGCAAGAATATCTTGAAAGGTCGATTGTGACCTTTTTGCTAAAAAAAAAAAAAAAAGTTCTTAGAGTGGCAGGCTGAACCATCTCTTATAGACCCATTCAGTCTTAAAGGTCATCTAGATAGTTCTTCCTGGTTCCCAGTTGTTCTGAGGAGGCTATTTGCCCTCGTGGCACCCACCATGCAGCATGTTCTTGGCTTAGAAATATGACATACTCCAATTATTCTTAGAAGTATGTTTAAAAAAATAGGCTAGCATTCTGTCCAGTAATTATGGTGTTATAAGCTTGAATTATGACATCATAATTGCACTAATTCACTTTTACAGTTGTTGCACCATTGCAACAGCTGAAAGTGCCCCCTAAACTTACCTTTTAAGCCAGATGGTGCTCCAGCAGAATAATTTCTGGAACAGAACATGCTACAAAAGGCAGCTGTAACTGTCCCTACCATCTGTTGCAGCATGCATCACTATGATGAGAGGGCTGGACATATCCTCACTGTTCCACTCTCCAACAGCTCTGAAATTCCTCTGTTGGAGGCTGAAAAGTGTGATACCCCCTGGTTTTTTGAGAGCTCTTCTGAAGAGGAAGAAGCAGACTTATCCATGGAAGAGACTCAGCGGATGCTCAAAGACCAGCCAAGACTTCCTTCTGATCAATAGGTCAGTTTAGGATCAGAGTAAGAGGAGAGAAAGCACCTCAATCTTAGGGGAAAGTCAAAAGCTCAAGTGTCTGGTCCAAATTCTTCTGAGAGTCTTCCAGCCTTTCTGCACTACAGTGTTATAGTGCTATTATTCCACTTTCAACATCCTGTGGAATCCTGGGGTTTGCAGTTGAGGGAGGGGCATTTAAAATTATCAACCAGAGAGCTCTTTAGCCCCAGTAAACCACAAACTCCAGAATTCCACAGGATGTTGAAAGTGGAAAAATAGCACTATAACAGTGTAGCATGGAAAAGCCCTTTCTCTCAGATGCAGTAGAGGGCTATAATTTAGGTCTTGAGAAGAGCACAGCTGAAAGACATTCATTAAATACAGCTGAGGAATTTGGGCATGGCTGGATATCTCTGCCTATAAAAGGCAGATAAGAATACCAGCTCAGGGTTGAGAGCAACAGCATTTTTTTTGGTTCTCAGTTCTTATTATGGCTTCCTTAGTCCTGACAGATTTAGGACTCCTGGATTACTAAAGAATGAAACTATGATAGCCCTGGAACACCTGTCTCTGTCTGATGGCATTATTCACCTGCAATATGGAAACTTCAGTTCCTTCTGACCATAGCTCATGGTCTCTGGAACAGCACAAAAAGGTAGGTTTGGTATTGGTAGTACTGGAAGGTGTTGCTGTGTCTTCTGATGCAGGATCTCAGCCATACTTGTTTGCTCAGTCCAGCCTAACATTGTATTTTAGGACCATAGAACAAGTGTGTGTTAATCTGTGTGTGTATGTATGTATAGCTACTTTGCATTTCTGGATATAATTGATATATATGTATTTGTAAATAAAATAAATAAGTTTTCACTGTGGTGAGTGAGAACTTATACTGATCATACTATTAAACTAAAACAACAGCATGAACACATTGATTATTAGAAGCCAACATAGAATCATCAGGAATAAATAATAATTTGATAGATCTTGAAAATAGTATGGACACCACATATTTTGATTTCAACAAGTATGTCACATGATATTCTTTGATATTTTTGATAACAACAAAGGATGCTACTGCCATTTAGAGGATCCTCAGATGACTGAGCCACCATAATGACTCTGTGTCAGACTGGAGAGAGACCTTTAATGGAATGATGCAGACCTCACTCCTAGGATCTGTGCTATTCAGTATTTTTTTTATATATAAATGACCTAATGAGGGTGCAAGGAGGTTGCTAATCAGTTTAGTAGATAGCATAAAAGCTGCAAAATACCATGGAAAACTGGGATCTCAGGGAAGAAGCTCCAGGAAAAGATGTTGAGAAAACTTTGCTCAAAGTCAGACATGCTGGTATTCTATAGAGCCATACCAACCTCTGTAGTAATGCTGTCTGAAGATATGTTCTAAGCTTTGGTATTTGAAGGTAAGCATAAAGTGGCAGTTTAGTGGCTACAACTACTGGAGCATCACCATCAGCACAATTTCTGATGGTTTTGTGGTAGTGCATTTCTGGGGGGGATATTAGCATAGAAGGCTTTACTTATCACTCAAGCTAGCTAGGATAGTGTTTTCTGGTCAATGGGTTGCAATTTCATCAGGAAATCACTAGTATTCTTTATGTAACTTGGAATACTGGGAGCATATAGTCTGAGAATGGAGTTCATATTAATAGACATTGCAACAGCGATGGTACTAATACCTGAAACAACTAGGTGCTTAGAGATGCCTGCTTTGGTAGCATACAAAAGATATCTGCTTGAGGATTGTGAAGTGTTTCTATGTATTTGGTCCTGCAGAACTGTGAGCACTTCATTCACCCAGTTCTACAGTTCCTTGTAGTGTTACTCAGTGCAGTCTGAGAATACAGGTCTATAAAATGTGGTGCTAAGGAATTACCCCTCAGCCTCTGGTATGTAGTCCAGCTTCTTCATGATGATATCCAGGTCCTGTTCAATCATGATGTCAGTATTGTTTCTGAGGCCACCATGTTTTATATAGCTATGTTTGTATGGTAAACGATGCTATTTGCTGATTATGTCTGAACAGGCAGAAGCAATTGATGTAAAATATAGTCCAGTTTTATGACCATCCAGAGGAATCCATATAGAATTTATCTTCTTATAGCATTGAAACAACAATAACAACAACAACAACAACAAATATTTATGTATCTTTATTGGTGGCTTTGTATGTAGTTTAATCTGCATCTATTTTAGTATTTTCTGAGCTCTTTGGGTCACAATATTGGGAAAAGATACAAATAAATCAGTCATGGGGATGATGGTTATGATGTGAGATGGATATCTGTTGTGTGTCGGCATATTTCCCAGGGTGGTCTGGAAAGACTGTAGACTGCAACTTTGTGGATGGATTAGTGCCATGGTTTTTTTTTTCCTTTCATTTTATGTCATTGGAAATACCTTGACTGTATTGCCTTGCACTGATATAAAAAAATGAGGTGACAAATTGTATAATGGAAAAAATAGATGTTTAAGCCCTTCTGAAATATTTGTCATTTAAAGTTAAAAAAACTGGTATCACTACAGTAAATTAATGGAGCTTTGTATAGTTAACCTCTCTTAGTTTTTCATTATCACTGCTGGACTTTCTTCACACTAATGGGAAACATTCCTTCTTCAAATTCATCTGCCCACCCAGCTGAGATACTGGCTTATATACATAGAGGCCAATCTTCTTTTAAGCAAAGACTCCAAGAAGGTAAACATATGTGAATGTTTATATCAAGAAAAATGGTGCTGGAAGGTGCTAAGAACCACTTTTAAATATTGGAAAGAAGCTCAGAGTAAATTTTAAAAAAAATGAAAGCAGGCTATTGAAGAAGTAGTCTTATGAATATGATGTGTGGTATATTTTCAGATCCAAAAAGTTAGCCTCGATTGCATCATGGCACCATTACAGCATGCAATAAGCCAGTCAACTTTTTTGGTTGAAACACCGACTGAGTTGTTCTATGAAAGAGCAAGGCAAAACAACAGTTGAACAAGAAATCTATGGAACTGTACAATTATTTGAGGTTAGGACACATACATGTAAGAAGACCTTTCTCAGAAGTTCCAAGATACCCAAGGCTCTGTTGCTTAAGCAATTTGAAGTGTTTGGAGATCTATTGCTTGAGTTGCTGACATAATTAATGATTTCATTAAGGCTATGAAAGGGGGTATTTGTATTCGTTCTGGCGTGGACAAGCCTAGTTCATGTCTTAAACCATGTTGCCTTTGCAGATCTAGAAGGCTGGGCCTCTAACTGCCAAAGTTGAAAGCCAAATATTATACTGGGCTATGATATTCTCCTCCATGTCAAGAACCTGACATGTGAGCATAAACAGCCACTATGGATTACATATTGGCAGAGAATTGCCCCAGACTTTCAAATAATAATACAAATATGAAGAATCTATTTCCAGTGGTTTGGTTCTGTCCCCTTCCTCCTTCCTTTTTCTTTCTATGAAATAATTATTTATCACTAAGCATGTGCATATAAGATCATCTTAGCCTATCCTTCCTGTCCAAGGATGTTGTGAATCTTTGCAAATTTATGGAAAACTATGTTACAGTGGTACTTGTGTTTGGAATATATTATATGTATTTAAGCTTTTTTATTTACTTCTTATACTGGGATTAACATACATGAATTACTTAGTAAAGAACCCTCTCCTTATTAAATAACATTCTGTGGCATTCCTAATTCTTAAATAAAGTATCACTGAAGTTATTGACAAGTCAAATTAGGTAGAAATAACACTAGTCTTGTTTTTCTATAGAGGCAAAATCCAATCAAAAACATACCATAGCCAAGATTTCACATATGCAGTTTCATATCTTCCCCTCACTGTGCCAGCTGTCTAGGGGAGGGCAGGGGAAAAATTAAGATGATGGAAAATCACATTGGAGGGGGGAAATGAGGGTGGGCTCATACATGGCATGCACCCTCCTTTCCCTTTCCTTTGGAGCCTAGACCACCTGCATCTTCATCATCTGAATTCCTCCCCCACCCACAGTGATACCCAGGACTTGTCTGGGGTAGTTGTGTTGGACTGGATACAAAGAACTAGACAACAGCTCACTGTACCCCTCTTAAAAGAGATGTATGTGTACATAAGCCACACTTAATGCACATCTCTTCTGACACTCCATGGTCTTAACATGCCTCGCTTCACCTGCCATTAAGACATGGTAACAGACAGTTCAAAAAGAAGAGGGGGTGGAAAAATAGGAAGCCCCACTGATTCTGTTACAGGTATAAATCCAGGCAGTGCTGGGTACATTTAATTTAAAAAACAGGAGACAGCTCTCTGTAGCCCTGCTGCTAAAATTCCAGAGGCAGAAAAAAGTGGAAAAACAGGGGAAAGCTAAGGCATTGCTGCCAGGATTCCTGAAATGAAAAAAAGTGTGGAGAAACAGGAACAGGCTTTCAGAAGCACTGCTGGCAAAATTCCTGAAACTGCAAAGGGGGAATAGGAAAGCAGGTGGCTACATGAACCCCTTGTTGGGCAGTAGTATGAGTCAGTGCAGGCCACATAACATTTCAGCTAGTTTTTGTTGTTGTGCACCTTAAATAGTTTCTGACTTATAACTAAAGTGAAGTTATCACAGGTTTTTATTGGTAAGATTTGTTCAGAGGGAATTTGCCGTTGCCTCCTTCTGAGGCTGAGAGAATGGAACTTACCTAAGGTCACCCAGTAGATTTCCATGAGCAAGTGAGAATTTGAACCCTGGTTTCCAGAGTTGTAGTCCAAAGCTCAAACCACTACACCATGCTAGTTCCCACTTCAGCTAGTACAATGTATAAATATAAATGCTAAAAGCACTAACTATTATATAAAAAGCTGAATAAATAAAACTTACTCAAAAGAAGGACATATTAGTAGATATGGGCCTCATCCTGTTAGTAACATGCACAAGTATAGGTTGCAATTTTGTAAATTTTGTTGATAATGTGAAATGTCACATTCAGCTGACAGTGGCATAAATGGAGTTCCGAGTTCTGTGCAAATGTTCATTAACCATTTATCCACATACATTGTACAGTGTTGGTGTTCAGTGTAGAAGTTACATAATTTAAGCCTAACAGAATTCCATGGCAGATACCATGCTAAAGTGAGAAAGGATCTCAGCCACTGTGTTGTAGCTGAAAAACGCATACTCTATCTGTCTCTACAAAAGTCAGTACGAAAACAATAACAAACAGAGTTAGATACTATAGAGAGACAACAATGTACAATTAGTCAAAACTCTACAGTAGGCAAGGATCATGAGGCCCTTCTGGTATGATTGGACTGGAACTCACATCAGCCCTAGCCAATACTGAAGAATATTTGGGAGTATAGTCCAATGGCATTTTTCCTGTCCTGGTTTTATAGCAAGGTAAGCAAAACAGACTGTGTGAAAATACAAAGTTGAATAGCAAACAAGAGATATATGAGTACATTAGATAATAATAAGCTTTTTTGTTGTTGTTGATTGCTATCAAGCTGGCTATCAAGTGTATGTGGATCCTATAAATGAGATACCTCCAAGACACCCTGTCATCAACAGCCTTGCTCAGGTCTTCCAGCTCAGGACTGTGATTTCCTAGGTGGAGTCTATCCACATGTAATACAGTCTTACTCTTTTTCTCCCATTTCCCAGTTCACTGAGCATTACTGTCTTTTCTAATGTGTTATTTCAAGACAGGCTCAAAATACAATACCTCAGATCGGCAGTTCTGTCACATAAGAAGAGTTCAGGCTTGATTTGCTTTGCTGTTGTAATTTGTCTTCAAGTCATTTCAGACTTATGGCAACCCTAAGGCAAACCTTTCATAGGGTTTTCTTGGCAAGAGTTGTTCAGAGCATGGTTTTGCCTTTGCTTCTTCTGAAGCTGACAGACAGCAATTTGTACAAGGTTACCCAGTGGGTTTCCATGGTTAAGCAGGGATTTGAGCCTTGGTCTCCAGAGTGATAGTCCAAAACTCAAACCACTGCTCCATGCTGTAGGTTTCATTTATTGGCCATTCTGGCCATGCATAGTACCCAAACAACTCTCCTGTAGTACCACATTCCAAATGAGTTGATTCGCATCTCATCAACTTTCTTCCCAGCCATACATAAAAATCAGAAAGACAAAGGCATGGATAGTTTTGACTTTCGTCTTCAATTCTATATCTTTACATTTAACAATATTGTCTGGTTTCTTTATAGCTGCCCTTCCCAATCCTACTCTTCTAATTTCTTGACTACAGTCTCCATTTTGATTTATGACTCTACCGAGATATAGACAGTCTTGATATTTTAATGTCTTTATCATCCATTTTGAAGTTATATAAATCTTCATTCTGTTTCATCATATTTTCCTCTTAACAGTGGACTTTAAATTTTACAGGGATGTCCTTCAGCTTGTATTTTAGCATGATGATTGTAGTGTACTACTTTAGCTTTACTCTAATTTTTGTTACTAGCCGTTCATTGTCTGTACCACAATCTTCTACTAGTCTTGTTTTAGCAGGAAAAAAAATGAAACTTCTTCATCTTCTGCTTCCAGTTATATAATCTGGTTTCTGTGTTGTGATGTTCATTTCTACAGCTGTCACAGTTGCCTGACATCAGCATAAACAGATATACAAACATGATGGGAATAACCTGCTTAATTACCCATTTCATACTTCTTTTGGTGCACAGCTGTTCAAAAAGAATACCAGAAGGCACACTATATTCATCTAATCATTTGTATTAACACTGTCCACAAAATACCTTCTAATTTGTTCCCATTACAGTGTAAATATTATCAGTGCAAAATGTGATAACCCCCCTAATAAAATGGGAACGTACCTTTTCTGATTGTATTAATCTGGGCTACAGACTTCAATTTGTTTGTGTCTCACCAATTGTTTCAGGAAACTATTGGAGATTAGAATCAAAATTCCTTTCTCAAGTATTGACAACAAAGTATATCAACAAAGAACTTTCTAATTATCCATATCAAGTTGTACTCTACCTGACTGTAGATAGAAGAGACAGGAAAATTAGTACAAAATGTTAATACATTACTAAAAAGTTTATGTTAAATTGCCATTCAAATGTAAGTTAGATGCCTGTCGTACCAAATGAAGCTGAAAAATATCATGCATAATTTTGTCCCCTTCAATCCATTCATATAAAAACATTTCAGTGAGTATTTTCCTCTACTTGCATAAAACCTAAAATATCTTTGTTTTAGTAGAATTTAAGTTATTCAGGATATTTATGTTGATGCCTTGGAGACTGTGACCTAAATCCAGTTGCTGGTTGTAGCAGGAGCAGACATGTGAAATCAACAGAACTTGAATAATTAACAAACATCCTCTGGTTATTCAACAGGTTAGGGACGAGAACACTAAAAAGCAGAATTCATCAAAAACAGAACCCAGTTGACTGAGAGAGGAAAAAAAAACAGCCTGTGGTGACAAATACTATATAAGAGAAACACTGCACACAATTTCTAAGAGATGCACAGAAAATCTCTTAGAAATTACACACAGACTGAACAAAAAGATGGTGCTGAGTTGCTTTTCAATGATCTGCTCTTTTGATCCTTTCCAATTATCGGAATCCATATATTCAATGTGTGGCCAAAAGAGCGGACCATACATCCATGGTTGAAAAGCTGGGATACCTTTACTGTAGCGATGGGACAAATCCAGAATTTTCTGAATCCCTGGAAGGTTCTGCGAATCCACGAATCTCGAATCTTTCGAATCCTTTTTTACAAAAAGGTTTAAAAGCAAGGGAAACAAAGCACTGAAAAGTGTTTTGAAGCAGAATTTGACATCTTTGTTTAATGAAAAACAAATTAAATAATAGTTTTCACTTTCAGGAAAACATACCAATATACTTCTTATTAAGAATTACATGTAATTTGGAAGTAGCTCCAGATGTTGGAGGATGTTCAAGATGATGCCATCTCCTGGGTTGACTATTATAAAAAAAGGGGGGGCAAAGATAATCTTGGGAAAGACACACTTCTCTCAGCCTTAGCAAAAGCCTATGCAGGTTGAATATGCCCAGCTACTTCAACTTTTCCTCATTTGATTATTCACAAGGCATGTGCATGCGTTCCTTCCTGGCATTGGAAAATGACAAGGGAATGGGAGGGGAGGGCACAGAGAGGGAAGTCATGTACGCACATTCCTTCCCTGTGGTTGGACAAATGACAAAGGAATGGGAGGGGGAATGCAGGGCAGGAAGGGGCAGCCCATGTATGCGTTCTCTCCCTGTGCTCAGGCAAATGATGAGGGGAGAGGAGGGGAAGGGAGGGAGGGAGGAGTGCAGAGAAGGAAGGCATACACATGTGTTCCCTCCCTGGCAAATGACAAGGGAAGGGGAAGAAAGAGTATGGGGAGGCAAGGCATGCTTTCTCACTTGGGCAGGAAGATATTCACATTTTTCTACTTCTGGGAAGGTCATGTGCCCCAAACCCTTGCATAAGTGGAGGACCCACTGTAAGTTTTTTTTTAACCATATCTTTTATCATCCTTGTTTCCCTTCTCTAAAGCTGTTGCAGCTTTACCTGTATCCTTCCCAGGCTCCCAGAACTGAAGGCAATATTCCACATGAAGCCTGACCAGAGCAGAATATAGTGGGAATATTATTTCCCTCAACTTGGAAACCATGCCTCTATCAAGGCAGGCCAAAATACCATTCACCTTCCTTGCTGGTTCATGTTCAACTTATGATCAACAGTAATCTCAAGGTCTTTTTTGTATATAATACTGCTGAGGCAAGTATCCCCTTTCCACTACCTGTATATTTTACTTTTGTGGCCTTATTGTAGAATTTTGCATTTGTCTCTATTGGATTTCATTTTATGATTTCTACCACCTGATATAACTGGACAACTTCCTTTTATCTTTTTAAACTGTCATTCAGGCCATAGAATTAGTGCTTGCCTTGGGGTGGGGAGAGGAAGATGAAGCCTAAAGCTTTACATGTAAATTGTGGTATTTTTACAAATGCCAAGTGGAAAATGAAAAAATTATTTCCAAGCAGTGATTGAGCATGGAAAGCTCTCTGTCTCAAAACAAATTCCTGACCAAATTACAGCCACCAAAACACAGTGGTTAAAGGAACCTTGGCATTTCTCACCACAAATGCTAGACTTCACATCTGTTTCTAGGAAGCTGCAACCCTGATGACTTTCAGGTTCATTCTAGTCCAGTTAATATTTCTTGAGGCTCTGAGTCCAGCGGAGTAGAGGGCATGTGCATATTCCTCTCTTATCTAAACCATCTGCATGATTTTGAAAATCCCACATAACAGTCAGCCATACAGGAGTGTATCTAAAGCATGGTCATTAAACAGGTTTAATGATTTTTTTTTTAAGAAAGTCAATCCTATAGAAATTCTAGGTGACTAACAACTCTGGCAGCAGTACATACGTGTAGCATCTTCACCATGGTCATGAGATGTGAAATTCTGCCTAATAAACTATAAGCTAGCAAGGCCAAGGTCCCTTTAGTTTCAGTGAAGCTCCAGTATCTAGAGGCCCACTGTCCATTTACTGTGAGTAGTTTACTATCCAAAGGCAGCACAAGTTCAGTTTAGGAACCTAAACAATTTTGAGTCCACACTTGGAGAGGATGAGACTGGACGATTACCACCATGCAACAATTTGAAGACTCATGGGAAAGTCTTCCAAATCACGATCATCATTACCACCACTACCACCATCACCAGTATCGTCACTATCATCTTTATTCATATCTCTCCTTCTGGGTTGTAGGTTTTCATACAATGTGAGAGTGGGGTAGAGCATGGGAAAGGGGGAAAATATGTTTGGTTTGAGCTTCTGTATGAACTGAACTAATATGTATTTCCTGAATCAATATGAACACTGGAACACAATTATCCTTGGGTTTTTGCACTTTCCATATTTTGCCATACAGCTTTCTGATCAAAATGGGTGTAACACAAACTATTCATTTGGGGAATTTGCTTACAACAAATGTGTATGTTAAATGCGGTCCAAAAATTCAGGTATTAGGAGAAGCAATATGAATTTTTGTATGGACTTACCCAAATATTTCCAAACTGATGCCAAAGTAGTGAAATCAGCGATGGAATGAATCTGAACTTCAAAAAATGCTGCATGTTATAGAAAGTGAAAGAAACAGAGTCATCTTTTCATAGGTGGGGGTAAATTCAAACTGCAAAAATCAATGTACTCATTTGATTTGCCTTCTTAGTCCTCCTTTAGCTATGCAGACCTGAAAATGATTCTCTTCCCTCAACCTACATATGCACTAAGCAAACTGATTTTTTTTTTAATTTTCCTACCAAAAATCAGGGCAACATCCAATGAAGAAAAGTCCTTTCGAGTAATTAAAGAACAAAAGTTTTTAATTCTCCCTATGTGTCCATGCCTAGAAAGCTTGGCTACCCAGGGTCAAGTGAGGCAGTGCTTCAGTCTACAGCTGACGTCTCTCACGCTCACCAAATACTGAGTAGCACAGAATTAGCCAATGGAGCGAAGTAGGAAATTGGGTTCTGATTCCCAAATTAGTTGTGGCATGGGACAGCTTTTTCTGCTGTATTGTGTTTCACCTGCTGTGTGCTGTAAGGTTCAAGAGTGATTGTGGTTTGGCCTGGTCCCCACCCTCACTTTGCCTGCCATATAAATCAGCACAAACAAATTCAGCTGAAGATTTCAAAAAAAGAAAAAAAGAAAAAAAGGAGAACCAAGATGGATACAGGTGACCACCATGAAACACTTGTGCTGAAGGAACAAACTCAAACACCCTCTCAAGGCTTATAATGGTCCAAGAGGCCATATAGTAGGAGTGAAGCTGGAGTTGGGTGCTGATGTCCAAATAGACATATAGGCTGACATAATTAAAGGCTAGTGATGTTGACAAGACTTCCTTTGCATCTCTTTCAAGTGTATAGCTGTAGAAGACAAAGAACAGTTATACAGTATTGGGGCCAGGAGAGGGGATCACCCATCCAACACGACAGGCAGGAGTGGTGTTAGCTGTCACTGAGGTAGCCATGGGGCCCCATGGGGTTGGAGAGATTGGCTTTAAGTAGTTGAAATGTTTCATGTCAGAGAAACAAAGCTGTAGCCATTTACTCTGACTCTTCTCTTCATTCTGATGCTGGATGGGATTCCATGTGGTCCTGGACACAAAATGTTTTCTTCAGTGAATATTGCTGAGAATGTCCAAGGTGGGCACAATAATTATATTATTATCACACTGCTGAATGGTAATACTACCATTAAAGATGGCTGCAAGCAGCAAGCCTCTCTGTGATGGTGCCCTCCAAATATGGAGTAATTTTGCTTAGCAAATTCGCTGTTCTCATTTAGGAAAGCTGTTAAATCTTTAAATCTTCATCCATCTAAGGAGATCTATACGTGGAAACCTGCTTTTATATGTGTACCATTTGATGAACTGGGAACTGTAAGCATGAATGAGGACTATGTGTCCGAATGTTCATTTGAACTGACAGCAGATCGCACTGCATTGCTTTGAATGTGAGGCATATTCCAATGCATATTTGAATACATATCCCAATCCATATTCTTAAAACAGCCCATTAACACATTTATGCTGTATTGAACCTGAAGTGGAGGGAATAAAGTTAATGATAAAATGGTTTCAGTTGTCACTTGATGGAGTTAGAGAAGAGGAAGTTGTTTTACCACACCCTAAACCATTATTCCGCCTTTAATGGAATAAAGGCAACAGTTATCCTTTGGCTTCGTAGCAGAGATGTCATGTCCAGGTCCATAAATAAATCCTTTTATTCTTAAAAAGAAACTCAAGATAGTTGCACAGAAGACAGAGGCCATTTCTGCACTACACTGTTGTTGTGCTCTTATTCCACTTTCAACATCCTGTAGAATCCTGAGGCTTGCAGTTTAGGGAGGGCCTTACGAATTCTCAGCCAGAGAGCTCTTTGGCCTCAGTAAACTACAAACCCCAGAATTCCATAGGATGTTGAAAGTGGAATAATAGCACTAGAACAGTGTAATGTGCAAATGACCAGAGAATGAACTTTTTCACATTAGACCTGAATATTTTTTTTCCTGTATATGACTTGATTGCAATAATGAAAATGATTATTTTTTTCAGAATATTAATCTTTTCCCATCTCAGATGCCAGAAACCTTGTAGTCCTGCTGGATGATTGCCTTATCTTTATGTCCCTTTGTCAGGGCTACAGCAAAGGCATGTAACTTCCATCTTTTGAACACCTGCAGGATCTGGAGGTTCCCTGACTGTAGAAACTGCCCATCTGCTTGTCCAGGCCTTGATTATCTCACGCCTGGATTGTTGTAACAGTTTATTGTCAAGTTTGCCTTCCTGCTTCCTTCTTCCTTTGGTTTGAATTCAAAACAGTGCGGTCTGGGTTGTTTTAAATCTGCCTAAATAGTCTCCTGTTTCTTCTCTCCATAGATCCTTTTACTGGCTACCAGTGTGACCCAGGGCCTGTTTCAAAATTTTGGTTCTGTATTCAAGGCATTCTAACCTCCCTCAGTACCTTGTAGCTCAGTTTGTGTGGTATGTTCCATCCAGGAATTTAAGATCTACAGGCAAAGGATTGTCTGTTCCACTAACGCATGCAGCTCTGTCAAGGCTGCAAGCCTTTCCAGATCTGGCTCCTCATTTGTGGAATGGTTTTCTTTGGACCTCCAGCTGAACACCTCTCACCTGTTTTGATAAACGGTTGAAGACCTTCCTCTTTGAGTCACCATCTTAGACCACTGAGTTGTGTTTAAGGTGCTGAGAGGGGTAGCGACTGGTGGGGTGTTGGGGATTTCATTCATATATTATTATGGTGTTATGTTTTCTTGCCTTTGTCCCTGATTGTATATGTTTATGTTCTGCCTTTTGATAAAAAGGGCATTATAAAGTCCATGTTCTTATTCTCTGTTGCTGTATAATTCGGTAACAAACCTTTTTTATTCAGCAGTTTTATTTTATGAAATAGAAATTAGTCAGTGAAGAAATTAATTTTTCTGTCTATCATGCTTGTGATATTATTAGACTTAACAGTAGATACAACTTTTTTTTTCAAAAGATATTAAAGATATTAAAGGATGTTTCTGTGCTACAGGGCAAACTTTAGGAAAGACCTGCCCATTCTTGGAGACTGGAATAAATACAATCCAGGTTCCTGTTTCCATTTATGCCTTT
Organism: Iguana delicatissima; assembly: GCA_948472985.1. NCBI lineage: Eukaryota > Metazoa > Chordata > Lepidosauria > Squamata > Iguanidae > Iguana > Iguana delicatissima. The sequence continues at coordinate 152,959 of CAOKZL010002768.1, read as the reverse complement.
TGGCATTGCAAGGCTGCATTTCATATGGTATTGCAGCCCTGAGGTACAATATTTGTCAGTGCATTCCGGGTACTCATTAACTGTCTAGAAATATGTCTGACTGGAATTGTATGAGGCATACTTGAGAAAAACATTTAATTGTCACTTCAGTATGGGAATAGTAGATAATCAGAAAGAAAAATACACTATACACACATAGCTACTTATTTTTGATCCTCAATCTATGGACCACAGATACATGAATACAATGTTTTTTAGTAGAATCTATTATAAAGTGTGCTTTTATGCACATACGTAGAGATCTAAATTATCAAGATTAGAATTTAGATAAATGGAAATTCATTCCAGCCTGAACCTATTTGAGTTCCAAATTTAAATGAATGGAAGTCAATCTTTGTAAACTTTTTGGGGATATCAAGTGATCACAAGCCAGGGCTGAAGTCTTGTTGTATACTAGTGGTTTAAGTGGTCCCCATGAGCACTCTTCAACATTCCACATAACCTTGTTGAACCATCATTAGCACTAGGAAGTTAATACTGACTCAAACTTTTATGTTATCACTATAGTTGTCAAGGAAAGTATGGATAACAGGACAGGGGGCTAAGTATAATGGATTGAAGCACAGCACAATGTAGAATTTTTGTATGTTTCTGCTACCCAGAGGAAATGATTGAATACCTGGTGATGGCAAATGTGTGGATGAAAGGAAGTTGCAGGAGGGTGTCTGTGCTTGGCTTGCGAGAGAATTTTGAAGGGCAGGCTGTGGCATGTAGAAAGGTGGTTTAAATAATGGGGAGTTCAGAGCTGCAGAGACAAGTGCCAGCAAAGCAAGGATGCTACTGAGAAAATATGAGAAGGCAAGATGTGGAAGGCTGGAAAACTGTGACTGAATGGTAAGAGCCTATTTTTAGAAATTAACCTCTCTGCTCCTTTTATTGCCATTATCAAAGCTGGCAAATTCCTGGCAAAAGTCTTTGCAAGCACCCTCTTACCATCTCCTGATGGAAAAATTTGGCCCCTTGATCACTGTGAATTTAACTTTCTTGTCAAAAGTGACAACACTATTGACAATATTTCCCATATTATTTGGATACTTTAAGGATCTTGGTTAACTGCCAGCATATTTTTATGTTTTTAATATTAACTGCTCTGAGTTGCTATTTTGGAAGAAATTCACATATATAAATTTAAAAAGTGAAAGAATCTTGGCATCATTGGAGTGGAACTTGCTTAGAAATACATTGCTATTATTTAAGTTGCACTTTCATGGACTTTGGAATATTGCCATTACATTACATGCACATTGCTTAGAAACAAGTACACACAATCTTGACTAGTCTCAGCTGAGACCTTAAATTGCTAGTTTCCTAAATTGCTTCTCTTCATACCATTACTCATTCTGGTTGGGTAGGTTATAGGACAAAAGACAAGACAGGTCAGCAAGTTAAGGCTCCCTGTTTCAATATAGAATCAGATCTGATTCACCCTTTACTCTTTCACATTTGGTACAAAAATGACATCTGAGTTAAAATGTCTAGATCTGTATCTAACTTATGGACACAGGTATTCTATATTGTCATGTCCTAGACAACTAGCAATGCACAAACTTCACTTTGAAGTAGACAGCAGTATTTATTTGTGACAATTTTTCCCAAGTTGCTGAGACTGAAGCATACATGGCATTCATAAATTTTCTACTTTCCTATACAAGTTTAGGCTGTGACTGGAAAGGATAATCAATTAAACATCACCCCACTTTAGGCAATTCCCAGATTTTCAGTTGTTTACCCGTCTTTCATCCTTGAAGCAAGAACAAGGATGAAAGATTGTTGTTGTGTGACTTTAAGTTGTTTCCAATTCATGGTGCCCCTAAAGTGAACCTATCCCAGGGTTTCCTGGACCTGAGAGTGTGTGATGCAACCAAGATGACCTAATGGGTTTCCGTGACTGAGTGAGGTATCAAACCCTGATCTCCTGGTCCAACACTCAAACCACTATACCATGCTGGCTCCTGTTGTCCAGGGACAAAGAATTTCAAAATTTAGATGTGGCTACAGAAAGGGTCCTTTCTGTCATTACCATTTGCTGTACCTGTTTCATGACTGTGACAGGAGAAGTATTTCTCTTTCAGATAATAGGATGTGGGCAGTTGGTATGAGAAGAAGGGGTCTCTAAAGTGCTTTAGAACTAAGCCATTTAGGGCCAGATGAACCATGAATAGTGAGCATTAAGCGTTCTCATCAGTGAACACAGGACACAGAAGTGCAGGACCTAAGAATTTCCCAGCTGTTGCTTCTGTGTTTACTGTATGATAGCACCACACGTAAGAATCTGTCTCAAATCATTAGGCTATATGTCTGCTGTCTACAGTACTGTATACTGCACAGCAGCAGTCCTCTTGAATTTCATTTAGAGTTCTTCCATGGCTCCCTGGAGATTCTGCCACCAAGCTACTTCCTTTGCCAAGTGTATTTTACCATTCAAATGTGGATTCTTTTCTTCTCAACTCGAATTCAAAAACTTAAGTGTAAGTTGAAATTAATACTATCATGTAAAATGGATTTGAGAGAGAAAACTCTGATTCTCTCTTGTTATATAAGATGGCAGCACCTAATAGTGCAAGTAAACATAAGCACACTGAAATTCACTGAAACTTTCATGTCTTTCAAGTTTTAGAAGGTTACTCTTCAGTGGCAAAAATCTGTTCAAAGTCTAAGAAGCACTGTATGACAAAAGGGTCTCCTACTTTTTGCTGGCTATATGGAAGATTACAGCATCTGGGTAACTCATCAGAATTAATCCGAAGTACTTGGAGCATTATTCAGAGATACAAAAAATCTTTTGCATGACACAGGTTGATTGGTAATTTAGGACAGAATTTGCTGGTGACATATGCAGATGTGAGTTGCACTACCCAAACAAAGTATCTTTTTTGGACAATGCAGCATGGACATAGCCAGCTAATGGTAGCAAGAGCAATCTTCCATGTGGAACTTCTGGAAAATAATGCACCTGGAGTAGTATTTCACATTGCATACTGCCTGTGTGCATTGTGTAATGAGGTAGCAGCTTTGTGTATTCCTTGCTTCTCATACATTGTGCTATGGTAGTATTCAGTATAGAGACTGCATAGTGTAAACATAGCATAACTCCACTTGTTCATATTTACATGACAGAGATATGATCTCAGCCACTGTCTACTTTAGTAAGTGTGAAATGTATTTGTAAGACTACTGCAATATCTGGATGAGAATTTGTGTGCACAAACTGAATTTGCACCTTGCAGTCTGCTCCCACCCAGAGTTGCTTATGTGTTACTGTGGATCTATGACAAGAAGTTTAATATGCTTGCAATTGTGGCACATTTTTACATTTGAAGCTATTTGACCAGCCACCTGACATTAGATCAGGCATTCTGTGTATGAAATGGGAAAAGAAATGGGTAAAGTCTTGCTTTGTATGATATTGAATTCATACCAGGATGCAGGTAAATAATAAAATGAATAGCACAAGGTTCATATTGAAATTTTAAAGCAATCATTACTAAAATGAACATATTAGCCTTCTATGTCAGGCGGTGGCTTAAATCAAAAATTCTGTAACCATGTACAGAGAAGACAAGGAAGCGAAACATCTAGGGAAGAGAAGATTGATCTTAAGGCCCTTTCTGGAACCTTCAACCATCTTGATTTGACAGCTGTTAGGACCTGCACCTAGCTATCCATAATGATATGGTTTGGATGGACACCATATCTAATTGGCATCATATTTAATTGGCAATACACTTTAATTGGCATTGATATCAAAATCAAAGCTGAAGGTGATTGAGAGGTCAAACCGGCTGAAGGAGAATTCTGGCTGTGAATGTGAGAAAGAAAGGTAGGTCAACCTGAGACACCCTCCAGGTAAGACTAGGTCATTTGTCTTGAGTAGAAGCTGAAGTTTTCCCAGAGAACACAATAGCTAGAAGCCCATCAGGATGCTGATTGACTTATACCCATCCCCTGTGCACTTGGACCCATAATAGACAGCTATTACGACATCCCTCATGCCTTTGTCACCCAAACACGGCAAACATTAGTGGGTTGATAGTCCACTGTATCCACCAAAACTCCCATTGTTCCGCACCTGGAACTACACGTATCTTCTACTGCCACAGGCTATATTTTTGGGTACAAATACCCCTGATCCCAGGCTGCCCAGTGCAGTCTCTCACAGATCGAAATGTTACTCTGTCCATCCATCTTCTGACTGAGAGCTGTCCTTAGATTCTTTACCTAAGTTATGCTGCTGCTTTTCTCTGCTTCTCTCCAGACATGGTAATTACTGTATGGATATTTCAACAGTCTCTATCTCACTTTCATCCCTTTTCTTCAGCTAGTCCTTGTGTGATTGTGTGTGTACTTGAACTGTTGCATGTGTGAGTGAATTTATTTCAATAATAACACATTTTAGCTTACATTTTACTCTTTGGCTGGTATTTTCCTGTGTGAGCCTGTAGACCTAGGTAGGAAAGTCTCACTAAGTTGCTCCCCTCTTGCAAGCCTCCAAAACTTTGAGCTAATTCATTCCCCACTTTTGTAAGGAGATGTTGACATTGTGGGATGGCACTTGTGGCACCTACATTTTGGGGTAACACAGAGACACTACTGGCTTTCTATTTTTGTCTTACTTTTTCAGCTTTATTTATAATGTCCCAGTTTTTCTCTCCCCTTACCATTTTTTTCCTCTTTGTTTTTGATTTACTTCCACTAATACAAAGTGAGTTAAACATGCAAAAGTAGTTTGTACTTAGTTAATTTAGAAGCAGGGAGAGAAGGCAAGGGCATGGATCTTGCCCTTCCCAGTAAGTTCAGGCAAAAGCAAGCTGTTGCGGACTCTCCTTAGCTTGCCTATTCATCATAAATTACTTTTTTTTGTGTGTGTAAATCTTTATTGCTCAGCTAAAAGCCATCATAACTGGCCACAGTCAAATAAAACGCGACTGGACAAAACATCACAACAACAATAAATGCAAATGATATACAGTCAATAAACGAACAATACAAAAAGTATAAAAAATGGAACAGTATAGAATTACATTGATGTGTTCTAAAATGTCAGAGTCAAGTACTTTCATCACCCCTGTGTGAATCTTGTGAATAGTTTTGATATCTAGATCTTATCAAGGCAAATTTTGCAACCATAGCCGTGATATAAGCATCATTGCCAGCCAATAAAACACAAATCTGCTCAAGGGGGGATCAGCTGGAAAAGGAAACAGAATGGAGAATGGAATTAATACATTTTTGCCTAGGAGATGTATATAGGGGACATTGTAGTAAATAGTGTTGGATGGCCTCCACTTCCCTGGATCACAAATGCAAAGTCTTTGGTGGACAGGGATACTGTCATATCTTCCCTTCAGATAGGCAGATAGTGTACACTGAAAATGGAAAGCTGTGAACACTTTTCTGAGTGGAGTAAAGGTAAGGTTAAAAAAATATTGCTCTATTCCGAAAGATGTTTTATACAGTGGGTACCATAAAGAATATGCTGTTTGAGAGAGCATGTGTAGGTCCCCCCATTTAGAAGCAAGGTAAATTTTTTCTTTGACCAGTTGTTTAATTCTTTTGGAAGAATAAATAGGTAAGGCTTCTAAATTAATCCCATAATGATGAGGTATTGTCCTTAGTGAATTTGTCCAGGAGCTTTTGGGAGGGGGATTGTAATTGCTCTAGAAAGCATTTTTTAGGAAGCCGGGTATCACTCATACGAGCCAGCTTCAGCCAATATAGGGCTAGAGCCATGTGCGCACCAGCTTGTAGAGAGGTTAACCCAGTTTCAGCCCTTAAAAGGGGAGCAGGGGTATCTTTCAGGACAGCCAACAAATATTTCAAAAAGGTGTTTTTCGCAGTTTCTAAAGGGAAGGTGTTATCATATCCCCAGATCTCTGCATCATACAATAATTGTGGGACAATTTTCTTTTGTAAGACCTCAACAGTAGGAGCAATCAAATACTCTGGTTTCTCTTCAGATCGTATAAATACATTTTGCCATCTTGATCACCCAGTTTTCCTGTGGGATGTGTTGGAGGGTTTGCCTTTCACACTACACAGCTACAGCACTATGATTCTGCTTTACATGTCATAATTCCATCACATGGAATCCTGGAATTTGCATTTTATGGAGGGGTATTTACAATTCTTATCCAGAAAGCTCTTCTAATCCCTCACTAAACTCCAAGCCCCATGATTCCATAAGATGTTGCCATTGCCATTCAAGTGGAATCATTGTGCTATAATTGTGTTCTTTTAAATGGCCTTTCAATTTTGGAAGAAGTAGGAAGCGTGTGGATATGGATAAGGGGTTGGCATTATGGCAAGAAGTAAAAATATAAGTTTGTGTTACTTTACCAAATTCTTGTTTCCATGAATCCACTCCCCTTCCCAGCCTATGTAGAAATGGTCCTGCATAGTAGATAATTAGTCAATTGCTTTATCATAATAAATTTTGGTTTCTCAGGGTTTCTTGTATCGCTTTTATTGGAAGGAATTTCAGACATATAAAACAGAAAAATACAAAGCAGTACATGTCTCAGATTCCATGGTTCACCGCCTCCAAAAAAGGGGGGAAATCATCTAAGAAACTTTTGATTTTTATATAGTATTCAAAGGACAATATCTCAGTTCTTCCTTTGTCACTGTAAAGCCTACACATTCTTCCCCTGGACAGTTATTGTTGTTGTTAAATGCAGTGAATTTACATTATTGACCTTATGAATGAGAGGCATCAAGTCACCCTATTATCAACAATTCAGGACCATGGCTTCCTTGATTGAGTCTTTCCACCTGTAAAGCAATCTTTCTCTTTTCCTAGTGCCTTCTACCTTGCCAAATATTCTTGTCTATTGTTACTGCAGCTACTAGGCCACCTTGGCAATAGCATAAAGATATCCTTTTGATATCAATAATTCGGCTCTCTTCCACCACCCCTCTCCACATGTTTGTGAGGCCCTGGGACAAGCACGAAATTAGGCTCAGCGGCTGATTGCTGCAATATCCCTAAACAATACAGGCAAGCCAGAAATAGCCAGATTGCCACTTCAGGAGACCTCCCGGCAAACACCCTATTAGGTATGCGTGCCACCTACAAAGGACTCCCTGCCCTGAGCAGGTAACTTGACTAGCTGAACTATCAACTGCCCAGCATCGTGCATTTACATACTGGTTGCTCCTTTGTCAATTCGGACCTAACTCAATCATGTTAGAATTTGACCTTTCCAATGCTTTGTCTTGCACCCGAAATCCATTGTTCTCACCAAGTACGGCATAGCCTGCAGTCACACTTCTCCCTATAAAAACCCTTGATTCCGAGACCCTCCTCGAATCGCTCCCGAGTTCCTAACCGCCTTGCTACCTTTTTGCTTGGTGAGCCTCCCCTCAGCTCCACGTGCTGAGCCGCATTGAACCCCAGCATCGCTCCCTATTCTCCCGGACTTCAGGACAGGTTTCGTATCACCCAAACCAACTATCCCTCTGAAAAATCCCTCTATCTCACTCCCACTTTTATTTTTTATAGTTATCTGAGTGAGTGAGTTGCATACACTGTTTGTCTGTATTTTAATAAAGATCTAATTTATTCTTTCAAAACGGTTTGCTTCTTGACTGGCCTGACTCCGTAGACATAGGGTTCAAGATCCTGCTAAATTACCCTGCCTCTCATAACACTGTCACAGGTTGAGAAGCATGATGGGACCTGTTGTTACTCCTGGCTTCATATTTTCCCACCACTAGAGGGTGAGAACGCAAAGCTGCTTGTAGTTGTTTAGTCTAGCTTCCCATGTGAAACCTAAACGTATTCAAGGTCTTCTGCTGCGTGTAGCCGCAACATTGTTATGGTTAAGGGAACGCCTTGTTCTTGAATATGTATACTTAAAAACACGGCTTTTGAACAGGCTGTGCCTTCTTCTTGTTTCCTGTTCCTTTCTGCTCTGGACAAGGAGATGGCTCGCTGCGCTGTAACTTAATAGTCTGCTACTTGATCTATTGCCCGCAATGAAGACTGTTAGCCTGCTGCCTCGTGTTGGCTGTGATGTTTTTCCTATTGATGGTAATGCCCCTGGCGGGTTTTTCAACATGGTCGCAGAGGATGGTTTCGAGAGGTGTTTTTTGAGGTGTTTTTACGATGGCTCATGTGGTGCCTGGGGGCCTGCCTCTCGTTAAGCTAAATGCAACTAATTACTTGGCATGGTCAGCTCGCATGGAAAAGTATTTGCAAGCTGAGGGGCTGTGGGGTGCTTTCACAGCTCCCCCGACTCTGCAGGGGACTGCTGCGGAGATAGCAGCGGCAACGAGGCGTGCCATGTCTGTCCTCTTTCTGGCTGTGGAGGATGACCAGCTCACGCATATCAGGGATCTTGCCACCCCTCGAGAAGCCTGGGCAAGGCTGCGGGAGTTGTTTTTGAGTCAATCAGCAGCCGCCAAGTACGCCCTGTGCGCCCGTTTATATGGGATGAAACTGGCCCCCGGTGTCCCGGTGAGGCAGCATTTGGCTGAGATGTTGGAGCTGTTTTCGTCACTTCGGGAGAGAGGCAAAGTGTTGCCTGAAAGTGACAAGGTATTTTGCATCTTGAATTCTCTTGATAGTTCCTGGAATCTGGTGGTGTCCTCTCTTCAATCCATGCCAGAGAGGGAGGTAACCGTTCCTTTGGTTTCTGCTCGTCTGCTGGAAGAAGAGGAAAAGCGCGCAAGGAATGCAGAGACTCCCACACAGCCGGCTCCAGCTGCAGAGGCCTGTGCTGGGAGAAAAAGTTCTCCGGCTGCTGAGGCGAGGCAGGAGGGGCTGGTGAGAGCCCATGCTGTGCGAAGGTGCTTTCGCTGTGGGTCTGCTTCTCATCTGAAGTGTGATTGCCCGCTCCTGAAGCAAGGGGAGCAAAGCTTCACAGGCGCCGGTGCCAGGGGCCGTGGCAGAGGAGGCAGAGGAGGTCGGGCCAGAGGACGGCTGAGAGTTGCTGTTGCCCTGGGAGATGCTGTTTCAGACTCTGAGGAGGCAGGTGATTCCGTTTGGCTTCTAGACAGCGGCTGTTCCCAGCACCTGGTCAATTCTGAAGATTTATTTGACTGTTTGGATTCTGCCAGTGTTTCCTCTGTGACATTAGCTGATGGGACAAAGGCTAAAGTTTGTGGCGAAGGTGTAGCTTTTGTCCCTGCCCTTGACATGGGTTTGAAAAATGTTTTGTTTGTTCCCTCTCTTGATTTCTGTTTGCTTTCTGTGGGGCAACTAACAGAGTCAGGGTTCAAGGTTGAGTTCTATGGGAAGCAAGGTAAAATCCTCAAAGATGGGGTGGTATGTGCTGTGGCTACACGAGAAGGGAGGCTGTTCTTTCTTGAGCCACGACACACTGTGTGTAATGTGTATGGCAATGTCCCACAACATGATGAGTGCCTTCATCTCCTCCACCGGCGCGCAGTGCATGCAAGCTTTCCTGTGTTAAAGAGGCTTGCTGGTTGTTGTAAAGGGTGTACTTTGAAGCCTTGTAATGTCTTTCTTGACTGTGCTATTTGCAAGCAAGCTAAATCTAAACAACTCCCAGCACCGAGAGTTAGTTTTCGTGTACCAACCGCCCCATTTCAGTTGGTACACTGTGATATTGTGGGTCCTATGAGTAAACCTTCCCTAGGGGGAGCTAGATATTTCGTCATTCTCGTAGACGATTTTAGCAGGTTCATTTTCTGCTATTTGTTGAAACAAAAGTCTGATGTGTGTCAAGTTCTCAAGAACTGGTGTTCCTTGGTTGAAAGGCAATTTGGTTATTCCCTGCAAAAGCTTCAAACCGACAGAGGAATGGAATTCCTGTCGGAGAACTTGCAACAATGGATCAAAAAACAGGGTATAGTGCACAGGGCGACTGCCGGCTATTCTCCTCATCAGAATGGAGTGGCTGAGCGGAATGCAGGAGTTCTGCAGACTCGAATGCATAGTTTGCTGCTTGACGCAGATCTGCCTCTGAGTTTTTGGGGTGAGGCAATTCTGACTGCCTGTTACATACACAACAGGCTGTGGAGTTCTGTGGTTAATACTACTCCCTATGAGTGTTTGTTTGGTAAACAACCTTCCATTGCACATCTGAGAGTCTTTGGGAGTTTTGCTTGGGTGCACATCCCCAAGGGGCAAAGAAGGAAGGGGGAGCCTAAGGCCCAGCGTATGCGTTTTGTTGGCTATGAGCCCAACTGCAAGGGGTATCGTTTTTACGCTGGTGGCAATTCCTGTGTGGTGTCTAGGAATGCCTCTTTTGAGGAACATGCTAATTGGTCGCGTGTTCAGGCAGCGTCTGAAGTATTTCTCCCTGTGGCTGGTCTGCCAGCTTCTCAGCCACTGCAGCCTTCAGTCTCTGCTCCACTCCCTGCCTCCGCTCCCAGTTCCTCAAGGGTTGAAACAGAAGAGGAGAGAGGCGCGTGGAGGAGAAGAGCTGTAAGTGATGTGCGAAGGTCTTGCACAGGGGAGAGAGAACGCGAGGGCTCAGTGAAAAGGTCTCGCAGTGCTGAGGACAGGGACGAACCTTTGCAGGATCGTCCCATCCCCAGGCGGTCTCAAAGAAAAACGAAAGGCATTCCACCTAAACGTTTTTCCCTGAGTCTCTCGCAGTTCGTGTGTGCGCTGTAAACTGTGAGCCTCAGTGCTTTGCTGATGTTGTGAAAATGCCTGAGCAACAGGCAGAACCCTGGTGGGATGCAATGCAGAGTGAAATGGATTCCATTATTCAGCATGATGTGTATTCTCTTTGTAATTTGCCCAAGGGTGTGAAGTCAATTGACAGCAAATGGGTCTACAAGTTGAAACCCACTGCTGATGGGCATGTGAAATATAAAGCGCGCCTAGTGGCACGCGGGTTCTTGCAAGATACCAGTGATCTGGATCAGATTTACTCCCCGACTGTGAAAGCCCAGTCCATCAGATTGGTGTTTGCCATAGCAGCTCAGAGAAAAGCTGTTATTACTCACTTCGACATCTCTACTGCTTATCTTAATGCTGATTTAGAGGAAAAAGTGTACATGCTTCAGCCTGATGGGTTTGTAGTAGAGGGGAGAGAAAACCAAGTTTGGTTTTTGAGGAAAGCGCTTTACGGATTACGGCAATCTGCCAAGTGTTGGAATGTTTGTTTACACAATGCCCTGCAAGGGTGTGGGTTCGTACAAAGCCTTGCTGATCCCTGTGTATATATTCGAGGGAAAGGGGAGAGTTTGGAAATTCTCCTTGCATATGTGGATGATCTATGCTTGGTCAGTGCTACACAAAAACAAGTGCAAGTGTTTGAGAAAGAGCTGGGGAAAAGGTTTCAGGTGAAAAACCTAGGCCCAGTACAGAGCTTTCTTGGAATTGAAGTACAGAGAACTGAAAAAGGTATTCTGCTGTGTCAGAAACAAAAGATTGTAAAATTGTTAGAATTGTGTCAAATGTCTGACTGCAAACCGGTAAGAACTCCAATGGTGCCAGGTTTTTTGAAAAATACCTGTGAGGAATTATTTCCTGATATACACCTATATCAGTCTGTCATTGGGAGCCTTTTGTACTTAGCTGGTACTAGCCGGCCTGATATTGCTTTAAGTGTCAACATTCTGGGCAGAGCGTGTGCTAAGCCAACCCAGTATCATTGGCAGGGTGTGAAAAGGGTACTCAGGTACCTAAAGGGTTCCCTTGATTATTGCCTAAGCATTTGTCCTGATCAGATGCCAAACCTTGTCTGTTCATCAGACAGTGATTTCGCTGAGGATACTGTGGACCACAAAAGCACAACTGGTTTTCTTGTCAAATACAGTGATGTAGCAATCGACTGGAAGGCTAAAAAACAGTCTTGTCTTGCTTTATCAACTGCAGAGGCAGAGTTTGTGAGCCTATCTGCGCTCTGTACTGAGTTGGTTTGGTTCTTGCAGTTGCTACAAGACCTGCATGTGTCTGTGCCATTACCAATACAAATATGTTGTGATTCACAAGCCTGCATTCAAATGGCAGTGTCTGACCGGGTGTCTTCACGATCAAAACACATTGACATCAAATTTCACAATGTGAAACAATATGTACAAGAAGGAAAAGTGTCCCTTACCTATGTGTCTTCAGAAGAAAACGTGGCTGATGTGTTTACCAAGCCACTTCCTGCTAATGCATTTGGTCAGCACGTTAGCAAGCTGGGGTTGATGGAGTCTCCAAAGCAAGGTAGCTGAAAATATTTCGCAAGGAGTAGGGGAGTGTCACAGGTTGAGAAGCATGATGGGACCTGTTGTTACTCCTGGCTTCATATTTTCCCACCACTAGAGGGTGAGAACGCAAAGCTGCTTGTAGTTGTTTAGTCTAGCTTCCCATGTGAAACCTAAACGTATTCAAGGTCTTCTGCTGCGTGTAGCCGCAACATTGTTATGGTTAAGGGAACGCCTTGTTCTTGAATATGTATACTTAAAAACACGGCTTTTGAACAGGCTGTGCCTTCTTCTTGTTTCCTGTTCCTTTCTGCTCTGGACGAGGAGATGGCTCGCTGCGCTGTAACTTAATAGTCTGCTACTTGATCTATTGCCCGCAATAAAGACTGTTAGCCTGCTGCCTCGTGTTGGCTGTGATGTTTTTCCTATTGATGGTAATGCCCCTGGCGGGTTTTTCAACAAACACTAAAGCAGTGCTCAGAGCCAATTTTCCCCGCCTATAGTTGAGCACATTTTGGTGTCCCTCACGGGACCTCCAGTAAACAGGGTAACACTTTCCTAGTGAGTCATGTCTTCTCATGATATGGCTAAAGTATGATCAGTTTAGTGATCTTTGTTTCTAGGGACAGTTCAGGCTTGATTTGCTCTAGAGTCCTAGTCCAACACCCAAACAGAGATCCTGGCTCTCTAATTGTCTAGAAATCCCAGTTGGGGGAGGGTGGCGGAGGGGGCTATGACTCCCAGAACGCTACTGGGAGAATCAGAAATGTAATGGTATAGACAATCCTGACTTTAAAAAAGAGAAAGAAAGGTGAAAAGAAATGTGGCAGCACCATTAAGACTAACTAGTTTTTATTTTCAGATGAGCTTTCCTAGATATGAAACCACTTCTTCAGATGCAGTCAGTGGTATAGCTGAGGGTGGATGGGAACAGTCTGCCCCAAATGACATTTTTTGGGGGGTGCCGCTGCTGCAAATAAGGGAGGGTTTCACTGAGTCTGCCTGTTACTGGTAACAAGGAGAACCACCCAGTTGCTACAAACCCCGGGGTCTTTTGCTCTTGGCTCTCAATTGCAATGTTCATATGTTCCATTTCATGTTTTATTTTTATTTATTTGTTTTATTATTTTTATTAAAGTTTACATTAAAACTAAAAAAAAAATAAAAAATACCCCCTTCCCCACTTCTGTCTTTTTTCCCAATTGAATTTGCTTATTTATCCTCATATATACATATTTGAACTACATATTTAAACATAACAATAGTCTTACATTGTTTGTTACATCTTACTTTGAACCATTGCTGCTTATTACTTGTCTTATACAATATTGTTTCACTTCATTTTCATTATTACTTTCTTCTTATTTCTATATTATTTCTTTATCCAATTCAGTACTTCTTTCCATTCTCTTTCAAAATTCTGTATGGACTTATATCTCAATGAACATGTTAATTTTTCTGTTTCTACCATATCCATTACCTTAAGTTTCCATTCTTTTATATCTACATATTCTCTTCTTTTTCAATATTGTGCATATGTCAATCTTGCAGCAGTTATCATATATATCAATATCTTTTGATGACATCTTCTTTCTCTGCTCTGCCCTAACATATTTAACAAATAAAACTCTGGCTTCATTTCAAACTTAAAACCATAAATTCTTTGGATTTCATCATGAATTTGCTTCCAAAATTTCCTTGCTATCTTACAGGTCCACCACATATGAAAAAAGGATCCCACCTTCTCGTCACATTTCCAACGTTTTGCATTCCCATTTTTAGTTATTTTTTGCAATCTTTCAGGTGTCATATACTATCTATATAACATTTTATAAAAATTTTCTCTCAGTTTTAAATTTGGTGCAAATTTTATATCTGTTTTCCATGCCTTCACCCATGTGTCATACTCTACAGCATAACCAATATTTTGTGCCCATCCTATCATATTTTCTTTTATCGTCTCTGATTCCATTTCTCTTTGCAATAATAATTTATAAAATTTAGAAATTCTCTTTTTCTGGTCCCCTTTCATCAATACATCTAATTCATTTTCTTTACTTTCAAATCCATATAATTTTTGATCCATCTTAACTCTCTCTTTTAGTTGTCTCCATGGGAACCAATTAAATTCATGTCCTAATGCTTTTAATTCTTCTTCTGTATACATTCTTACTTTATCTCCTTCCCATTTCAACAATTCTTGATAAGTCAATTGGTTCCCTTGTTTTGTTGGTGCAATTTTATAAGCTTCTTGGGGTGAAGTCCACACCAGAAGTCTTTTGTAAAATGTTTGCTTTATTTGTAGCCATACTTTCAATAATGTCTTTCAAATACAATGGTTACTAAACTCTTTATTTACCATTGTTTTGTTGTAACATAAGTATCCATGCCAGCCAAATCTATTATTTATTCGTTCCACCTCTTTTTGTTGTTGTATTTTCCACTTGAATCCAGTCTTTACTTGTATCTAAACAGCATGCTTGATAATAAATTTTCAACAATGGCACCTCAAATCCTCCTCTCTCCTTTGCATCTTGTAATGTTTTAAATCTTCTTCTTGGCTTTTTTCCTTGCCAAATAAATTTTCGCAGCTCTTTTCCCCAGTCCTTAAATATATTCTCCTTTCCTATTATTGGTAGATTCTGAAAAAGAAACATTAGCTTAGGTAGTAAGGACATTTTAAAGGCATTTATCCTTCCTAAGAGAGATAAATTCAGATTTTTCCATTTTACTTTGAATCTCTTTCCAAGTCTTCAAGTAATTATTATCAAATAACTCTTGATTTTTATTTGTTGTTATTATTCCTAAATATTTTATTTTCTTTGTTATTTGATATCCCGATCTTTATTTCCAACTCCGCTTGTTCTTTTTTCATTATATTTAGTGTCATCATCATTGTCTTGTCTCTATTTATCTTATAACCTGGCATTTGTCCATATTTTTGTAATATATCAATCAACATCTGAATTGATTCTTGTGGTTCGTCCAAAAATATAATTATATCATCAGCAAAGGCTTTATATTTTATATTCCATTTCATGTTTTACAATGTCTGTCTTTCACTGATTCATGCTTATCACATTCCATGTTCCTATAATATAAGTTGTGCAGCTTCAGACTTGCACATCTGTGCATATCAACAGCTAAGCATCACTTTGGCTTGAGTCTAGTTACATCATTAGCCATGGTTCACTTGTACTTGTCCTCTGCTTTTCCCCAATAGCTCATTGAGTGCCTTCCAGCCCGGGAGTCTCATTTTTCTGGCATTATCTCTTGTTTTGTTTTGGACTGTCGAGTAATTGAGTTCGAAGGCAGGATCTCCAGCCAAAGCACACCAAGTAGGTAGCTGTCCAGCCTCCTCTGGAAGATGTCCAGAAAAGGGAACCCACCACCTCTCCAAACAGTAGATACCATTTCTCAACTGTTCTTATTGCCAAGAAGTTCCTGCTAACGTTAAATTGTCATCTACTCTCCTATAACTTAAAACCATTACATCTTGTCCTACCTTCTGGGCCAGCTGCGAACAAGCCTGCATCCTCCTATCTGTGACAGTGTTTGAGGTATTTAAAGAGTGCAGTCATATCAACTTTCAGACTTCTTTTCACCAAGCTGAACAGGTCCATCTCCTTCAACCTTTCCTCATACATTTTGTTCTCCATATCTCTCATCATTCTTGTTCCCCTTCTCTGAACCTGCTCCAACTTTCTTCACTTTCTTTCTTTTGTTCTTTCTTTTGCTTCTTCTCTGTTACTTGGTTCAAGTCTTCTTGATAGTCAGAGCCATCACCCAGGTCTGGAGACACTTCTTCTTGCTTTTTATTTGTCTTTTCAAATTCCTTTTTATTGCTCTTCAGAAATTCCTTCGTTTTATCCAAACAATTTATTTTATATCTTTCCTTTTTGAATGTAAAATTAACCTCCTCCAGCTTGTCCCAGCTGAAAGAGATTCTTTCTTCAAAACATCTGCAAGGAAATAGTAGTCCTCCCTTCTTCTTCATAGCCAAGCCAGAATTTCTTTCAATATTACAATGAACTTTCCATCAATTCTAATTCCCTTGCTATAATGAGTCTCTAGGATATAGTCTCTCATGGTTTTCCTTACACATTGGACTATTATCGAGAGGTTCCTCTTCTTAGCTGCCAAGGAATTAACTCAGTAGATTCAGTCCAATTCTTTATCCAAGTATACTTCATCCCACTCCATATTCTTTGCTAGTTCCTTAATTAGTAGTAGTTTTATTAATGCTTGGGCCATAGGTCATTCACATACATAGTAATAAAGGCCTTTTCCACACGAGGCGAGGAAATTGCGCTGTGACGCTACCGGCTGTTTTTTTCTGTATCTGCACTAATGCGGACTTTAATTTACGAAGTTCCATACGGCTCTAGTGTGAACCTGTCTAGCGTGTGTTAATAGATCCACATGATTTTCTCATGGCCACTCCCGTTAGTCTCCTTACCTCACCCCCTTTGGCTGTGATTGGCTGTTTGTTTGTTTTTTTTAAAAAAGTCTCCATGCGTCATTACGTGTGTGCTCACGTGCGCACGTACACACAGCCACCTAGGTCCTCCCACAACGCCTCCCTCCCTCCGCCCCTCCCTCCTTTTAGCCTTGAGTTATTTTTAGCTTGAGAGTTTTTTCCCGCCCATTCTTTCTGCTGTTTTCTGCTGGCTTTGCAATGGAAGAAGAGGGGATGATCAACGTTGCCAGGGTCCCATTGCTCTGAAAGATACCGTGAATACAGAGGTTTGAGTGCTGGACTACAGAAGACCAGAGTTCAGATCCCCACTCAGCTGTGGAAACCAACTGAGTGACCTTGGTCAAGTCACATTCTCTCAGCCTCAGAGGAAGGCAATGTTGGCACACCTTGCCATTAATCAATTTTCAGATGGAGACATACGCCTTCATTTTAGCTGGGGAGGGAAGCGGTTGGGTCACTTGCAACACAGGCTGTTACACCTACCCACCCTCCCTCCCCGCCAGGATTTGGTCCAGGGGTGACCACATGCCACTCTCTCCAGACGCTGGACTGCAGCTCCCAGCATTCTTCTCCATGGCCTATGCAGTTGGTTTGAGGCTGCTGGGAGCTGCAGTCTGCCAGAGGGGCACCCGCACCTACAGAGGGGCATGCATCCTTCTCCCACTCCTCTGGATGCCTCTGTGGCGCTGTCAAAGCCTGCCCCACCCAGAACTAAGCTTCCCGGCATGCTTTGGGAAGAGGGTGATGACGTCTCCTGGGTCTTCTGAAGACGGAGCAGCGCGGCAACCAATGGAGCACCCGGTGTGGCGCAGTTCGTCCAATAGGGAGCGCCTGGGGGCGGTGGAGGCGGCCACGGCCACAGAGCCCTGCAAGAGAAGCCCAGCAAAGTGAGAAGGGGGAAAGCTGCAAGGCCGGGGGTACCCGCAGCCCTCCAGATTGGGGCTTTACTGCAACACCCAGAGTCCCCAACCAGCTGGCCAGTTGTAAGGGATGCTGTGAGTTGGAGTCCAGCCACATCCCAACAGTCGCATGATTCCCACAGACACCGCAAGGGTGGGGATGCATGCAGCCCTCCAGATGGGGCTGTAGTGCAATGCCCAGTATCCACAGCCAACAGGGGAATGTTGGGGATTTTCATCCGACAAAATTGAGGTGTTGGAAAGGATATGAATCCCCCCTCCCTGACTCCTAAGGTGCCGTCTGAAGTCAGATGAGGGGGAGAGCCTGTCAGTCTCGGGACTACAATTCCCAGCAACTCCTATGTAGGATGATGGGAGCTGCAGTCCAAAGACAACTGCAGGGGTCTGTTTTCTCCATCTATAGCTTATTTTTTTTAATGGGGGAGGCATTTCAGCTTGGGATTCCCCCCCCAATAAACCCTCTCTGATTTCAAAACAATTTTTTTAAAAATCTTTTTTTATTGGCATTTAGGTTCTTGAGCTTTTCCTTCCCTCCCAAAAAAATTTCTGGTTTCAAAACAAGTTGAAATCTATTTTATCTGAGGTATATAAGCGGCAGAGGCAGACACTGAGTGGCTTTCCAGACCTTGGGTTCCAATTGCAGGAGAAAGGCAGCCTACAAATATAATAAATAACTTAAATAAACTTTGAACCCTCCCCCCAAAATAAAACTGTAATAAAAATGAAAAACTGATTAGTAAAAAGGGAAAGGAAAAAAATGTAGGTCCCTTATAGCATGCCAGCCAACACATGGAGGTTATTTTAAAAATAATTAAGGGGGATACGGGTGTGCTATCAGATCAGGCGAGAGAACAGGCAGTCTTTTGTTCTGATATGAGGAAGGAGAAAGCATTCAGCAGTCCTCCCCAAAATATAAGCCCCACAACCGCATATTCCCAGCCTCCAGAACTGCCAACAGCTGCATGCACACATACAAAACTTATTTTAAACTGATGAAAATAAAAACATATTCATTTTGATCCAAACTACGTACCTGCACTCCTTTTTCCTTTTTCTTGCTGTAGCTCCTAACCGCTTTCCAAGGAACAAAAAATGGCGCCGTCCTGTTCTTTGTGGCGGGGGACCAACTGCTGAAGCTGTCTACTCCCACAGCCCGCCCTCCATGGATCTCATGTGCGAATCAGCGCGTATCTGCGCTTCTACACAAATGAGCACGTACACTATAGGGGGGAAAAACCCATATTTTTCAAGGTTTTTAAAAAACACGCGGCGCCACCACTTCTGGTCGCTTCTGAGCAGTTTGAGGTGTGGAACGTCAAAATTATATATGACCTAGTGCACTCTACGGTGTGGAAGACCTCCGTTAGAGGTCGCACTGCCCCGTTTTAATTACCCCATGTGGAAAGGGCCAAAATCAATAAATGCAGTGTCAAGATACAATAAAAACAGAACAATATAAAAATGCAACACAAAATAAACAGCATATAGGTCATAGATGTTATAAGAAAAAGAGTCATCCAACACAATTGAGATACATTACATATAAACAGCAATTATAAAATTAGAGAAGAGCATCCCCATAGCAATCAATTGCGATATCAGCAATGAATCTTGCCCTGACTTTTCATTGCTTCCAGGGCAAAAAGAGAAACCTTGCAGGTTATCATAGAATCAATATTGGACAGGAGATAATTTTTTTTTCTGAAGGTGTATTCATGCTTAAACAAAACAGAATAGCTTCCCAAAAATTTTGTTCTCAGAATACAGCAAACAAGAGAACAAGAAGTGTGGCAAATCCTCAATTTCTGGCACCCCACAAATACATAAATGAAGGGCCAATGGGATATGTATTTATTGATTTTATTACTATATATGTGAATGACCTATGGCCCAAGCATTAATAAAACTACTACTACTACTAGTTCCTTGATTATCTTCTTCCTTCCTCTTCTTTGTTCTCCTTCCCATCCTCTTTCACTTCCAGCAAAAGGCCTTGAATTGCATTGAATTTTGCATTCATATCATCTAGTAATAGTCCAGTTTCCTTTCTAAAGTTTCTCATTTCATCTATGAATTTCTTCATGTAATTTCTTCATGTAATAGAGTATCCCTTCTTCAGTTGAGCCTCTCCTAGGTTGTGTCTGTTGAAGTTATTCAGTATTGAATGTTGTCTTCACACCTGCCTTTCTTACTCTTGGTTTTCCTTTCTTTTCCTTTCTTTTCCTTTCTGTTTTCTCTTCTCTTCTTTCAAATCCCATCTACTTTCTCTGACTTTCTTCAACTGTATTTTATTTTTTTCAATCTCTTCCCCCTTTTCCTTTCTCCTTCTTCCTTTAGGTATTCTTCTCTCAACCCTTCTTCTGATTTCTTTCACTTTTCTTTTACTTCTCCTTCTTTATTTTCTCCTTCTACTATCATTCTTCCTTTCTTCTTCTCTTCTCCTCTCTTCCTCTTCTCCTTCCTTCTGTTACTTTGTATTCGTCTTCAGTCTTCTTTCTTCTTTCATCTTTCCCTCTTTCTTTCTTCTCCCTCTCTCCCTCTTTCTTTCTCCTCTCCCTTTAAAAAACCTGATCTCTTCCCTTCACTTCAAAAAAGAAAAAGAAAAAGAGAGAGAATGAGAATACATGTTACTGCAGTTCCTGAGCCGCACTTGGGGTGACATTAGATATCACTTTGATATCAATAATTCAGCCTTCCTCACCCATTCCTTCCCACGTGCTTGCAAGGCCCCCGGACAAGCACGCAAACAGGCTTGGTCGCTAATTGCTGGAATATTCAAAACAAATACAGGCTGGCCAGAAATAGCCAAACTGCCGCTTTAGCAGACCTCACAGCAAGTACCCTCATCAGGTATGCATGCTACTTACAAAGAACTCCCTGCCCCGAGCAGGCAGCTTGATTAGAAGGATTCTCATCTGTCAAGCACTCTGCATTTGCATACTGTCTGCTCCATTGTCAATTCAGACTTAACCCAATCATGTTAAATTCTGACCTTTCGGAGGTTTTGTCTCCAGCCCAAAGCTCATTGTTTTTCCCAAGTACAGACTAGCCTGTGGCTACATTTTCCCCTATAAAAGCCCCTGGCTTTGTGAGCTTCCTTGGATCGCTCCCGACTTCCATCCAGCCTTGCTGCCGCGTTGCTTGGTGAGCCTTCCCCTCAGTCCCACGTACTGAGACTCCATATCTCCGAACTTCTGCTGCAGACTACCCGGGCTTCCTGACAGGTGTAGTATTATCCAAACCAACATCTCCTCTAAAAATCCCTCTATCCCACTCCAACCTTTATTTCTTTAGTTCTCTGCGTGAGTGTGTTGCATACACTATTTGATTGTATTTTAATAAAAATCATAATTATTATTTCACTTCTGTTTGCTTCTTGATTCAGCCTGACCCTGTAGACGCTGGGTGAAAGATCTCACTCCATTGCCCTGCCTCTCATATTGCGAGCTTGTGCTCTTGGCTAATTTCCCCAACTTGTACAATTGAGAGCACATTTAGGTGTCTCTCCTGGGACCCCCAGAAAACAGGGTAACATACACACACACACACACACACACACACACACACAAAACAAAAAGCCTAATGAGAAGTCTAAAAGGGGAAGGATACAAAAAAAAAAGCACAAAAAGGAAGCACAAAAGGTAAAAATATATATTTTTGCAGAGAGGGAAAAAATCAATCTACTCTTACTCAAGTAAGAGAATAGGGTAAAGAAAGAAAAGAAAAAACAAGAAACTACTGAAAATGTGATCTGAAATACTAATGGGGGGGTGATAGCAGTTCAAAAGATCCACATTTTCAAGGTTGCAGCCTTCCCTGCTAGTCATAACATGACATCCATCTTAATGTTGCAATCAATGGCCCCTGGGGTTTCTTCCAACTCTATGATTCTATGATTCTATAATGTTCCAGCAGAGGTCTGCAAAGATAGCACTCCATGCCAGCTTAGAGGTTTAATATAATTGATACAATTAAACCAACATCCAAAAAAGGAAAATCAATAGAGAAGCAAGAGGGACAAAGATCTCTTAAACTTCTCTGTCACCCCTTGCATGGATCACTTAAGTTATTTACTATTCAAGAGACTTCAAAAGGCTTCCACTTCCAGTCATTCAAAACACAGTCTCACACAAGAGCAAAAAAAGAAAACAAAATTAAAGAACTCCAGTAATCAGAGGGTAGATCTCTTACAGCCAAGAAAGACTTTTTGATTTTCAGTCATCACCGTCACATATTCACTAGCCTCAAGAAGTTTGGCAGCTTGCTTGCAGTGCGAGTGAAGGGGGGAGTCCTTGCTCGCTCACCAATATGACAGCTGCTCTTCCAGGCTGCCTCCCCTCATGATTGCTGCTTTGATCCAAGCAGTGGCAATGCTGGGGCTCAATCACAGCTAAATTGGGGATTTTCAAATGCTCCTACTTCCTGGGCATCCACCTGCAGGTTTGGATCTTGGAAACCTGAGTGTAGCTGTCATGGTTATGGCTTGAGATTGCCAAGCTTTTCTCAAGCCATTTTTGTCTGCTCCTACTTGCTTTGGTCAGACCTCATCTGGAGTACTCTGGTGTATACGCTCCATTTCTATATAGTTCCTCAAAATAATCAACAAAAACTTTTTTATTTTTGCTTGTTGGCAATATATATTCTGTCCTTCTCTAATTCTACTAATATTACGCTTTTCCCTCTCTTTTCTCACTTTATATGCTAACCATCTTCCTGGTTTGTTAGCTTGTCCAAAATTTCTTTGTTTTACAAATTTCAATTTTTTTTCAATTTCCTTTACTGCCAATGCAAAATCAATGCAATGATTTTGTAATACTTTTATTTCCTTCTGAATCTTATTATCCTGAGGTTTCTTTTTTAATTCTCCTTCTTTTTCCTGAAGTCTTTTTTCTATTTGTTTTTCTTTCTGTTTTCTACATTTTATTATCCAGGCTTGCTGACTTATAAAAAAACCTCTCATTACTACTTTACTTGTTTCCCATACAATTTGCGCTGATTGGTCTTTATCTACATTATTCTCTATAAATTTTTTTATTTCCTCTTTTGCTTTCCCTATTATAACCTCATTATGTAATAAACTATCATTTAACCTCCAGTGAAACTTATTTTCTCCATATTGGAATGACATTAATGTGGGACAATGATCGGATATTGTTCTGGGGAGTATTTCTATCTTTGTAATATTTTTTATCAATTCTGATGGTGCAAAAAACATATCAATTCTGGACCAAGTCTTATGACGATCCGAATAAAACGTGTAGTCCTTTTCTTCCCCTTTTATTTTTCTCCATACTTCTACTAATGATAAATGTTCCAACAAATCAAAGAAACTCTTCGGTAATCTCCCCTGGTTATTTCTGCTTATTTCACCTCCTTTACCTGATCTAACTATTACTGAATTTATAACCCCATTCCAGTCCCCCATCAAAATAATATTCTGATTATTTAATTCTAATAAATTTTCTAACAAATTTCAATAGAATTTAGATTTATTTTCTAATGGGCCATACACTGCCACTACTACCAATTTAAGATCCATAATTGTTACCTCAACTGCAATACAATATCCTAAATCATCACTGTATAATTTTTTTTGCCTCATATTTATTTTTTATATAAATTATTACCCCTTTTTTCCCCTTCTTATTGGATGATGAAAAAATCTGAACTAATTTTGGGTTCTTAATATAATTTAAATCTTTCTCTTTTATGTGGGATTCTTGGATTGCTATAATATCTAAATTAAGTTTTTCTAAATAATGAAAAATACACCTTCTTTTATAAGGGGAGTTCATGCCTCAAACGTTCCAGGATAATATTCTTATCTTCATTTTCTTGTATTTGTTTGTGATGTGTCCTACTCAATTTCTTCCGTTATCTTCTCTGGTCCCTCTAGTTCCAAATCTTGTGTTGAATCTACTTCTTCCTCAACTTCTTCTTCCTCTTCTTCATCTGCTACCTCCCCTTCTTCTTCTTGCACCATCTCAGAATCTTCTTCTTTCCTTCTTCTTTCCAATTCTCTTCTTAGTTCTTTCCTTAATTCTTCTTTCCCTGACTCTGTTTCCAGTACTGGTAATGTCTCTCCATGACCTGTCTCTTCCGATCTATTTAATTCTTCTTTATATTTCTTCCAGAACTCTCTCTCGCTTTCACTGTAGAATTTAACACAAACCTCATCTGTTTCCATACGAATGAAATTCCCTCCGTCCTTTCCCAAGTATACCTTATGCCTTGTGATCTCAGTTGTTATGTCAAAAAATTGTATTCCCTTGTCCTTTTCAATAGGGCCGGATGCACGTCTTTATAAACTTTAACTTCATTTCCTTCTATGACCAATTTTTTCGAATAACTACATTGAATGACCACGTCTTTTACCCTTTCTCTCAAAAAATATACCACAATGTCCCGTGGTATATTTTTCTTCTTTGCCACCATTGAATTAATGCGGAAAATCCTATCAAATTCCAAGTCTAGCTGTTCCGGAGACCATCCTATAAATTGTGCCAAAGGTCTGGTCAATCTCTGGTACAAATCTGCTTGAGGAACTTCTCCCAGCCCCCTAGTCTTAATTGATTTATTTCTGTTCTTAATCTCTGTTACTTTTTATAATGTATTTGAAAATTCTGATTAATAAAATAAGAAATAACAAGGAAATTAGGGGAACAAAAATAAAGGAATATGAGTTTACAATTGAAGCTTACGCGGATGATCTAGTGATAATCTAAGAAGACCCTCTAACAAGTATTACATCATTAATGGAAATTTTAGAACACTTTGGGGAGGTAGCAGGATTCAAAATAAAGAAAGAAAAATCACTGATAATTACAAAAAATATGACGCATTTGCAGGAAAAAGAATTAATAGAAAAATTGGATTTTAAAATATAAAAAAAAATTAGATATTTAGGAGTAATGTTAACAAAAAATAATTCAGATTTATTCGATAATAATTATAAAAAAAGTTTGGAAGGAAATTAGAAGTGATTTAGAGAAATGGAAAAAATTAAATCTATCACTGTTAGGGAGAATTTCAGTTATCAAAATGAATATTTTACCAAAAATGATGTTTTTGTTTTAGAATGTACCCATTATAGTGAATGAAAAACCATTTAGGGGTTGGGAAAGTGATTTAAGTAAATTTATCTGCAATAGCAGAAAGCCGAGAATTAAAATGAAATATTTGAAAGAAATAAAGGAGAAAGGGGGATTAAACATACCTGACTTAAAATTATACTATGAAGCATCTGTATTGATTTGGTTAAAAGACTGGGTAACATTAAGAAATTCGAAATTGTTAAATTTAGAAGGTTTCAACCTTTATTTCGGTTGGCATGCATACCTATGGTATGAAAAGCAAAAAAAGAAAAAGAAAAGATATTTATGGATCATTTTATTAGGAAGGCGATATTGAGGATTTGGATAAAAGTAAGAAATAAATTATGTACAAAATTACCATATTGGGTCTCCCCACATGAGGCGTTCTATCATTTGGAAAAACTAAAAACTAAAAATTGGATAACTTATAAAGATATGCTCAAGAAAGTAGGGACAAATATTTTAGTGAAGAGTAAGGAAGAATTAATTAAAGATGATTTCAAGACACATCGGCTACTTCAGATACAATTGAGGGAAAAATTTAAGATAGACATAAAAGAAAAAGGAATTTCAATGGATGTGTCAGCGCGGGCTGAGGTCAAGCAGGGGCCGGGCCAAGACAGCCAGCAGCTGCGTCCCAAGCAGTCCTCCGGAGGGCGGCCACAGGCAAGCGGCCAGGAACTAAGGATCGCCTTAACAGCAGGCACACAACAGAAAAGAACGACGGGTTGCCTCACCCCAAACACAAAGCGGTTGCAGCACCAGAACGCAGGGAAGAGTCGCGGGGAAACCAAACAGCAGCTCACAGGCACGGACCGGACGGGGTCAAGGCACGGGCGACAGACGCACGGGTAGCCGACGGTTGTTGCCGCGTGCCTTGCCCATCCCCGCGCCTGCCTAAAAAGGCCTGCAGCTCGGCCCGCAGCCAATCCGGGCGGAGCGCGTGGCTGGGCTCGCAGCTGAGCTACAGCTGGGAGCCCCCGCCTCCAGGTGTTTCTCCTGGAGACGCCGGGAGCGGCGGCTGGCCTCCTTGGCTCGCCGCCGCTGCAGGAACGTCGGCAGCGGGGCGGTTGCCTCGGCCTCGGCCGAGCCTCCTCGCGAGAGGCGGAGCTCCGGGATCGGGTCTGGGACCCGCCTCCTCCCGCAGCGGCGGGCCCTACCGCGACGTCAGCAGCAGCCTCCGTCTGGCGGGACGGGCCCTCGCCGGGATCGTCGTCTGCCGCGGCGTCCCAGTGGGGCCCCCCCGCAGCGAAGCCCTCCGCGACGGCCGCGGAGCCGCTGCCGCGATCGCGGCCCCCGACGGGCCCGGATCCGCGTCCTCCTCCTCGGAGGTAAGACCGGCATTGGCCTCTGCGGCGCCCACCGGCGCGGCCACACCTGGGTCCCTGACATCACTCCCCTCCCCAGGGACGCCCCCCCGCGTGCAGAACGTGGCTTGGTCGGGTAGCGTCGGTGGAAAGCCCGCACCAGGCGGGGTGCATGGACATCTGCAGCGTCCTCCCAGGTGCGCTCCTCCGGTACCATACCCGCGCCAGTCCACCAGGTATTGTAGGCGGCCATGCCACCGGCGGGAGTCGAGGATCCCTGTTACCTCGGACTCCACTTCGTCCCCGACGAGCACTGGAGCCGGCGGACCACCGGGGCCACTGTCCGGCCGCACCCCTGAGGCCGGCTGGACCAGCAACCTGTGGAACACCGGGTGGATCCGCAGGTTACGCGGGAGCTGGAGCCAGAAGGCCACGGGGTTCACCTGGGCCCGGATGACAAAGGGACCCATGTACCGAGCATCCAGCTTGCGGCTCGGGCGCCCAGGCGGCAGGAAGCGCGTGGAGAGCCAGACCCGGTCCCCGACCTGCAGAGGCGGCCCTAGTTGCCGGTGCCGGTCCGCTCCCCGCTTGTACGCCTCCTTCGCAAGCTCCAACTGTTCCCGCAGCAGCTCCTGGATGGCCTGCAGCTCCTGGAGCCGCTGGTCTGCGGCGGGCACCGCCGACGGAGCCCCGACCGGTGGGAACCACTGCGGGTGGAAGCCGTAGTTGGCCAGGAACGGAGACTGCTGGGTGGAGGCATGGACCGCGTTGTTATAGGCGAACTCAGCCACGGGCAGGAGGTCGACCCAGTCGTCCTGCTGGTAGCAGCTGTAGCACCGCAGATACTGCTCCAGCATGGCGTTGGTGCGCTCCGTCTGGTCGTCAGTCTGCGGGTGATGGGCCGACGACAATCGGGGTTCGATGTCCAGCTGCCGCAACAGACACTGCCAGAACCGGGCGGAGAACTGGACCCCTCGATCGGTCACGATCCCCTCGGGCAGGCCGTGCAGCCGGAAGACGTGCGTCAGGACGAGGCGAGCTGTCTCCTTCGCCGAGGGTAGCGCCCGACACGGGACGAAGTGCACCATCTTCATCAGGAGGTCCACCACTACCAGGATGACGGCGTGGCCCTTGGACGGCGGAAGCTCAGTGATGAAGTCCATGGGAATGGTCGCCACGGGCCAGCGGGGGTCGGCAGTGGCTGGAGCAATCCCGAGGGCCTTTCCGTCGGGTCCTTGGCACGGCGGCACACGGAGCAGGAGCGGACATAGCGATCGACATCCCCGCGCACCCGGGGCCACCAGAACTCGCGGGTCACTAGGTGAAGGGTCTTGTGCCGGCCGAAGTGCCCTGCGGGCCTCCCGTCATGGCAGAGCCGCAGCACGTCTTCGCGGCAGGGACCGGCGGGTACAAAGAGCCGATCGCGATGGTAGAGAAGCCCCCTCCGCTCCGACCACGGGGCAGCGGCGTCCCCCAGGCGCAGGGCCTCGCGGGGCGGCTCCCGAGCCTGGGCCTCCCGGATCCGCTCCTCCAGGGTCGTCACATCCACGGCCGCCGCGAAGTTCTCGGGGCGCAGGATGGTCGAGTGGCTCTCTGGTTCGGGCGCGGCGGCGAACTCCGGCTTCCGAGACAGAGCGTCCGCACGCCGGTTGCGGGCCCGAGGCACGTACTGCAGCTGGAAGTTGAACCGGGAGAAGAACTGGGCCCATCGCATCTGCCGCGGCGTCAACTTCCGGGTGGTCTGCAGGTATTCCAAGTTGCGGTGGTCCGTCCGCACCTGCACCGGGTGCAGCGCGCCCTCCAGGAGGTGCCGCCAAGCCTCGAACGCTGCCTTAACCACCAGGAGCTCCTTCTCCCAGATGGTGTAGTTCCGCTCTGGGGGGTCAGCTGCCGAGAATGGTAGGCGCACGGCCGGAGCTCCCCGCCCGAACCCGAGCTCTGCAGGAGGACCGCCCCGACCGCGACGTCCGAGGCGTCAGTCTCCAGGACGAAGGGCCATCGGGGATCGGGGTGCTGCAGGACGGGTTCCGTGGTGAAGTGGGTCTTCAACCGGTCGAACGCCTGCTGAGCCTCGG
The DNA here is from genome assembly GCA_948472985.1 of Iguana delicatissima. NCBI lineage: Eukaryota > Metazoa > Chordata > Lepidosauria > Squamata > Iguanidae > Iguana > Iguana delicatissima. The sequence continues at coordinate 124,909 of CAOKZL010002768.1, read as the reverse complement.
GGTCCACTGGAACGGCGCCTTGCCCCGGAGCACCTGGGTGATGGGCGTGGCCAACGACGCGTAATCGGCGATGAACTTCCGGTAGAAGTTGGCGAAGCCCAGGAACCGCTGCACGTCCTTGCGGCTCTTCGGGGCCTGCCAGGACGCGATGGCCTCTACCTTCGCCGGATCCATCTCCACCCCCCGATGAGACACGCGGTACCCCAAGAAGTCGACCTCCGGGAGGTCGAACGCGCACTTCTCCAGCTTTGCGTACAGGCGGTGCTCTCGCACCGCCGCAGCACAGCGCGCACATGTGCCTCATGGACTTGCTGATTCGGGGAGTAGATCAGGAAGTCGTCGAGGTAGATGATGACGAACCGGTCCAGGTAGTCCCGGAACACGTCGTTACGAAATGCTGGAACACTGCGGGCGCGTTACACAGGCCGAAGGGCATGACGGTGTACTCGTAGTGGCCGTACCGGGTCTGGAACGCCGTCTTCCACTCGTCTCCGGCCCGGATCCGCACCAGGTTGTAGGCCCCGTGGAGGTCCAGCTTCGTGAAGACCGTCGCGTGGCGTAGCCGCTCCAACAGCTCCGGAATCAGGGGCAGCGGGTATCGGTTGCGGATAGTGATCCGGTTGAGGGCGCGGTAGTCGTTGCACAGGCGAAGCTCCCCCGACTTCTTGCGAACGAACAGCACTCGGTGCCCCAGCCGGGGAGGTCGACGGCCGCACGAAGTCCCGGCGCAGGTTCTTCTCCGAGACTCCCGCAAGGCTGCCAACTCCGGCTCCGAGAGTGCGTAGATGCGGCCGGCCGGGATGGGGGCCCCCGGTACCAGGTCATGGCGCAGTCGTAGACCCGGTGCGGAGGCAGGCGGTTGGCCTCCTTCTGGTCGAACACGTCCGCAAACTCTCGGTACTTTTGCGGCAACTCCACGGAGGTCACGGGCCCGGGGTCCTCCAACGAGGCCATCAACTTCTCGGGCCAGCAGTGCTCCTGGCAGTACTCGGACGCGAACAGCACCTCGCGCCGCACCCAGGAGATGTGCGGGTCATGGCGCGAGAGCCAGGGCATCCCCAGCACCACAGGGAAGCAGGGCACCGCGGCCACCAGGAAGCTTGTCCGCTCACAGTGGCCCTGATCTCGAAACCCACCTCGACCGTCCGGTGGGTAATGGGGCCAGACTTCAGCAATCGCCCATCAATGGTCTCCACCAGCCGTGGCTCTGACAGCGGCACCAGCGGGATCTGGTGGTCCTGAGCGAACTGGAGGTCCAGGAAGTTGTTCAACGCCCCGGAGTCGATCATGGCCCCCACGGGGATGGGCTGACCCGCGCCATAGGTCACCGCTGCGGCCACCAGCAGCGGATCACGCCGTTGCGTCGCGGCCCCTGTGTCTGTCCCGCCTTCGGGCTTACCCAGGCCTCGCAGGCCCTCTAGACCTGGGGGTTGGCTTTTCCCGCAGCTCCGGGACCGGCGGCCTTCGCAGGCCACACGTGGGCAAAGTGACCCCCCAATCCGCAGTACAGGCACAAGCCTGCCCGGCGCCGCCTCTCCTTCTCCTCAGCGGTCAGGTGGGCTGCGCCCCCCCGAACTGCACTGGCTCCTCGCCAGGGGCTGCTGGTGGGGCCACCAGCCCTGGGGGGTTGGCCGGAGCCTCCTGGGGGCCCGGCGCCCAGGCACGGCCGCTGCTGGAGCCCACCCGGCGGGCCTGCCTTCAGGCCTCCAGGCGCCCGCTGACGGAGGGCCTGCTGGATTAGCAGCTCCAGTGTCTCTGGCGGCGGACTGCGGGCCAGTTCGTCGAGGATCTCGGCCGAGAGGCCGGCACGGTACTGGTCTTGGAGGGCGGGGTCATTGTAGGCCAGGTCTTGCGCCAGTAGGCGGAACGTGGTGGTGTAGTCCCGCACCGACCCCCGGCCTTGCTGAAGTTGGCGCAGCTGGCGGCTGGCTGTCTCCACATGCACGGGGTGCCCCCAGACCGCCCGGAAGGCCTGCAGGAACGTGGCCATGTCGTCCAGGACACCGCTGTTCTGACGTAGCAGCGGCATGGCCCACTTGGCCGGCATGCTGGAGAGCAGGCTGATCATGAAGGCCACCTGGGCCCGCTCGTTGGGAAAGTCCTGGGCCCGGACCTGAATGTACAGCCGGCAGCTGGCCACAAAGGTCTCCAGTTCGGAGGGCTCTCCCGTGAAGCGGGCTGGAACCGCCATGGGGATCTTGGGCGCAGGTGGAGGCCGGGCAGTCTGCAGCTGGCCCACCTGGAACTGCAAGGCCTGCAGGGCGTGAGAGAGCTGGTCCACTTGGGCCCGCAGGCCCTGGTTCTCCTGGGCCTGGGCGGCCAGCTAGGCCTTCAGTGCTGCGTTCTCCCCTTCCATCCTGCTTGACCAGGTGACGGAGCAACAATCTGTCAGCGCGGGCTGAGGTCAAGCAGGGGCCGGGCCAGGCAGCCGGCAACCGCGTCCCAAGCAGTCCTCCGGGAGGGCGGCCACAGGCAAGCGGCCAGGAACTAAGGATCGCCTTAACAGCAGGCACACAACAGAAAAGAACGACGGGTTGCCTCACCCCAAACACAAAGCGGTTGCAGCACCAGAACGCAGGGAAGAGTCGCGGGGAAACCAAACAGCAGCTCACAGGCACGGACCGGACGGGGTCAAGGCACGGGCGACAGACGCACGGGTAGCCGACGGTTGTTGCTCCGTGCCTTGCTCATCCCCGCGCCTGCCTAAAAAGGCCTGCAGCTCGGCCCGCAGCCAATCCGGGCGGAGCGCGTGGCTGGGCTCGCAGCTGAGCTACAGCTGGGAGCTCCCCGCCTCCAGGTGTTTCTCCTGGAGACGCCGGGAGCGGCGGCTGGCCTCCTTGGCTCACCGCCGCTGCAGGAACGTCGGCGGCGGGGCGGTTGCCTCGGCCTCGGCCGAAGCCTCCTCGCGAGTAGGCGGAGCTCCGGGATCGGGCCCGGGACCCACCTCCTCCTGCGGCGCCGTGTCCGCCACGCCCCGCGGCCCGGGAGCTGGGCCGGCAGCCTCCGCAGCGGCGGGCCCTCCCGCGACGTCAGCAGCAGCCTCCGTCTGGCGGGACGGGCCCTCGTCGGGATCGTCGTCTGCCGCGGCGTCCCAGTGGGGCCCCCCCGCAGCGGAGCCCTCCACGACGGCCGCGGAGCCGCCGCCGCCGATCGCAGCCCCCGACGGGCCGGATCCGCGTCCTCCTCCTTGGAGGTAAGACCGGCATTGGCCTCCGCGGCGCCCGCCAGCGCGACCACACCTGGGGCCCTGACAGGATGATAATGAATTTGATGTAATAATGAAGCCAGGAGTAAAAAGATCTCTGTCAAATTTATAAAATACTTTTGAGTTTAGAATTAGAGAAAGAGGTAATTAAAACTAATATGATAAAATGGGCACAAGACATAGGTCGCCCAAAAGCATTACAAGAATGGGAGAATGTATGGGGAAAAAATGAAGAATTCACAAAATGTTATAATATGAAAGAAAATTTCTTTAAGCAATTTTACAGATGGTACCTTACACCAACGCAAATCTCAAAAATGCGGAAGAGTAAAAAATCTAATAAGTGTTGGAAATGTCAAGGGATAGGTAACTATTTTTATATGCGGTGGAGATGTAAGAAAGCTAAGGAATATTGGGTCCAGATACACCAACATATAGAAGAATATTTAAAGGTTGGATTTATGATGAAGCCAGAGATATACTTATCAACTATAGTGGATGGGATAGATTTGAAGATAAGGAAGAAATACCCAAGAATATTATATTATATGATTTATGCAGCAAGAATTGTTTATGCAAAACATTGGAAGAACACTCAAACTCCAACATTAGAAGATTGGATAGATAAGTTATATGAATTAGCAATAATGGATAAACTAACTTTAAAATTACAGAATAAAAGTAATGTTATTTTTAGACAAGAATGGGACGTATTGGATGCCATGTGGATAGGGAAATGGGGAGAACATGCCTTGATGGGATCATACGATTAGGTTAGTGATGGGAGAGGGAAAAGTAGGGAGAGAGAAAGATGTTATATAGGTTTAACAGAAAGAATATTATTTTATTACAGTCAAATATAAGCTAATTAAATAAGAAAAGTAGCTAAAAGGTAAGCACAAGATGTAAAGGAAAGTATGATACATGATATGGGTAACAGAAAAGTTAGATAATAAAGAAACAAAACTGAGTAGGATAAGTGCAGTAAGAAGTTTAGAGAAATGGAAGACAGAAAGCAGGATTAAGGAAAAGAAGATTAAGCATCAGTAGCACCCAATGGCTTATGGAAAGAAGTCAAGTAGGTTAATTTAAGGTGTAGAAAGTTTTAGGTAGGATTGTATATTGAGGTGTAGGTAGAGTAGGAGTAGGTATTGGCATTATGTGATATATGTGGTATCAATTCATTTAATCTGATATGGTGTATAAGAGAGAAGGAGGTTAGATGTAATTTATTGTCTTGTTCTGTTTGTAGGTCTGTAGATGTCCGTGTGTGTATTTGTGTACATGTGTAAACTGTGTAGATTAGTAGAATGTCGACATCTGTTTGTTTGTTTGTTATATCAAAATAAAATCATTTTAATAATAAAAAATAAAAAAAAATATGGAATACTCTGGCCAGTTCTGGGCACCTCAATTCAAGAAGGATATTGACAAGCCAGAATGTGTCCAGAGTAGGGTGACCAAAATGGTGAAGGGTCTGGAAGCTATGTGTTACTGTGGTGTATTGTCTGAGCCCGAGGTCTACTAAATATAATTTAATATCTAAAGATTGGCCATTCCAAACTTTTCCCTTCCATGTGCTTGCGAGGTCCCTGGATGAGCACGCACATGGACATGGCCAAACAGGCTGAAAAATACAACACAAATCCAGGCAGGCCAGTAATTTTCTGGCATGCAGCTTCAGGAGACCTCCAGGCAAGTGCACTTTAAACCTAAATTATGTATGCATTCGACATACAAAAGATTCTCTGCCCCGAACAGGCAGCTTGACGAGATTAGCGCTCCTGACTACTCAACAGTCAAGCACTCCCTATTTGCATACTGTTTGTGCTATTGACAGTGCCGTCAAAATCCAATCATTCTAAGTACTGACCTTTTGGAGGCTTTGTTTCCAACCCTAAACCTATTGTTTTCCCCAGGAACGGACTACTCTACAGGCATATTTTCCCTATAAGAACCCCTGGTTTTGAGTGTTTCTTCGGATCGCTCCTGACTTCCATTCCACCTTGCTGCCGTTCCGTTTGCCAAGCCTTCCCCTCAGCTTCCACGTGCTGAGAATCTCCACTCCAACTGACTGACTTCTGGCTACCCGGGCTACAGGATCAGGTGTAGTATTCCCCTTGAAAAATCCTTCTCAAAATCCTCTATTAAATTTCGCTCTTTTATTTCCTTAAGTCTGTGTGAATGAGTATGCAAGTGCGCTGTGACTGCCTTTTAAATAAAGAAAACAATTATAATTTCATTTTCCTTGGTTTTTGACTCGGTCTGACCCCGTAAACATTGAGTAAAAGATCTTGCTAAGTTGCCCTGCCTCTTGCATAGCTATAGCTTGTGCTCTGGCTAATTCCCATTCCTCATTATTTGGAGCACATTGAGGTGTCCCCCACGGGACCCCAGAAATCAGGGTAACACATGCCCAATGAGGAGCGGTTTAGGGAGTTGGGTATCTTTAGTCTGCAGAAGAGAAGGTTAAGAGGGGACATGATAGCCATGTTTAAATATTTGAAATGATGTCATATCAAAGAGAGAGTGGGCTTGTTTTCTGCTGCTCCAGAGACTAAGCCAAGGAGCAATGGATTCAAACTACAGGAAAAGAGATTCCCCTTGGACCTCAGGAAGAACTTCCTGACAGTCAGAACTGTCCAGCAGTGGAATATGCTGCCTTGCAGTGTTGTGGAGTCTCCTACTTTGGAGGTTTTTAAGCAGAGGCTGGAAGGCCATCTGTTGGGAGTGCTTTGATGGGTGTTCCTGCATAGCAGGAGGTTGGACTGGATGGCCCCTGTGGTCTCTTCCAATTCTAGTATTCTATGATCCTATGATTCTTTGATTCTATGACCCAAACCAGAAGTCCAAAACCTTTCCTGGTATTTGTAAAATTGAAGGCTTTCATGGCTGGAATCCATAGGTTGTTGTGGGTTTTCTGGACTTTGAGGCCACATTCCATTAGTATTTTCTTCTGATGTTTCACCTGCATCTATGGCTGGCATCTTCCGAGGATCTTCCTTCAGAGGATCCTCTGAAGATGCCAGCCACAGATGCAGGCAAAACATCAGCAGAAAATACTAATAGAACACAGCCTCAAAGCCTGGAAAACCCACAACAACCTCTCCTGTTATTGATGTCAGTCTGACTCAATGGTAATTGTTTTGAGTCATCATTTTTCCCCTTTTTGAAGATGGAGAAACCTTTGTCCTCCACCAGTCTGCTGGGAATTCTCCCATTCTCCAGGAATTCTCACAAATTATTGCTAGTGGTTCTGAAATTACTTCTACCAGTTCTTTTAATATCCTTGATCGCAGTTCTTCTGGTTCTGAAGACTTGAATTCTTTTAAAGCAGCCATGTTTTTCCTGTATACCTCTTTAGCTATTCTGTACTGAATTTCCCCGACTGCACTGTCTGCTCCATTTTATCCAGGTCAAGCACTGTTCTCCTTTCAGGAGAAGAGCAACACAAAGAGAGAAGTGTAAAGTCCTACACTTAGGCAGAAAAAGTGGAATGCACAAATATAGGATGAGGGACGCATGGCTGGATAGCAGTACATGTGAAAGGGATCTAGGAGTCTTGGTAAATCACAAGCTGAACATGAGTCAGCAGTGTGATGAGGCAGCCAAGAAAGCCAACACAATTCTTGGTTGCATCAACAGGAGTATGGTGTCAGATTGAGGAAGTTAATGGTGCCACTCTATTCTACATTGTTTAGGTCTCATTTGGAACACTGTGTCCAATTCTGGGCACCTCAGTTCAAGAGGGATATCGACAAGCTGGAACATGTCCAGAGGAGGATGACCAAAATGATGAAGGGCCTGGAGCCCATGCCCTATGAGGAACGGCTTAGGGAGCTGGGTATGTTTGCATACCCAGTCTGCAGAAGAGAAGGTTAAGAGGGGACATGATAGCCATGTTTAAATATTTGAAGGGATGTCATGTTGAGGAGGGAGTAGGCTTGTTTTCTGCTGCTCCAGAGACTAGGACAAGGAGCAATGGATTCAAGCTGCAGGAAAGGAGATTCCACTTGAACCTCAGGAAGAACTTCCTGATGGCCAGAGCTATCAGTGGAATATGCTGCCTTGGAGTGTAGTGGAGTCTCCTACTTTGGAGGTTTTTAAGCAGAGGCTGGATGGCCATCTGTTGGGAATGCTTTGATGTGTGTTCCTGCATAGCAGGGGGTTGGACTTGATGGCCCCTGGGGTATCTTTCAACTGCATGATTCTGTGATTCTAAAAAGATGTTAAGTAGTTCTGCCTTTTCACTGTCCCTTGATAGCATTTCACCATCTTCTCAATACAGTGGCCCTACCATTTCCTTGTTCTTCCATTTGCTACTGACATAACGCAGAAGACCCCCTTTTGATTGTTTTTAACCTCTCTAGCAAGCCTGAGCTTATTCTGCACTTTGCCTTTTCTGGGTTTCTCCCTATATATGATGGCTATTTATTGAATTCTTCTTAGGTGATATCCCCCTTTTCCATTTCTTCTACCTGCCCCTTTTAAATTTTAGCTCAAATGAAAATTCTTCCCAGATTTTTTAGTCACCTTCCATTTTTCCTCCTCATTGGAACTGTTTGGACTCTGCCTTCAATATCTCACTTTTAAGAACACCCGCCTCTAATGAACCCCCTTCTCTTTTACTATTCCTGACCACAGGAAAATTTCCCAAAGTTTACTGAAATCAGCTTTCTTAAACTCTAGCATGCATGTCTCACTATGGTTGGCTTCCTCTTTTTGTTGTATAAAACTCCAGAAGAACACAGTTACTCCTAAGTAAGGATTCTACCACTTCTACTTTATTAACTCGGTCATCATTGTTGGTTAGGTTCAGATTTAAAGTAGCTGTTCCCCTCTTCCATCTTCTGGACAATGAAACTGTCTGCAAAATAAGTGTAGAATTTGTTGGATCTTATATTCTTGGTAGACTCTGACTTCCACTAAATATCAGGATAGTTGAAATCTTCCATTACTGTTACATCTACTACATCTCTCTTTCTAAATGTTAGTCATCTGTTTCAGGAAGGATCATCCAAGTCCTCAGACTCAGTTGAGGGACTATAGTAGACCCCAACAGTGGCATCACTGTTGTTTTTCTCCCCTTTAATTTTTACTCAGATTCTCTCAGCTTGGCTTCCATGATTTCACAGGTGTAAACATCCTTGGCATATAGTGCTACTATTTCTCCTTTCCTGTTTGGTCTGTTTCTCTCAAATAGGTTATACTTCTCTTGCTGCATGCCTCTTTCACCTTCTGGACAATGAAATTGTCTGAAAGATAAGTGAGGAATTTTTTGGACCTTATATTCTTGGCAGAATTTAACTTCCAATAAATATCAGGATAGTTGAAATCTCCTATTACTACTACATCTCTCTTTCTGAATGTTTGGTCCTCTGTTCCAAAAGGGATCATCCAAAGTCCTCAGCCTTGCTTGGGGTCCAGATGCTCTCAACCCGGCTTCCAGGATTTAAGTCATGCATCTCTTCACAGCTGTAAACATCCGTGACATACAGTGCTCCCCCTCCTCCTTTCCTGTTTGGTCTATTTCTCTGAAATAGGTTATACCCCATTATTGTTACATTCCAGTCTTAAAACTCATCCCACTAGGTTTCAGTGATGCCTATTATATTTGCTTTGCTGCATTAAGTGTTCAAGTTCATTTTGTTTATTTTCCATGTGCTGTGCATTAGTGTAGAGACATCTAAGATTATGGCCTATTCCACTGGCTGATTATTTAAGTTCTTTTCCTCCTGCTATTGGTTTCCTGTGTTATTTGCCAAGTTCTCCCTATAATACTTCAGCTATTATCTCTAGCACTTGACAAACTCTTGCCCTCAAAAATACTCTCTCTCTCTCTCTTCCCTTTATAACACATTTTAAAGCCCTTCTGATCACGTTTGTTAGACTCTTAGCAAAAACATTTCTGCCAACTGCTGTGAGATACAATGTATCACTTGCTAGAAGTCCATCTTCATGAAACTGCAGACCATAATCTAAGAACCCAAACCATTCCTGGCAGAGCCAGTTCTTCAACTCCACTATTTTTCTCTCCCTTCCTGTGCTGTGTCCTTCAGCTGGGCTGAAACACCAGTCCGTGCATCAAAGTCGTTCAGGTTCTTACCCTGACCCTTGCAATCCCTAGTGATTTCCTGAGGACTGTGTCTTGCAACATTGGTTGCCACATGGACTAAAAGAAAAGAATAATAGTCAGCCTGATGAGTTTTGTCAGCCTGTTTATTACATCACAGAACTGTACCCCCAAAACAGAGCTCCTGGCCTCCTCTACAAAACTCCCCCACTACACACCCACATGAAACACTCATTGGCCTTGCTATTAGCTCTCTATATAACTACAGTTCCAGTCCCTGGAGTTGCTGGCTGAGCTACCTTTTGCTGACTCCCAGGGACTGGAACTGTAGTTATATAGAGAGCTAATGGCTGCTAGCTCTTCCTCCAACTAAGTCTCTGACTCACTTCCTCTGGGCCTATACACTGTTACTGGTCCACACCTCCCCAATTTGATATGGTTTTAATTGGCAAAACATAACTTAATTGGCAATACGTATTAATCAGCATTGATATAAAATTAATCTTCATGTGGCCGTAAGGTCAGGCTGGACAAAGGAAAAAATACTGGCTGAAAACGTGTGTTGCAAAGTAGGTCAGAGATCCCTTCAAGGTATGGCCAAGACCATTGTCAGAACAATCACCAGGTAACTCTTGAGATAATAGGTTTAAACCAATCTTCATCATTTCTGCCATCACAAACAATTGCAAAGGAAAACTCTCATCAAACCACTGATTGTTTCAATCCTCCTCCCTAGCACCTAAATGTCTCCCACATTATTTCCTTTTTCCTATCCACTGTTACAGAGTTATTATGATAGCCATTAATACCTTCTAAGCTAATACTAAGATCATCAATGCAGTCTGGACTTTGTTGTCCACTCTGCAGCCTCCACTGTTTGCTCAGCCAGAGAGCTATCTACACCACTTGCCCTCTTTAGGCAGATGGGTATAAGTGCTCTTCATTTTGACCAGTTAGCTGCAATACCTAAATTGCTGGACACCGTCATGTCACTCTGAATTCCAACTGTACTGCCCTTATACACAAGTCTAAGCCACTCCACTGCTTCTTCACTGCTCTTCTGGACTGGTAATTATAACCCCAAAACCTCATAATCGATATCCATAATTTTTCCTCTCTTGCTTTTGGTTAGCTCTTGTGTGAATACGTGATTGTTTGTATCTTGCATGTATGCATACATGAGTGAATTCACCTCACTAAAACACATTTTTAATTTACTTTTGAGACCTTGGTTGGTTTTTCTGCAGGGACCCCATAAACATTGCTGAAAATGTCGTGCTAGTTACTTTGCCTCTTGCAGCCTTTTTAATTAGAATCAATTCCCCATTCTTACAATGAATTGCAGGTATTGCTCAAGGACCTCAAGGGATACTCCACCTTTTGGGGTAACAACATAATAGAACAACAGAGCCCTAATGAGCACACCAAACAAGCCTGGTTCAGGTCACACAATCAGCCTTAATGCAACAGACATAAGCAACAAGCAGCCTTAATGAATAAACACAATAGAACAACAGACCCTAACAAGCCTACATCAAGCCTCCTCCCAGCTCACAGAAGCATGCAAACAAGCAGAAACAACAGCCTCAACCTAGCAAACTTTCCCAAGAGACTCTCTGGGGCTGGGAAGGTTCAATCCAACAGACACAAACTCACTCTCTTCCACAAAACACCTTTTTGCCTTGCTGCCTGTTAGCTCACTTCCAGTTTCCTCATACTTGGGTTCCGTACTCCATGGTATTGAGACATTAGAAAGTTTTGTTTCTGAATGATATTTTTTTCCATTCATCTTTAATTTTGATCTCTTCCAGAATCTTTCTGTTCTTTTTTTTTTTAAATTTCTTTCTTTAGTATTGAATGCTGGTGTAAGAAAAGATACTTCACGACAGCTTTGCGAGCATCCCAGACAATATCTAATAGGATATCCTTATTCATATTTTCTTCAAAGTATGACTTTCATTCTTTTTTTCATTTTAGATATTACTTTTTCATTTTTGAGCAATGAGTCATTTAATCCCCAGTTGAATTCATATTTTATTTTAACAATAAACAAAACTGGATTGTGAGCTGAGGTAATCTTGAGCAACATTTCTATATTTTTGGATATTTTACATAATATTTTTGAAATGAAAAACATATTAATCCATCACTAAGATTTATGTCTTTCCAAATAATATGTGAATTCTTTGCTACTCTCATTCTTAAATTTCCAGACATCTCTCAAAGCCCAAGTCTCTAATGAACCCATAAAGTCTTCGGGTAGTTTTCCTTGATAATACTTAGTCTTTTTTAAAAAAAGAAGATCTGTCTTGATTGAGATGCATCACTGCATGCCAATCTTCTATCAGAATTAAATTTTCATAATTAGATTCAGAAATTTCCTCAAAAATCACATTTTTTTTATTTTCATTTGGTGTATATACTCTATCAGGAATAGATTTAAAACCATGAATGTGTAGTTCTAAGCCAATATAATATCTGCCTTTATCTTTAAATGTTTCTTTTGCTGTTATTCTTTGGTTTACAGGTATTACCCCTCCTTATTTATTTATTTAGGTCAAAGGCCATAGTATATTTCTTTCCTATTTTGTGATTCATCAAGTACTTTTCATCTTTTTTGCATATGTGGATTTCTTGTTTTTTTCAAATATTTGGCATCTCTTATAAGTGGAATTAAGTCCTTGGACATTCCATGTTAACATTTTAGTATTCATTACCACTTAATCTGTATCTTGGTCTGATAATTCTCTGCATTGTCCTGTCTTTGATCTGTCTTCTCTTTCATTTTGTAATTCTTTCTCATCAACTTGTCCTTCTTGTTCACCCTTGTCTTCTTCTTGTTGTTTCTTCTTCTGCATTTCTGGGGGCTCAACTCCTTGACATCTTTGTCTCCAAGTTCTTTTCCATGTTTGTTCCAAAACTCATCAGCTTGCTAGATTGAGGCTAAATTGAATCTTTTTTTTAATGGTACATAATGGCAATCCCATCTGATCTTCTCCATCTATAATTTATTTCTCTTCTTCGTAGTTGTTGTGTCAAAAAGCTATCTTCTATCCTTTTCTTTAGAATTGAGGAATGTATGTATTTAAATATCTTTATTTCCTTACCATCTATGATCAAATTATTTGCAAAGTTTTGTTGAACTACTAATTTTAATTTTTTTTCTTTCTCTTAAAAGGTAAATTGCCACATTTCTGGGGACATTTCTCTTTTTTGTGGATATTGCATCAATTTGAAATAGTTTATCAATTTCTGGATCTAATTGTTCAGCTGTCCAACCTACTAAAATGTGCCAATTCAGGGATCAAAGATTCAGCCAGCCTTTCATTTTTTTCAGCTCTCTGATTTTCAAATGTTTTTCTCTATATCTCACCCATGCAAATAGATTATTATTAGTGCTCTGCTGTTGTAGAGAAGATAAGTTTATTGTGATTTTTCATAGGTTCTGAGTTTTCTCCTCCAGTCCTTGATTCTGGCATTTATTTGAGTCATATCTTTTGTCATTTTGCCCAAAGGTCTTCTTTCAGATCTGTTCTTATTTCATTCCTTGTTCTCTTCAGTTCTTGGCTCATCTTAAGTCCAAATATTTTAATCTCTTCCAAAAGTGAGGCACTAGAGGCAGCAGCCTTAGGTGACATTGCTGATGATGACCATTTCTGGTTTTGTAGTTGGGTCTGTTTTCTACTACCAGAAGCCATGGCTATATAAATGAATTCTCTACTAGTCCAATCTTTTAATTTCCAAACCGAGTATAATAATTATATAGATTTATGAACTAATTTATAACCAGTCTTATGTATATACATCTATTTATATATTATGGATCACTAAATATCTAAAACCAAGTTGCTGCTTCTCCACCACAATGCATTAAAAAAATACAGAAAAAAGAACCTTTGGTAAGAGTTGTCATGTTGGAATGTTCCATGACATGGTTCATGATGATGAAGGCTTGTTGATTATGTTATGTTTTCTAATACTATATGCAACAAGCATGTTGTAGGAAGTAGTCATTCCTATAAGTATGTATTGGAGTTTAATTGTCAATTCTTGCTCTTACATTATGATGCATTGTCTTCTGCTGTATGCTTTGCCTGTCCTTTCCATATGTAGCTGGTCCTGCCGTGTATTAAGCAGGTCTAGTAAGTGCTGTTAGTCATGTTTGATGGGGTTATTATGTACCTTGATTGACTGCATCCATATTATATTACATGTATGCATGTCTGCTTGAATAGACAGTAGGGCATGTGTAGTGGATTGCTATATTGTATAAGGAAGAAAGAATGATGGGATACATGGGGAAACTTAAGGCAATAAACAGAGCAGTTACTGAAGGTGCTTTGATGGACAACCAGATGCCAAACTAACCTTCAAAGATTGTTTTATTATCTAGCCTAAGACCAAGGATGTTCAGTGAGACGTTATATATCAATTGAGACCAAAGAGAGGCAGCATGCTGGCCTAGGGAGGTTTGGTAACAAGCCAGAGGTATCAAAAGAGGGCCATAAAGGGAGAGCAGAGGAGATAACTGTGCAAGAATGTAAACAGCCAGAGCAAACCTGAGCAACATCAGGGAACTGCGGAACTAAGGAGACATGTGAATTTCATCAATCAATGCAATACATGCTGAAAAATTATCAGTTGAAACTTTATAAGCTTTGTTGGGCTGATGCTAATCAATTTCAGCAACTGAAAGTAATGTCTTGATATCAATCTGTACTCCTATAGTAAAGAATGCTTCTGTTCATGTGTGTTTTCATGTTCTGAGTGCTCAACCTCACAAGCCATTTAGAGCTGGCATCACAGGAGCTAAATAACAGGAGGGTTTATATGAGCTATGGCACTTTTCATTTACCCATTAGCCAATTCAGCATTCAACTGAAGAAAAAAGGCACAGTTCCTCAATGTATCCAGGATAGCTATTACATTCTATAAAAGAAGACAGATGCATAATGCTTCCATGGGGAGGGCTTCAGATTTCACAAGACGTTAGAGGGCTGAACTTGAGAAAGAGGTAAAAGTAAGGATGCTGGGGAGCTTCTCTCTCCACAGATTCTAAAAGGGGTTAAAAGAATTGTGTGAGAAAATGGAGCTCGAGGTGACATGGGCAGCTCTCTGTGTTTTTTGTTACTTTATTTCATGATTTTATTTTATTGAGAATCACAAGGCATCCCCTCTTTACCTTTCAGTTATTCATTTGGGAGGCAATGATTGGTGCCTGTTAAAGACAAAGTGTTGTTTATTCAAGCTTTGGCCAATCTCTGTCACATTAAGACTAGGGATATTTGGTAGAGGGAGGTATTTAAATTGTGTACTTCAGGAAAATGTTTACCATTGGGTATTACAATTGCGTACATATCTACTCAAAAGTGAGTAGCATTGAGTCCTGTATGGTTTCCTTCCAGGGCCTCTTTCACACTAGACATTTGTAGCACTGTGATTCCATTTCAACTTCCATCACAACAACCTGTGGAATGATTAGAGCTGTAATTGGTGGTCACTGCAGCTCTCTGGAAAAGAATTCTAGATCGCCACCTAAACTGTAGCTCTCAGGATTCCAGAAGGTGGAATCATGACAGTTGAAGTGGAATCATAGTGCTATAATTGTGTAGTATGAAAGAGCCTCAGGGAAGTGAGTTCTGGTTGCAGCCTTTGGCTAATAGTGCATCCTGCCAGTGTAACTTCTCCAGCTTAGGTAGTTGCATTAATATGAAAAAGGCTGTGAGTACAGTGACTGTGAAGGAAGTAGATCTTGGAGATCTTACATTGCTTCCCTTAACACCACTGCATGACCATAATTGCTAATGTAGTGTAACAGGAGCCTGGTATTAATATTTACTTAACAGAATGTATGTGGAAGGCACATTTAGGGCTTTTTCACACTTTGGGAAGAAAACAGGGCATTCTGTTACTCACTGGACTGGCGTGCTCCCTCCGACGATCCACACTGATCTGGAGCAATGCTTGGCCACGCTACACACTGCTCCGAGGACGAAAATGGCGACTTCTGGTTGGTGGAGACTCTCCACCAACCGGAAAAGCTTGCCAGCCAGAAGCCCGCCCCCAGAAGATCTGCAGCCTCGTGCTGGTGCGAGCCTGCAGATCTACACAGGAGCACAGTGATGGAGTAGAGCACGCCGGGCTATTGAAAGACCTGTTTTAAGCAGTCTTTCAATAGCACGGTGAACCACCAGTTCTGGTCGTTCTGGAGTGGGCTGAAGTCCAAAACTACAGAAAGTAGTCCGGACCCAGTCTGCCCCCAAGTGCAAATGTCCTCGCTGGAGGACACACTGCCCCGTTGTACAAACAAAATGTGGAAAAGGCCTTAGTTTGTTTTTTGTTTGTTGTCTTTCAAAATTTATAACAGTAATGATTGATGCAACTGTGATGGAGCATAGAGGTTTGGCTAGCAGAGCAGCCCTAGCAACAGATGGTTATATAATCAGATTTGCTCTATCTGAGCAAAACCCAACCCTAGTAAGAGGGAGGTGCTGTGGGTGAGACAGCAGAAGGCATACAAACAGGGAGCATGAATTGGATTCTAGCTTCCTTCAATGAGATTCTTAGAGCAAACTTTAAGTCAGAGCCTTAAGTCAACCAAAGGGGTGTGTGTGTGTGGAAGCAGGGTTGTCTTCTCAGTGGTCTTGTGTGTGTGAGAGAAGAAACCAAACCACTTCTGAGTGGGTCAGAAAATGGGACCCTGAGTTGGGAAATTTTAATAAAGTATTATTTTAATAAAGATTTCATTCTATTTTTATAATTTTTGCCTCAACAGAGTATTTTATTCAGTTTTACTTTCATTAGAACACACTAACAGTAGTGTAGTGTAGTGTACCGTTAATAAGCTTAGCCCTTTATCCACTAAGGCGGTGGTTTTAAAGGGAAAGCAGGGTTGAGAATAAATGGAAGGGAGGAAGCCAGGGTGTGATAGTAAGATTACTACTATCAGCAACTATTTAATGCAAGAGATTAAAACTTCTCCTGCTAATAATTAATTTTATTGAGTTCACTAATAATGAGCAAAGCTGAGTTTTAAAAAAGGAAAACATCAAGCATCATATCTAAATTCATAACTCTGTTCTCCTCCCAATAAATTCAAGAAAGATACAAAGGTAATAAAATGTTGCACTCCACAATGTAGGTACATCTTCTCCTGACAGTTGTTAATACTGACCTCAGTATCTCTACAGCACAGAGCAGGCCATATATTTGTCATGGTGTTACCCTGTTTTCTGGGGGTCCCATAAGGGACACCTAAATGCTCTCCAAATTATACAAGTTGGGGAAATTAGTCAAAGAGCACAAGTTAGCAATATGAGAGACAGGGCAACAGAGCGAGATCTTTTACCCAATGTCTACGGAGTCAGGCCAAGTCAAAAAGCAAACAGAATTGAAATAATAGTTGTGGTTTTTATTAAAATACATTCAAACAGTGTATGCAACACACTCACGCAGAGAACTAAAGAAATAAGGTTGGAGTGGGATAAAGGGATTTTTAGAGGAGTTGTTGGTTTGGGTAATACTACACCTGTCCTGAAGCTCGGGAAGTCTGCAGCAGAAGTTCGGAGATATGGAGTCTCAGTATGTGGGACTGAGGAGAAGGCTCGCCAAGCAAAGCGGCAGCAAGGCTGGATGGAAGTCGGGAGCGATCCAAGGAAGCTCACAAAGTCAGGGGTTTTATAGGGGAAAATGTAGTCACAGGCTAGTCCATACTTGGGGAAAACAATGAGCTTTGGGCTGGAGACAAAGCCTCCAAAAGGTCAAAATTTAGCATGATTAAGTTAGGTCCGAATTGACAATAGAGTAGACAGTATGCAAACGCAGAGTGCTTGACAGATGAAGGTTCTTCTAGTCAAGCTGCCTGCTCGGGGCAGGGAGTTCTTTGTAAGTAGCGTGCATATGTAATAGAGTACTTGCCTTTGAGGTCTCCTGAAGTGGCGGGACGGCTATTTCTGGCCAGCCTGTATTGTTTAGAATATTCCAGCGATTAGCGACCGAGCCTCTTTGCGTGCTTGTCCAGTGGCCTCGCAAGCATGTGGGAACGAAAAGATGAGGGTGGCCAAATTATTGATATCAAAGTGATATCTAATGTCACCCCAAGTGCAGCTCAGGAACTGCAGTAACATCCCCACCCCGAAAATGGGCAATTTCGGACAATATCGAACATTTTCCAATTAAACATTTCAAAGCAATTTTAGTGCCGAATAGGGGTCTACAGGCTCAGAGGTAGTATCACTCCACGGGCAAAGGGATTTTGTGGGAAGCATGGAGGGTTTCTAACTTATAAAACACATTCCTATCTAAAAACCTAAGCCTAAACACATTCACACGAATGTCAAAAGTAATTATCAATGTCAAATTGTCCCATCAATAGAGAACTGTTAGTAAATGAGCAATGGTAGTAAATAGCAAATGCAAAACCTTTTGAAGCTGGAAGGAAAAGCGTGCCTTCCAATAAGGCAATGCAGGAACAAGCAAAAGCAAAGTGGTGAAAGTTACAATGTATCCGATTTTGCAGACTAGCTAACAAGCGAAAGCTAACTATCTACTGCTTGCATCTTGCAGGTCTTTGCAGGAGGAATGGTCCATTGTGCAAGGAAAAAAATCCTTGGAATCAGAGGTTTTAGCAAAAACAGTCCTTTTCTCCTTCGGAGGGTGTGGGGATCACCCCCCCCACGGTCCTACAGCTGCATCAGAGTTATTGGGGCATCTCCTCGGACTGGCTCCCGGTTGGAGCTGTGATCTTTCGTCTATCACCCCCCCACACAGTGCCCGGGGGTGATGGTTAGGTCCAGGGGTAGTCCTGGTTCTCTGGAGCCGTCGACCTGTAGCTATTTTGCAGAAAACTGACAATGTTAGCAACCAATGTATAAAATAAATGCAAATTACCGGCTGAAAGCCTAATGGGAGTTAAGCTAAACCCTGAAGTTTTGATCACTGTAACCAAAAAGTCTAAGAGGGAATGGGGTTTAAATAGCTCCCAAGAATAGAGCTGTATTGGTCTTACCAGGGCCTATTCAGGTAGTGAGGCTGCTGATTCAGAACCCACATCCATCCATCGGTCCTTCGCGGCCAGCTCCTGACGATAAGCCATGCCAACCCGACCACACCTGGTCTGATGTTCAAAACAAAGCCGGCTTGAAAAGCTAGCTGCTACCACAGGCATGCACACTCAGACTCTCCTAACAGGATGGGATTCCATGTGGCAGATGCTTGCTGAGGTCCCCCCGATAGCTCAGACCCAGAGCTGGGCTCCAAGCCTGATGGTGTACTAACGAGGGCTTGCGGCTGTTGCAGGTACGGTACTGATGGCTCAATGTAGGTTCCGAGTGAGTAACATCCCTACCTCAAAAAAAGCTGGACTCCAAGGCAGGCATGAAGATTGGTCATCTTCGGATAGGCTTTTTGAAACCAAGTGAGACTTCACAATCACACCTACTTATACTAACAATAAACTATTTACAAATTATGAGCCTCAGAGCGCTCAATAAAACCGGCCGAAGCTGAAAAATCTGTTTCATGAACCACAGCGCAAGGCCAATCAAGCATAAGATGAGTATGACCTGAAACGTGACTAGGATGATTAAAAGGTGGAAGGCGAAGTGGGCAATCGCTTGCCCCATGGACGACCAAGTGAAGGTGTCCCACCAGGAATGTTGTGTTGCGGCTTCCAATTCTTTGGATGTTTTAACGATTACCTTGGCAGAGTGGTTAACGGACAAGGCAGTCTGGTGGAGGGAGTGCGAGACCTCCACAACTCTCTGTGATAGGCAAGTGAAATTCCATAGCCATACAGACACGGGGATCTCGTCTTCAAGGTGGAATCCGACTAGTTCTGACTCCGTGCGCACGCATCCATTCTCCAATACATAATCTCTTATCTCCTTCCGGAAATAGAAGTTGTTGCCAAAACAATCCTGTATGTGCTTAGAGCAAAAGCACAGGTTGCTGGTGGTGCGGTTCACTCTTACCATCACACCACTAGGCAGTACTGTCAAATTTGTGCATGGGGTATGTAAACAAAAGCACTCACTATTAATCTGTGCCATGACTGTGGAATTGACAGGTATCAATATATAATCAGAAATATTACTGTCGCTAAAGCTGTCAATATTGCGGAAGCACTGAATCCAATGATGGTGGAATAAACAACCTGATAAATCAAAAGAGTGGGTACCGTTGGACCAATGGTACAATTGTGGTGGTAATAAGGTGGCATTGGTGGCTATGAGGGGGAGCCCTAGGTGGGATACTGGATGTAAAACCACCGGATCCAGAATCCTCTCGTGTGTGACTTCCACCGTGAGGGTTAAGCCCTTCCAGGTGGCGTGGCGTATCTGTGCCAAAGCGGCATGGTGTTCCAAAGATTCTGGGTAGTGTTCTCTTAACAGGCTCAGGATCTCTGGGTGCATTAATCCCATGAGGCTGGCCTGGATCACCTGAGCGGCAAAGGTGGTTATGTTCCTCTGCAGTTGCGTGCATTGTATAGCAACTGACAGATCATGGGTCGTGGTTTTTAAGACATATCCAAGGTCAGATACTGTATTTCTCTCAATGCCAACCCACTGCGGTAATAGTTGACTGATCAAATCCATCCCTCTCGCTAGGTTAGTTAAACCAGCAATGGAGGACACACCAATTTCTTTTGTCTTTGTGCCAATCATGCCTAATTTGTTTGCTAGGACCTCGTTGTCCATAGTGTTAATAAGTGCCGCCAGTCCCAATTCCTCCTAAGACTGCCCCTACGATGTTTCACTTAGGGCAAGTGTGTGGGTGCGAAAACAATAGCCACCACTTTTCTCAGTGCTCCCATTGTGTCCATGCCAATTTCAGATAAGGCTGGCAAGTTGGAATAACTCTAGAGACATTAACAATCATAAAATTTAGGACCATGGTGGTTACTATGGGCTGGACGTTCGAGTAAGTGACCAGTTCTATGTCCTTCCGGACTACGGAGCTACCCACATGCATAGCCAGTCGGCTATTGGAAGGAGGAGGAGTGTGAACAGGAATATTAGGACACCACATCTTCCCGCAGGAGAACTCACAGCCAGTAGGGGTCCGGGTAATGTTTTGGCATGCAAACAGGAAGGTTTTCCATTCCCATGCCGGGAGGCAGTCCTCATAGGTGAAACTAATAATAAACAGTGAGGCATTGCGGTGATTGCTCTGGGCCATTCTAACGGTCATAGGAGCAGCGGAGGTTGCCATTTCAGTGTAGATCTTAGCGTCGTTGCCTGCAACGGCCTTTTTAAACCTGAGCTAAGCCTATTTCCAGGGAGTACCTGAACCTGGGTAAACAACTCAAATGGATACCGTTTTTGGAACCATGACAACAGCTGGGAATTGCGTAGCAGGGCTTCTGCCTCTGGGTACAGATTCCAATGGCATACTGCCTGCACATTATACTGCCAATCAGTGCTGAAGTGGGTGGTGTATTCTGGCAAGGCTCCGAGGTTATATTCAATCAATGAAAATAACACTATAATCCATGTGAACGGTCCCATTCCGTCTCCCTGTAGGGAACACAGATATGGGAATCCATCACTACTTATTCTACACTACAAATATCAGAAACAAACAGAACTATTTACATATTTGGGAAGCCAGAGAGGGTGCCACTTCTCTCCATCCCGTGCAGACAATGCCAATTTACCAATTGTCAAAGACCTCATTAATGGAGACAAACATCTCAGACAAATTAACAGTTGGCACTTCCTTGTGACTCAAGGAAGTCTGATAGACTATTGGGCTTACATTGGGCCCTTGGGCACCAGGATATTCCAACTCAGGGATTACCACAGAAGCAGGATCAACCGGCTGACCCTTCCATTCTTTCAGTTGGGAGATGTGAAAGAACTTAAGCCAATCGCCCTTCTCCCTAGGTATGAGGGCCTGGTAGACTGCTGGAGAAATTCTTTTTACAATGGGTAAAAATTCTTTTTACCCACCCATTTAGCAGCAAGAGGGTGCCTGTCCCAATAGAAATTTCTATACAGGACCAGCTGTCCCTCTTCCCACTGGCATGGATGATGAACCCATCCCAGTCATTTGTCCATTTTCTACAGGTTCTTGCCAAGCTGCTCGGCGACCTGCCTATGCACTTCTCCAATATCCTGAATCAGATTTTTCACCCACTCGTTGTTCAGAGCAACAGGCTCCAAATCCGACGGAATGCTAGTGTCAATCCAGAAGGCTTCTGGCAACATTATTTTATGCCCTGTCATAATCATGTGTGGTGTAAAACCATGTGATGCTACTGTGCCTCTGAATGCCATCAGAATAATGGGCAGCTTGGTGTCCCATCCCTTTCTGAGGAACGCACAACCTTCCGGAGTGCCTTCTTCAAAGACCGGTTGGTACGTTCAATCTGCCGGGAGCTTTGCAGGTGATGAGCAATGTGGAATCTCTGGCATATGCCCAATCCCTTGCACAACTCTCAGGTTACCTCCCCAGTGAAATGTACTCCAAGATCTGAGTCAAGGTCACATGATACGTCCCAGCGAGTCCAGATGTTGTTAAACAGCAGCTGTGCAGCTGTGCTGGCTGTATTGTCTCTACAGGGAAAAGCCTCAACCCATTTGCTAAAGGGATCAACCACTGTCAAACAGTACTTGTTCCCTCTAGGTGTGGGAGGCAAAGGACCTATAAAATCAATTTGGATTCAGGTCCAAGGACCCTCAATCCATTGGTGCTGGATGGGAGCTTTGAGTCCAGTGAGGTCAGCGTTGACCATGGCACAAGATAAGCAATTGTCAACCCACTTGTTAACATCTTGCTTCATCTGGGGCCAGCAACCGGTTTCCCTCACTCGACCTAAGGTGACGCCACATCCGCGGTGTCCCTGTTCATGGAAAACTGGATTATGTCACCTCTCAGGTCTCTGGGTACAATCCAATGGTGCTGGCCACAGGCATTAATCGCCCAGAACACTCCATCAACCTGTTTTATTTTGAAGGAGTCACCCTTCTGAAGGGTACCCAAGTCAAACATTGGAGAGAGCAGCAGCTGCATTGGGTTGACATTGATGGCGTCAATAGGCGCCACATCATCTTGCAAAGCAAAGTCCCTAGCAAGAGCATCGGCTCAGTTGTTCCAAATACAAGAAGCCGTGCCCTTCTTTTGGTGCCCAAGGACATGAGTAACCCATGTAGGGGCAGTTCTTTCCGCAATTTGGGCAGCAATCCTAACCCATTTATCCAGATGGGTGATGGGTTTCCCATCTGCAGTTTTCAAGTCATTTTAGATCCAGATTGGAAGCCACACACTGGCTGCCTTTGCAGTCCAGTCTGAGTCAGTGTAGATGGCTAATGGGCAGATGAGCGATTCGTGCTCTAAGATAGCCTTTAGAGCGTATACTTCCGCTGCTTGGCTGGAGTAAGGCCGGGCTTTCCTCTGTAGGGTGAAGGAATCTGTGACTCGGATCGCTTCATAGCCTGTCCATGGGCTGCTGTCCAAGTGCATGGAGGAACCATCACAAAACCAACAAAGCTTTGCAATTGAGCCTCTTCGAGAGAAGCTCCCCACTCAACCAGCCAATTGATCTTAATCATTGGTGGTAAAGGACACTCATGTGTGGCTCTGGTCACAACTAGACCATAGGGTGCTGGCGGATCTTGTGGTTGTTTTTGGAAATCCACCCCACGTCACACCAAGGAAACAGTCCATTTGGCTATCCTGGCGTTGGACACCTGGCCATTCTGGATCTTCCCAGACAGAATGTACTTAAGCGGTGTGTGTGGGGTCTGGACAATCACACGGGCGCCTCCGATCATAAATTCCCAGTGTGTTAGAGCCCAGATTAGTGCAAGGCATGTTTTCTCACAAGGCATAAATTTAGTCTCATGGGGGTTCAAATTGCGGGAGGCATATGCTATAACACGCTAAGTGCCGTTCAACTGTTGTGATAGACCTGCTCCTATCCGAGGTGGCTAGTTGTATGAGGAACAGTTTGGACATGTTTGGGTGCGCCAAAGCAGGTGCTCTCATAAGATCTTCCTTAAGCTGGGCAAATGCCTTCTGCTGTGCCTCTCCCTATTCCCACTGGGCATTCTTTTCCAGCAGGGCATACAGAGGCTTTGCCTTGGAGGCGAAAGACTCAATAAAATCCCTGGAGAAATTGAAGGTTCCCAGGAGCGAGCGGAGCGAATGTACGCCCTTAGGGGTGGGTAATTTGGAAATTACCTTGACCCTTTGGGCATCTGGCATGAGCCCTTCTATGCCTAGGCAGAGTCCTAGGTATTTGATCTCCGTGGTCACCAGCTGTGCTTTCTCCCTACTGGCCTTGAAACCAGTGTCCCTAAGGATGGCCAGTACTTCGTGGGTACTCATATTTGGAGTATGTCACCTCTTGAATGGGCTCCCAGTTCCCAGTGTCACATCTGTGGTGTTTGGCGGGAGGTTTCAGAGAACCAGTCTGCTACCTGCCAGAGGTTGTTTCCGAACTCCTCCCAAGGTGTCGTGGCAGGGTCCACTAGACCCAGGGCCATTTTCGTTTCATGATTCAGATCCCCATAAAGGAGAGTCTTGAATTCTACGTGATTGAAGTTGTACCCTCTGGGAGCTAAGGGGACCTTCTCAGCTAACACAGCCAGCAGCTGTTTGCATGCTACGTAAGCCTCAGGGTTCTCTCGAGAACCCTGTTGCTCCATAATGTACAACACACTGACACTGTGTCCTGGCCAAAGAATCTTGATCACCTCCCTCATCCAGTTGTGGGCCTCGAGCCTCACTAAGCCTCAAGCTGCCATGGCGGATTCCAGGGTGGGGAGCTCGGACGGTGACATGCATAACTGAGCCAGCTGGGTCATTGGCCTTCGGGTGAGAATGGATCACCGCATTCAGCCACATGATCCCAGTGGATTTGTTTAAGGGACCAAGCTGGTCGGCTATGGCCTTGGCTTCGATGGCTCTCCAGGGGACCCTCATCTCTATCTCCTGGGTCTCCTGCACCTCAGCTGCGCCTCCCTCTCCTGTGGGGACTATCCTCTTAGTCATTGAATGGGTCTCTACAGATTGGACTGGGACCCTGTGGTCACTCCAGTCCGGGTTGTGGGGAAGGGTGGCCAAAACGTCCTCTGGCAGCGGTTCCTTGTGTGCAAATGAGGGGAGAAGCTCAGGGCACCCTGCGGAGATCAAAGCTCTGCGGGTGTGGAGCTGACTCACCAGTGCCTCAATTTGTTTATGGCAAGCTTCGTGACTGACAGCCTCATGCTGTTCTTTCACTTGGCCCACCATAAACTTGGCTGCAGACTGGGCATGAGCAAGCTCAGCCTCTAAGGTGTGAGCCTTCTCCTCCCATGTCTGAGCCTGTAAGGTGGCAGCACTCAGTTTCTGTGAGGTGGCCTGCACAACAGACGCAAATGTTACTTTGTCTGAACAGAGGGCCTCCATCTTGGCATGAAGCCGGGCATTCTCCTTCTCTAGCTCGCTAACCTTGTCTCTAGTTTCAACCAGGGCTTTTCAGGCATCTCTGGTGGTCAGCCAAAGTCCCCAAGCGGACAAAGCATCTGTCAGGACCCTGGAACTTCAGGACACAAGCTCTGAGTCTGAGCCAGAGTCCCTGGAGCCTGCTGCACCAGCACAGCCCACTCCCGAGGCTGCCCCAGGCACAGAGCCCTTGGCCCCAGTAGTCCCAGCAGCAGAGCCAGGGGCTGCCCCAGACCCAGCCCAGCCAGAGGAGTTGGATAGTGAGTTTCAAGAGCAAGTGCCTACTTACCAGCAGCATCGGGAGCAAAAGAGTGCTCTCAGGAGGTCAGAATGCTTAAATAGAAAACGCCAGGCAATCAGGGCCCAGCTGCAATAACACCTGGAGGAGTGATCTGCCTATAAAAGCAATCACTCAGCCTTGGGTCTTTTGTCGGCTCACAACTGACCATTCTGGGCGAAGTGCTTGTTGTGGATCTCAGCTTGGCCTCCTGAAACGCTGCCCGACCTGCTGGAACGTCGCCGCCTCTTGATCCCGGACCAGCTCTGGTAACTTTTTTGTTCGGACAGACTTTGACTGTGTGCTTGCTTGGCTGTGACGTAACAGCCAGGGAGTCTCCCTGCTGCCGGTGTTTACTGCTATTTTTCCTGTTCTGTTCTGCTGAAGTAAAGCCCTTTAATTTATTCTCTGCCTTATCTGCAAGAGACCTGTAGCCGGCTCCCTTGGCTGCTTGCCAGGCCTGGACGTTGACAGCATCCTTTGACGGCCCGAACGGGTTCTTTGACTGACGGCCTTAGCCTGGTAAAGGGATCTACTGTCTGGAAGCTAGACTCCTTCCAGGGACATTTCCCCTTGCCAAGAACCCACTTCTCAAGCTTGCCTTTGCCCTCCCTCTCTAGCATGAGGTCTTTCACGGCAACCTTACTACACTCAGCCATTTCTGAACTACTATCAATTACACTGCAAAAGGACCAGGATCTGGAGGGAAGGGTAGGATCACCGAGACCCCTGGGGGATTCTAGGGAAATGAACACTATGGAACTTTGTGAAGGAAGAGGGAATGGAACCTAACTCCAGCCTGCCTAACAATGGTCGCTTTTGTACACCTAAGCCCGGCCTTCCACCTCAAAAGCTTAGAGACAAAAGGACAAGGAAATGGTTCAAGGACAGGGAGATCACCTAGATGCTGAGGAAAACCTTCAGGAGTACTCCACCTGCCACTGAAGGGGGGAAATGAACCCAGTGGAACTTACAGCGCCGCCTGGCCAAGCAGCGGGGAGAAAGGGACAAGGAGCCAATGCTGAACCATCCCTAGCAGTTTTCGTGTGAGGGGGCCCTTCCTCCACCTCGGGCTAAACTTTTTAAACCCTGGGCTAGGTCAGGAATCACCACCCGCACCTAGTATGTTAGCAGTCGGGATGCACCTGAAATTTAAACAGCCAGGATGCACCTGAGCTTTTAGAACTACAACAAACGGGACGCACCCGTGCTTCAACTCATTAAACGGGATGCACCCATATTCTACTCTGGGGGGGGGGGATTTTGTCCCTATGTGTCTTGTCTGCCTTGCCACTAAGGTGTTGGATGCATGTGGACTGTTCCTAACGTCCTAACGCTCGGATCCCAGGCCACAATAGACCCCAAGCTAGGGATGTGATTCCCAGGACAGCTTGTGCACACCCCTTGCTATCGGCTGTGCTGGGGCGGCTGACATACACAAACCAAGCAGGAAAGGGGAGCAGATTTCCAGCCCAGACAGAG
This sequence comes from Iguana delicatissima, assembly GCA_948472985.1. Classification (NCBI taxonomy): domain Eukaryota; kingdom Metazoa; phylum Chordata; class Lepidosauria; order Squamata; family Iguanidae; genus Iguana; species Iguana delicatissima. The sequence continues at coordinate 98,443 of CAOKZL010002768.1, read as the reverse complement.
TAGCTCCTAGAGCTCAAGCACACAGATTCCACACACACACACATGTTCCTGCCTAACAGAAGCTCTAGCGACTTGACCGGCTGTTCCCTAAGTCTATACCAGCTTGATTTGAGAAGGTTCGCGACTCCTACTCAAATTAGGGGTACAGGGGCTGCCCGCGTTGCTCCACCACTCTGTTACCCTGTTTTCTGGGGGTCCCGTGAGGGACACCTAAATGCTCTCCAAATTATACAAGTTGGGGAAATTAGTCAAAGAGCACAAGTTAGCAATATGAGAGACAGGGCAACAGAGCGAGATCTTTTACCCAATGTCTACGGGGTCAGGCCAAGTCAAAAAGCAAACAGAATTGAAATAATAATTGTGGTTTTTATTAAAATACAATCAAACAGTGTATGCAACACACTCACTCATGCAGAGAACTAAAGAAATAAGGTTGGAGTGGGATAGAGGGATTTTTAGAGGAGTTGTTGGTTTGGGTAATACTACACCTGTCCTGAAGCTCGAGGAGTCTGCAGCAGAAGTTCGGAGATATGGAGTCTCAGTACGTGGGACTGAAGAGAAGGCTCACCAAGCAAAGTGACAGAAAGGCTGGATGGAAGTCGGGAGCGATCCAAGGAAGCTCACAAAGTCAGGGGTTTTTATAGGGGAAAATGTAGTCACAGGGTAGTCCGTACTTGGGAAAAACAATGAGCTTTGGGCTGGAGACAAAGCCTCCGAAAGGTCAGAATTTAGCATGATTGAGTTAGGTCTGAATTGTCAATCGAGTGGCCAGTATGCAAACGCGGAGTGCTTGATGCTTGAGTATTTGGCTCGTTAAGCTGCCTGCTCGGGGCAGGGAGTTCTTTGTAAGTAGCATGCGTATGTAATAGAGTACTTGCCTTTGAGGTCTTCTGAAGTGGCGGGACGGCTATTTCTGGCCAGCCTGTATTGTTTGGAATATTCCAGCAATTAGCGACCGAGCCTCTTTGCATGCTTGTCCGGGGGCCTCGCAAGCACGTGGGAAGGAATAGGTGAGGAAGGCCAAATTATTGATATCAAAGTGATATCTAATGTCACCCCAAGTGCGGCTCAGGAACTGCAGTAATAATGGTGAGTGTGCCATCCTGTTGGCTAGCTCAAAACATTAGAAAATTCAGACAGACAATTGTTTATTGCACCACTTCTCTGATTAAATGAAACATGCATATGTTGTCAGAGGAAAATGGATTTGTGGATGTAAGACAATATTTGTCTAAAATTCTGTAATATCTGCATTAAAGCACCATCAAAATAAAGTGAAGCTGTGGTGGATTAAAAACAATATGTACCTACATTGTATTGTTAGTCCAAACTATAGTAGGGCCATTAAACCATTTTGATTTGCCTGTGTGTTGATTCACCAACTGCCTCCAGTTGGGATGAACCAACAGGATTCCAGCATATAATTGCTAATCTAGTTTGTACACCTATGTCATTGACAACCAGCGTGGTGGTAGTGGTTTGAGTGTTGAACCGTGATCCTGGGAGCTGGAGTTTGATTCCCCAGGTGGCTATGAAAACCCACTGGATCTCCTTGGGCATGTCACACAGTTTCAGCCCTAGAAAATGCCATGATAGGTTTGTCTTAGGATCACCATAAGTCAGAAACTACTTGAAGGCACACAACAACAGCAAAAATAAACTTAGGTCATTAAATGTTAACATTGCATTCAGTATCAGAAATACTTTCATTATTGCCTGAATGAGCTCAGAATAATCCAGTGCTGTGTGTGATGTAAGGACAGAATTATAAAAACTGGCCATAGATATTTACTTCCGGATAAGTTACGAACTTCAGGTTGGACTTTTTACTGAATGACAGCCTTTTGACAAGCAGAAAGGCTAACCCAGAGCCTGAATCTCCTCCAAAATGTTGTAAATTGTGGAACTCCTGAAGACCAAAGCAGAGATCAATGACTTGCTAATGAGAAACAGCACTAGGTCAACAATCTCTTCTCTTGTGGTATAATGGACTGTAGTGCATACTTGTTAGCAGCATCAGATCTCAGACCTTAGACCATAGAACACATTTAGGCCTATACCACTTGTCAGTCTAAATTTAGCCTCTGTTAATTTTTTAAAGTCTATAATGGGAAATTTGTTACTACATTCACCAAGAGATTTTGTAGAAACAGGAGTGAGACTTCAACTAATGGAAAGACCACTTAAAATTGAAAGTGTTGCTTGGAGGCGTTTTCAGTTGTAGCACAAGGCTTCAGGAAGGAACTATAGCTGATATGATGTAATAAAATAAATAGAATAAATCCATGAATGGATGGCTTCTCAGTCTGGTTCTCAGTGGGTGGCAAATATCTATATTATGAACACCAGCATAACTTCTCCCACCTTGGCAGCTTTACCAAAGTCTATGGACTAATTTGGCACAGAGATTACACTACCTTAAAGGTGGTCCCACGCCGCTGAAGAAAGTTTAATGAAGTAGTCTGCATGAAGGAAAATAACAGGGTGCTTCTGCTGGTAGTGCCAATCTGTTTAATGCTTTTGGATGATTAGCAGCACAATAATTTTCCTCACACTGTTGGCTTGGCTCCTCTTCTGAAATGTTCCCCCAGCCAACGTGTGGCTTTGTGCCCTCTTGTGTCCAGGTGCTAAAGACCTTGTAGGAGCTATAAGGAAATGGTATCTTTTTATCACCATGACCACCACATTATGGGGACCAAATGTATCTGTTCATTAGTTAGATGCCTTCTAGTAAACCTTTAAAATTGCCTAAAAGAATAAATAATAATAAAAAAAGTTTATTAAAAATATGAACTATCTGATGTTAACAATAATCATATCAGAGAAACCATTTCCCACATGAACTGATATAATCCTTTACAGAGAACCCATTGAGTGCAAGGTAGATTCCTGTTATAGGAACATTTGATTGGGAATATTGCCCCTCCCAAAAACCGTGGAGATTCACATGGTCCCTAATAAGAGTGCAACTGATTATTGCCCAAATCAGCCAAGAACATAAGCTTTACAAATCTAAACCCAATTGCTAGTCCTATGCTTATCATACCTTACTGAATTAGTTACTGAATGATTGTTGTTGACTAACATCAAGTCAGCTTGACTGATGGAATCAGTGTCAATGATAAACCTCAAAAACATTCTGTTATTAACAGCCCTGTTAAGATCTTCAAACTCAGGGTCATAGCTTCCTTGGTTGAGTCTGTCCACTTGTAATGTGGCCTTCTTTTTCCCCTACTATCTTCTGTTTTGAGAAGACATTTTCATATTTTCTAATGAGTCAAATCATCTTGTGATATGTCCAAAATACAATAGTCCAAGTTTAGTCATTTTGGCTTCTAGGGAGAGTTCAGGCTAGATTTGCTCTAGGACTCATTGTATTTTTGTCAGTCAGTGGCATCTGTAGAACTCTCATCCTGTACCATTTTTCAAATGAGTTCACTCTTCCTGTCAACTTTCTTCACTGTCCAACTTATACAACCATAGACAGATATCAGAAATACAATGGCAAGGACAATGACAAGTCTTTACACAAGGCTTACACATAGCTGCCCTTCCAATTCCTAGTATTCTTCTGATTTCTCGACAAAGGCCTCCATTTTGATATATGACTTAGCCAAGGTATCAAAACTCTTTGGTTATTTTGACCTCTTCATTATCCACCTTCAGGTTATATAAATGTAACTCTTGCACTAACCTTTGCTTCATTTTGAATTATCTCATCATAGCTTTTCATGGTAAGAGACATTTGGAATGGTTAATAGTCAATTAATTAATTAATTAAAGGTTAATAGTACCTCTACTAATTCCTCTAAAATTAGCTAAAATATCACCACCAGTAGTAACTCACACTACTTCTGTTGTCCAGTAACTGTTCAGAACATTCAATTTGGCTCCTCAGATGTAGAGGACCCTACTAGTCCTGTATGATGTAGACGACCCTACTAGTAGCCGTGCCACCATCAGCATAGCCTTTTGCCTCACAGGAATATGCAATCCCACCACTATGGAGAGGTAGTGCTGAATTGTAAGTCAACAATTCTCCTGATTTAGTGGGAAAGGTATGGAGGAAAGGAAAAGCAATTTTTCTTTTATTTATGTATAATTTAAATTTATTCATTCAGTTTTTATCCCATTTTTTTCCTGCTAAGGAACCCAAGGCAGCTTACAAAATTTTAAAACAACAGTTTAACTCAAAAATATACTGTTAATTTTTTTAAAAAAATTAAACATCAATTCTATTAAAAATGCATAGTTAAAAACAGTTTTAAAATAATTTATAGCATGATTAATAGCATACAAAATAAGAACAGAAGCACACCTCTTTGAACACTGCTCTGCAATATGATTAAAATCATTCAAAGGCCTGCTTACATAAAGAGATCTTCACCTGCCAGTGGAAGAGAGCAGGGAGGAGGCTAAGCAAACCCCTGTGAGAGGGAGTTCCACAATCTAGGAATAGCCACTGAGAAATCTTTCTCTTGTTACTATCTGTGAAGGTTATGGGAACAAAAGAAAGCCTCCTCCAAAGACCTTAGAACTCAGTCCAACTTGTATCAGGAGACACAGTCTTTTAGATACTCTGGAACCAAGAGATGTAGGGTTTTAAAGGTCTTAAGAAAGCGACCTAGAAATGCATTAGTACCCAGTAAACCTGTTTCAACAGGGTGTTACCCTGTGAATTGGGGGTCCCGGGAGGGGCACCCAAACAACCAACCAAACTAAACAAAGATGGGGAAATTAGCTGGAGCACTCTCTTGGTTAACGAGAGGCAGGGTAACTTAGCGGGGATCTTTTACCCTATGTATTCAGCGTTGGGTCAGTGAGCAGACAAAATAGTTCAAACTAGCAATATATTTATTAAACAATAATATTGAAAAGACAGCCTCACTACTAAATAAGAAAAGGAAAAGAGAATTTTGGGGAATGGGTGATACGCCACCTTTCTTGTAGTCCTGAGAAGCCAATTGGAGAGAAGGAAACCTGGTGTGGCGGCCGTGGGGAGCTCGCAGCGGCAGCAAGGTGGGATGGCAGTCCAAGCGTTCTAGCGAGAGGTCCAAGTGTTCCAAGCAGTCCGAGCAGTCCTCGGAACTGGGGATTTTTATAGGGGAAGGAATGACCATGGGCTAGTCTGGTCTTGGGCAAAAACAATGAGTTTTGGGCTGGAGACAATGTCTCCGAAAGGTCAGAATTTACATGATTGAGTTAGAGTCCGAATTGACAATAGTATGGCCAGTAAGTAGATGCGGCTAGCTTGGCGGTTAAGCACTTAGCTCACCAGGGTGCCCTCTCGGGGCAGAGGTCTCTTTGAAGGTGTTTGTTTTGGGAGGTCCCCTAAAGCAGATCTGGCAGTTTCTGGCTTGCTTTTGTGTAAACAACTGTGAATAGCCATGCCTAGCTTCGCGCTTGTTCGGTGGCCTCACAAACACTTGGCTGGTGGCAGAGCAGGGCCAAATTATGATATCAAAACGATATCTAAAGGTTACCAAAGGCCAGGCCAGTTCACGGGGGTAACAAGGGGAGTTACATGATCCCTGTAACCAGTCCCAATCAGCAGTCTAGGTGCAGCATTTTGGATCCTCTGGAGCTTCTGAACACTTCCCAAAGGCAGCTCTGTGTAGCTCCATCACAGTAATCCATATGGGGTGTAATGAAGATACATGTCACAGTAGACAGATCTGGGTGCTCAAGAAAAGGGCACTGCTGGTGCACTAGTTTTAATTATCCAATTATCCTAATATCCTCTTGGCCACCACTTAATGTTGGGCATCCAGGCTCATATTGGAGTCCAGGAGTAAATAGAAGCTGCTGCTGCAGCAATGATAATGATAATGATAATGATAATGATAATGATAATATCATCCATTTCACCTTTTTCCTAAATTGGGGCTCAAGACAACTTACAATTTAAAAACAATACTGCTAAAAACATGCAAAAAAGTGTACATTAAAATGTAATTATCCATTTTATATTCATATATTCATAATATAAAATATTTATTTGTTTATTTTTATTGAGTTAAAAAAAAGAGAAACACGTAACAATTGCATTAATCAATTCACTGACTTACACTTGATCATAAAACATAACATAACTCACACACATCAACACTTCCCCCCAGGTTGTATACAGAATCAAAATGATATAGGCAGATTATATTTTCCTTAGATCCAATTTTTTTTTTGATTCTATTATTTCCTCTTCATCACTTACTCTATTATTTTTTTACAAATTTATCTATACAGTATTTTCTTCTGTCCATTCTACAAGTTATACTATATATATATATATATATATTTTCACGTTATACAAGTTGTACTATATATATATACACACACACACACACACATACACATATATATACTGTATTTGTACCTTAATGAAATATATCCTTTATCTTAAAAATTGAAAACTAAGTCACGTTACTTTACCTCATGATTCTAAATTTCAATCATCTATAAAGCTTACTATCATTGCATTTCCTCATTTGCCTTTAAAATAAGTAATTATCAACTCCCAGTTTTTAACAAATTCCTCTTGAGGTCTCCCTCTTATCAATGATGTTAATTTATCTGTTTGCACCAAGTCACACAACCTTATTAACCAATCATCCTCAGTTGGTGGGTCTGAATCCTTCCCTTCTTTTGCATATATTATACAGCTGTAACAATAATATAAAATAACAGTTTTCTGTAATTTTTCTCTAAATGTTCATCCAACATTTATACCAAATACATCTCTGGTTTCATCTGAAATCTAATATTTAAAATTGTCTTTAACTGGAGTTATATTGCTTTCCAAAACTTCTTAGCCTTTGGGTAATTCCATCATAAATGGTAGAGTGTCCCTCTCTCTTTACCTCATTTCCAACATTTGTCACTATAATGCATATACATTTTTGCTAATTTTGCAGGTGATAAGTAGCACTGTAAATACATTTTATAAACATTTTCTCTTATATTTTGATTGGCTGTAAAATTGATTCTCTTTTTCCAAATTTTTTTCCTATTGTTCAAATTCTAGTGTATGGCCTATATCCCGAGCCCATTGTATCATTGACTGTTTCACTGTCCCTTCCGTTTCCCATTTTAACAAACAAGCATATAATTCAAGATTACCTTTTTCCTTTCTGCAAACAATATATCATCAAATTCTGTAGTTTTTCTCCAAAATCCATTCAATTTTGACTTTACCTTCCATTTTTCCCTTATTTGTCTATAAAACAACCAATGTCAGTTCAGGCCTTCTTCTTTCGGTTCTTTTTGGGTTTTAATCATCACTGTATCACCTTGTAGTTTTGTTAAATTCATAAATGTTATGCAATGGCCATTAAAGATATTTTCCTGATTATTTTCTATTATTTTCCTTATTATAAAATGCCTCACGTGGCAAAAGCCACAATGCTCTTATCTTATATTTTTTCCATTGTGTTATTTTATGGTCTTACTGACATAATGATTATTAAAGCTATTATGAACTTTATCCTTCTTGTAACCAAAGTACCCATGACAGCCAAACATAGATCTTGCCCTTCTAATTCCAACAGTCTGTTATTGCTTAATTTGGCCCATTCTGTAAACCGTTCAAGGCAACACATTTCAAAATACAATTTCAAATTATGTAGTCCCAACCTCACCTGTCTCTCAAATCATTCAGTATTTTCATCTTGACTCTTGTTTCCCATCCAGTAAACTGAGATATTTACTTTTGCATTTTTTAAAGATGGAATCATTATTTATTCTGGGATTGTCTGAAAAAAGAAAAAGTAATTTTGGCAAGACTGACATCTTAATCAAAGCAATTCTTCTGAGAAATGATAATTTTAGTTTCTTCCCATTTATTGAGATCATTATGTAGCAGCCAGAATAAGACAAGAACCAGGTTTCAGGGAAAAATCAAAAAGCCAGCTTTATTACAATACCTTGCGCAAGGGGCAACAGTTAATTCAGAGCTGCTGTGTCCATTAATTGAGGTAGCATCACTATATACCTTTTGTTGTTGCTGTCAGCAATCAATCATTTACTTAGCCCCACCCATCACTGGAGAAAAAGATCTTTGGTTAACTTTCCATTACATCATTGACTGGCATACACGTGTACAGAGAGAACAAAAGGGTTAGTTTACAAGGTTACTTAGAGTGATACAAAATAATGGTTACAGTCAAAATGAGAGAGTATGCCTACTCCATTGAGTTCCCAGACCTCTGGATGTTGCAAGGCTATTTCTAAAATTTGAGATAAGACAGACATCTGCTATTTACTCAGAAGCACAATTCAATTCGCTTATTTTTCCTATGCAAGTGGCATTGGACTTAACCCCTTCATTACCCCCTTCATGCTAAATTGGAACTACTTTAAATTCTAGCATGTACTATTTCCTTCTTCCTTATAGCACAAGTGATACATAGCAGGCATACATAGCAGCATTAGGATTCACTTACACACATCACACACTTACACGCTGTTCCCAATAACGGAGGGGGTTTGATTTGTGCGTGCAGAGGTTTAGCGTCCGGTGTAACCCCAGCAGAAATCTAGCCCAATCTTCTCTCCTCAGGAGTTGCTGGGTCTGGTGTACACTTGGCGGCTTGGGAGCGTCAAAGGTATCAGCCTAGCCCAGAATTCTTCTGACTCCCTTTTCTGCAACCACCTCTGGAACCTCCAGCTTTCTCCTTCCATTGACTTGAGCATTACAGATTAAAAAACAACACTTTTAACATGCAGAGTAAAGATTGGCAGATTTAGGAAAACCATTATGTTAGTGCAAAGATCTGTTTCTGCATACAGTGCTTTTACCCATACTTACTTAAGGAACCCAATAATCTTGTCCACATGCCTGCAGACCACTAGAATGTTGAATGTTCTTCCTATATTGCATACTTCAAAACACATTTTCCCTTCTTTTGCATTCAACTTATTTACATAATGACAACAGGTTATATTTTACCAAAATACTGAGTACCCCTTCACAACTGAAGAGATAGTTTCATGCTGAGCTGACAGCCAACAACGCACCTGCTTTACATGAAAACCAATTCCCTCCATGGGGATGATGTGTTGTCATGTACCTGTTGCTTTTATTGTGAATCCTTTTCATTTTTGGCCAGCCAAATTATATCAGTTTGTGCACCAAGTGAAAAATTGATTCCCTCAGTGGCCAAATCATTTCATCCTAGAAGTTGACCATATACCCATTTGCCATTGTAAAAACTGGTTGCTTTCCAGCACTGACTATGGAGACCAACCCCCCTTTTTCCACACAACTCAGTAAAGCCTATGCTGTAAGTGGAAAGAAGTTAACATTGACATTTGCCTGGGCATCCTTATTTGCCATATACACATATACTTCCAATCTGCCACGTGATAAAATAGGTAAACCAAACTTCCTGCCTCCTTTATACCTGTCTCAATCTATTGTTTTCCACATTCAAGATCTCATAGTGCATTGTTCCCTAGTTTTAGCATCTTGGCCACCTTTCCCACAGTAGGGGGGTTGTCACTACTACCTGATAGGTCTCCACCCATGTCTCCTGGTTTGAGAGGGTGTGCCTGTGCTTGTAGGGAAAGAAGCCCCTATTTTAACATTTTCTCCCTTGTCGTACTCAGAGCTTTCCCTAACACACTAACCCTTTCTGTAGAGTTATGTTGCCTTAATCCATCCAAAAGGACTTCTGGAGGCTAACATTTCATGACTCTGTGAGAGAGTGTGTTTCATCTTCTTCCCCATCATGATGGGGCTCTGGGAAAAAACAAAAACACTCCTGGTTTCTCTGTTGTGGGCTGCACATGGAATGAGAATGAAAGGTTTCTATAAAATGGGCTCAGAAGATTAATGTGGTATCATGCCGCTTGTCCTGTGCTGGCATCCAGGTCCAAAAACATAGCCAGGGCTGTTATTTGGACCATACACGTAAACTGCACGAAGAATCTGCAGGATTTTGTTTCATCTTCTCCAGTTTCCTTTAATTTCTGAGGTCTTGCAGGTACAATGTGACTCCTCCAGGATTTGCTAGCACAGTAATTTAATCTTTGATGATCTGGTGGACAAATGCAGGTCTGTTGTTTGAGCCTGTATGATGCGTGGGCTTTTTTCAGGGCTGTTGTCGGTCTGTTAGCTGTCTCACAGCGTGCATCTCTTTTCCTCCTCTGCCTTCTTCAGCCAGAGCATCCCTTAACTGCAACTGCACCTTGCAACTGGAGAGGCGCTCTATGGCCTCAGAAATGTCTGCCTTATTTCTCCCCTCCCAACTCACGAGGTGCTCCGTCACCTTTTCTTAGCTTGTTCGTAGTGGCGACCCTGGGTGGGGCTCCGACCCACAATCCCCAGCTTGGTGCTCCGTCTCACCTCCTCCATCCCGCTGGGACTGCACCAGGGAGCCTTCAGTTTTCCCATCTTATCGGGAACTGGTGACTACTTGCAGTTCTGACTCAGCCTTCCCGTATTCTCCATACTTCTGCTGCCAACGTTTCTCACCAGAATGTCACAACTCCGAGCCCTTGCCCTTTGCAGTTTATGGGGCGAAGAACAAAGTCTTCCTCTTAACTGCTGACCAATGCCATTATTCATGGAGTTCTGCTGTCATCTTCCACAAAAGGATTCCCACCATACATCACCTCTCACTTGGTCCCTGCTGTCTTCTTCCACATATCCACCACTTATCCACATCCTTCTCTGACTGTCTTCACCATCTGTCCAGATTTTTACTAGTGTATTATGCCTCTTCTGCCCACACTGGGCACATTGGCACGCTCCCAGAGACCCTCTTCCTCTTCTGGGTTTTCCTACCACCTTCTCATCTTCCAACCTCTACTCATTTTGGATTTTTACAAAAACTTACAACTCCCAGCATTCATAGCGGTCTCCCATCCAGTGCTGACCAGGCCCGACCCTGCTTAGCTTCCAAGATGAGGACGAAAATGACGGGCGCGGTTCAGGGTGGTATGGCCGTAGGCAGCTGCCTTCTTCCTTCTGCCCTCGTCAGCCCCTTGCAGCTCCTGAACTTTTGGCTGCATTTATTGCCTTTTTCTTTCTCGCCTGGTTCTAAAATCCAAACATCAAGACAACTAGGAAGGGAGGGGGTGAACCCCCCCCTTTCCGAAACTGACTCCTCTGTTCCTGCTACTTATTGTCGGCTGCATCCTCTCAGCCTCCGCTGCATCCGCCGCTTCCATTCGCCCCCCCGCCATATCTGCCCTCCCTCCTTGACTGGCACCTCAGCTGGGGGAGCTGTGCTTTCACATACGCTTCTCCTCCAAGAAGCCTCTTAATGCTAGCAGCGGCTTTCACTCCTTATTGCTGGGTCCTATTGCTCCCCCCATCTGTCCCCTGGGGTAGGACAGGCAAACAGGCATGCAGACAGGATCCGGTGGGGGTGGAGCATGGTATGCTCCTAAAGAGCTGCCGCTCCAAGGCCTCTGTGGGGTCTGCCTTCTGTTCTTTTGCATTGGAATTCCCAAGGGTTCTTGGGGGAAACTTGCTTAGGGTCTACAATGTCCATCATTCCTAGAACTTCCCAATCTAGGCCTCTGTCTTCTTTCTCTTCACTTGCCTCTTCCTCCTGCCTGCTTAGAAGAAGGAGTATCTCAACAGCTCTCTTTCATTCCTTCTATCACTGTTTCCACCGACTTGATAATCAGTGAGCATGTATCATATCGTGGCAGAATTTACTTGGATCCACCCTGGATCAGCTAGGGGAACTCTGCCTCTTCTCTGGTGCCCTCCCGGCTGGCTCGCCATTCCTCATGTTGGATTTATTCTCCTCCACTCGTCGAGTAGTGAACAAGGTCAAAAGCAACTATTGACAGTCCTGCCAGTTAGACATGTGAGGCCATGATTCTGGAGCAAAGTTCTATTGCTTGAGTAGGTCTGACATGGTGAAGGGTGTGTATTGATAACTCTGAACTCACTGGTAGCAGCACCAGTGCCTCTGTTAGGGGCCACTTGGACTTCTGCTGCTGGCACTGTGAACCTCTTCCAAATTTCTTCTAAGTCTTGTCCACCACTGCATCCCAGTCTCAAGTGATGGTGAATGGATGGGAATTTGCAAACTGACAGCTCATTAAATATTCAGTGAAGTCTCCTTTCCTTTTCTAAGGCATGAGAGAATTTACTAGGAAACAGACTTTGCTTCTATCATTAAAGGGGAGGACCCTGTCCCCCTTGCGTTGATTCTAAAAGGAGCCTTGAGCATGGGTTTTGCAAAAGAGGGCTGTCAGTTTTGTTTTTGTTTTCCTTTTCCTTTCCTCTTTCAAAAGGAGGGCAAGGGGGAATTCCTGGTGTGTGCAGAGTTCCTTCCTTTTTTTCCCTTCTTTCCTTTTCAAATGCAGCTTCTTTTTTTTTTTTTTAAAACAATAGAGACTCTGGCTGAGCTCTGCTAAAGGAGAATCTTTTCCAACTCCTGGCATGTCTCCATGCAACACCTATAGGGCTTATAATTTTCTTTTTTGATTAACTCTATAACTTTATTTCTGCTATTCCAAAACCTATCTATCCCAACCATAATCTCCATCATGGGGGTCAGACTTGATCCTAAAAAAAAACCCCTTATTTCCTGTCATGCCGAGAGTTGCTCCCACTGCCTCTTGGCATGGAACAAGAAAAGGATCCCTTTCCAGTTAATTGTAACATTAACATAGTAATGGTTCTCTGAAGCCCTTTGGATCCAACCTCAAAATTCCCCCTGCCTGAATTCCAAAGTCAGCTTACACCTACAGAGAAAACAATGAGACTCTGCATTGCTTCCTCACTATCCTGAGGTTTTTCTTTGCACTGACTTTTATTTCTGCCATTTCCAGCCTCTGGCTGAGTTCTAACTCTCTGGCTAAAACAACAGAGAGCCCAAGAAGGAGGGGCTTCAGGAAATGGCTTGGACTGAGAGAGGAAACAAACCATTTTTTTTCTCTTTACACTTTACACTACAATGGCAATAGTAAGTTTCCACTGAATCCTCCTTTAAATTCTTTTTGAAATTCTTTTATCGTACACTCTAAGGGAGTTTGCCGATTTATCCCCCTCCCATTTCCTCCCCAAATTCCAGACAAGACACAATAGGAATGGATTTGACGCACGAGTAAGGGGTCTCATGCGCCCACACACAAAAGGGTTTTCACTCCAGTCACTCCAGCACTGACTTGGCCATCCAACGGTCATGGCATGATGCAAGAACTGCAATGCTGCAAGCATTTCACACACACATCTTTCATTCAGACAAACAACCTCCATCTGGCCCATTAAACCACAACTGAGACGTCTCATTTATTATTCCGCCATACCAAAAGTTTTCGGGGTTTCCCTCTTCACCGCTAAGAGGTACTCAGCCGAAACCTCGAGGAGTGATCAGTTCCCCCTTTCCCCCTCCCAAACACGAGGGGGGTCTACTCACCAGAGGGCCATCGATGGGAGGCTTGGCCTTCAGCTGTAACCCGAGGTCCTTTGACTTCCTCGTCGCTACGCCAGGGATGCCACCGCTCCCCTAACCAAACCTCTTCGACAAAAGGTCGAGGGCGCCCTGGGTTTTGTCAAGGGGGGGCCGCAATCCCCGACGTAAAAGAGAACATTCCATACCAAGAGGGGACAAGATAGTCCCTTCCCCGTTTCCCGGCCAACGCACCAGAAATGTAGCGGCCAAGAAAGTGGCGAAAACCAGGTTTCAGGGAAAAATCAAAAAGCCAGCTTTATTACAATACCTTGCGCAAGGGGCAACAGTTAATTCAGAGCTGTTGTGTCCATTAATTGAGGTAGCATCACTATATACCTTTTGCCTTCTATGTCAGCAATCAATCATTTACTTAGCCCGCCCATCACTGGAGAAAAAGATCTTTGGTTAACTTTCCATTACATCATTGACTGGCATACACGTGTACAGAAGAGAACAAAAGGGTTAGTTTACAAGGTTACTTAGAGTGATACAAAATAATGGTTACAGCCAAAATGAGAGAGTATGCCTACTCCCATTTAGTTCCCAGACCTCTGGATGTTGCAAGGCTATTTCTAAAATTTGAGATAAGACAGACATCTGCTATTTACTCAGAAGCACAATTCAATTCGCTTATTTTTCCTATGCAAGTGGCATTGGACTTAACCCCTTCAATTATTAATCTCTCTCTAAGCCTTTTCACAATTATTCTTACACAAATCCATTTTTTTTTTTGTTAATTGAATACCCAAATACTTCACTTTCATGTTTACAGTAAAGCCGGACATGTATGTTAATTCCTTTTAACCTTTTTAGTCATATTTTTTGTTAAGATATTAGTTTTACTATCATTAACCTTCAAACCAGACACTTCTTCAAATTCAGATATTTTTTTCAACTCTGTTATGCTTCCAACTGGTTCTTCCAGCATGACTACTATATCATCTGCATATGCCCATATTTTAAGCTCATGCCTCTTTATTTTCACTCCTCTTATATCCTTTTCCATTTTCATCTTGATTATCAAAGCTTCCATAACAGATATGAACAAAAGAGGAGAAAACGGGCATCCCTGTCTTGTCCCACTGGTTATATCAATTTTTCCCTGTTCTTTCTCCATTTATAATTGTTTTTGTGCTGACTGATTTTGATATATTGCTTTTATACAGATCATAAATTTATTACCAATTCTCATTTTAGACAGTATTTCTAACATAAATTCCCATCTGAGACTGTCAAAAAAACAACAACTTCAATATCCAAAAAAAAGAAGGGCTAATTTTTCCCCAGATTGGCAATCATAATATTCAATTACATTCATAATATATCTTAAATTTTCCTTCAAACGTCTATTTGGAAGAAACCCTGCTTGTTCTTCTGAAATCAAGTCATTTAGGATGCCTTTTATTGGCCATTATAGACATAACAATTTGGAAGAAAGGAAGGAAATTGGGCAGTAATGCTTAATTGATGTAGAATCATGGCCTTCTTTGGTATAAGAGTTATGAATGCTTCCTCCAGAATCCTGGAAAGTTTCACTATATAAATACAGAAAAGAAAAATAAAACTTAAAAATATAAAACACCATTAAACAGTTCAATCTAACAACAATAAAGTACCCTCAGCTCATACTTGAAAGGTTTTCTGTTTTAAAAGTCTGCCAAAATAATAAGATCTTTGCCTGGTGATAGAAGGACAGCAGGGAGAGTGCCATTCTGGCCTCCCTGGGAAGGGCAGCTACTGAGAAGGCTCTCCCTCCCTCTCTCTCGCATCCCTACCAACTGTGTTTGTGATGGTGGCATCATGTTGTCCCTCAGTCCTGTCTTCACCAAGCTGAACATATCCAGCACCTTCAATCTAGTATGATATATTTTGTTCTCTATACCTCTTATCTTTCTTTTTACCCTTCTCTGAACCTACTCCAGTTTGTCTATAGCCTTCCTAAAATGAGGCCCCAAGGCCCTTTTTGCATGTAGTACTGCTGAGCCATATGTTCCCCACCCCACCCTTTACCTCTGCATTTGGTTTTTGTGTCCTGAATGTAGAATTTTTCATTTGTCTCTGTTTTAATCCTACAATTAATTTAATTGTGTTTTAATATGATAACATTCTGTTGTTACCTGTGCCTTTTTAGTTAACCTTGACATGAGCTATATTTAGTTCTAATATTCAGAAAAGGGTAGAGTATATATATATATATATATAAAAAGAAATAAAATTAATAATAATAAATATCCATTTAACAGAAGACAATTAGTAATGCACAGAAAAACACAGTCACAAAATACTCAGGCAAAACACATATGCTATATCACACACACAGCTTGTAAGACATATAACACTCTCCAGTCTTTTTTTTTTCCCCTGGATGGCCGGGCATACTTCAGGACAAGGCACTTGGCTGCATTCATGGCCCATTTTTTAATTATTATTATTATTAAAGAATGTCTCTGGAGACCTACATGGAGCCCAGAAGCATTCTAGAAATAAAAATTGTGCAGTGCTGGAGTTTGGTGCTTTGCATTGAGTAAGGGAACTTTGCAATTAAAAGTTTATTATTATTGTTACTATTTATAAAAGATGTTTAAAATCTAGAAAGTGCCAGAATTCTGGTATGACAAGAATCTTTGCAATTCAGTATTTATGCTGTGAAAAATTCACGTTTTGTGTGTGTGTGTGTGTGTGTGTGTGTGTGTAAGCAGAAAACAACATTTTCTGCTTACTGTGCCAAAATGCTGTTTTTTGAAAAAAAAAAGAAAAAGCAAAGTTTGCATAAAATACGTCCTGTACTGTGAATAGTCTTTGAAATCTGCACAGTTTTCAAAGATTTCCTTGCAGCAGAAAGCAAATCATTAAAATTACTTGTTCTGTCCTTTGAGAACAAGATTAGTGAAGAATTACATTCTGCTTGTAACAGAAAAAAGCAAGTGGTGAGATAATTCAAGGACTGACTGGTTGTTGTTGTTGTTGTGTGCATTCATAGAATCATAGAATCATAGAGTTGGAAGAAATCACAATGACTATCCAGTTTAGCCCCTGCCATTCAGCCACATCAAAGCACTCCCAAAGAAATAAAAATTCAACTTATTTCTGACTTATGGCAACCGTAAGATGAACCTGTCATGGGGTTTTCTGGGGCTGAGAGTGTGTGATGTGCCCAGAGTCAACCAGTGGGTTTCCATGGCCTAGAGGGAATCAAACCCTGGCCTCCAGCATTATAGTCCAGTGCTCAAATCACTCCATCATGCTGGCTCCCTGGTTCCTCTTTATAAATGATCTGGAGTCAGAGGTGAATAACAAGCTGGCCAACTTTTTCATAAAATCAAGTTGTTCATAAAAATGACAGAAAGCTCTAAGCAGTCTGTAAAGAAACTGGATGAATGCTCATCAATATAATAAGCACAGTTCAGTTTAAGCAGACACGAAGTGCTGTACAATGGGGCAAAACAGAGAGAGTGTTTTGAAGTATAATGAATTGGCAGTGGCTAACCCCAGAAGAAAAGAGATTCCACCTAAATGTTACGAAGAACACTTTGTCTATTCATGCCATTCCACAGTGGCATAGACTACCTTGGGGAGGGGGGTGGATTCTTCTTCTCTGGAGATTTTTAAGGAGAGTTTTGAGTGGTCCTCTTTTGGGAATGCCCTTATTGGGTGTTCCTGCATGGCAAGGCATTGGCCTCGAAGGTTCTTGTGGTCTCTTCCAGCTCTATGATTCTGCCTAGGTGTTATGCTGGATAGCTCAATGAAAATAACCTACCGTATGCTACCAGTGAGAAAGGCAAAAACAAATGCCATGATAGAGAATTATTAGGAAAAATACTGAAATTAGCCAGGATCATAAATAATCTATAAACAAAATGACAGAACACCCCTAGGGGTCATCTACAGTCCCTCGCTGAGATCGCGCAAATGCATCATCGCCAAGCTACAACCATTTCTGGAGAATAATATAGCTCTCTCATGAGTTCTTGGTGGGGAAGGGAGGTTCAGGCTTTTCTGGCTTACAAACAGCCTCCAGATCTTAAACAATTATTTATGTATCACAGAATACATAACATGGGTGGTAAAGCAGCGACAAGACCGTATCACAAATCCAGATTCCACTCTGTCCCCTCATCTACTCTGGGAAAAATATTACAGGCGGCAATAATATCTCCCACAACATCAGAGGTACACTCACTTTTTTCCTCTAATGTGATTTATGCCAGCAATGCCCCTTTATGCTCTATATTGGACAAACAGGACAGCCTGTATTCAAGAGGATTCAAGAGGATAAATGAACATAAATCAGAGGTTAGAAGTGGCAATACCCAAAAACCAATTGCAGGACATTTCAACCACCCCAGACATGCAGTTCCTGAACAAGAAAATTACAAAGGAAGACTAAAAACAGAAACAGTTGAATTGGATTATATTCACAGATCCCTATCTGTTAGCAGACAACAGCTTCATGGCACACTACATATACACTACATATAGTAATACAAGAGTCTCTCCACTGCAGATATCACAAGAGGAATCCATTGAGAAAAGGTTTTGAACCCAGGGAAACTGAACTTTGGTAAGCAGATCTATTGCTTTCACACATCCACACTAACTGGCAGCTATACGGATCTGAAAGACCCATATCACTTTACTCAGCCCTTTAAAAGTTAAGGCAAGGATATGATTTGCATCTTTCTGGATGCACAAGTGTGTAAATATGCTTTATATCCTGAAGCCTGGATATTGTTCTGTACTTGCATCTGAAGAAGTGGGTCTATATCCACAAAAGCTCATCTACTATATAAAAGTTTGTGAGTGTGTCTGTCTGTCTGTCTGCGTCAGGCAGACCAAGACCATGTGACTGGCTGTGTGAGGCGAGAAGACCTCATATGATTGGCTGCCTGTGAAGATTCTATGTAATCCTGGGGTTGGCAGTTCAGAGAGAGGCCTTTAGAATACTCAGCTCTTGGGCTTCAGGCCAGTTGCTATGGAGATGAGGCCCAGCAGCAAGAAGAAAGGCAGTGTACTCCCTCAGAAACCAAACCTCTGTTATGTTAACAACTCTGAATACAAATTGCATTGGGGAATATGGGGAAAAGTTACTGGAATAGGCAAGTTACTATGAAGATGAGGCCTAGCAGCAAGGAGGAGGACACTGTATTCCCTCAGGAACCAAACCTCTGTATGTTAACAACTCCAAATGCAAATTGGATTGAGGACTATGGGGAAAAGTAACAGATACTGGACAAGGCAGTTTGGGGAATTACAGACACAGGATCTCAAATCTGTGTATTTCAACCTCATCTAATTCCTAAGGTAAGGTGAGGTAATTCCTAAGGTATTTCTAACAAGTGTTACCTATGAGAAAATAAAATCCCGGGCAACATGGGGTAAATACACTAGTGCTAAAATAAGAAGCAGTTCGTCTTATAAGTGTTGTTACATTCCTCCTTTTCCCTCCTCTCCCTCCCTTCTTCCTTTTTATGCTGCAAGAGATGGCTAATTCTCTGAAAATATAAAACCCATAGGTAAGTAAAGTGGGTGGGTCTTACAGCAGAATTGTAGGTAAAAGGAGGAGAGTAAATTTAAATGCAGAATTACAAGTATCTGTGTGTTGGAGGGGGCACTGTAAGAATCCTAACCTGGTATGGTCTGGCTTATACTTTCCAGTAAAGCACTTTATTAAGGAGCCTGGGAATCATCAGACTGTAAAACAATAAACAAATCACAGCTTGTCTTTTTTGAAGCTGAAACACGACTGGCAAGGAAGTCTCCATTGGCAAGCAGCAGCAGTCAGGCAGCACTAGAATCCACCCCATGTACATACGTCTGATCAGTTCCAAGTATTTTTGGCTTTTAGTATGTTTTTAGCAGTACAACAATGCAAACTATGCTACAGGCTAAACAAAATGTACATTGGTGCATACACGCACACAGAGAATCTTTTTGTATATCTCTCGTGTGTACATTCAGAAGTAAAACCCATTCAGGTCAACGCTGCCTGCTCTCTGGAAAACTTATGCAGAAGGAAATAAAAGGACAATGTACATTCATAAGAGAGGGAGCATGGTGTACTGGTTTGAGCACTGAACTAGCAGTCTGGAGAATAGGGTTCAAATTCCCACTGGGTGACCTTAGGCTAGTCACATTTGCTTAGCCTCAGAGGAAAGCAAAGGCAACCCTCCTCTGAACATATCTTCTTTAGGAGCGGTTTGCCTTAGGATCACCATAAGTCAGAAACTACTTGAAGGCAACAACAATAGATTCATATCCAGAAAACACTAGGATATGGGTTTTATTACATATTGCATTGAGTCTCTTTCCTGACACTTCTTGCCCAATACCTTATAATGGGGGAAGACTGCAAGATTAGGTTCAAGCAGTACTCTCCAATTCCCACAAAGTTGTACTAGATATACAATGGAAACAAATTCCCTTCTGGATTGTGTGTGTGTGCGTGCGCGCGCGCGCACATGCAAGTATCTCGCTTGGACAGGAAAGCTGCCTTCATGGGATGGAGGGAGGAGAAAGAGAGGATAGAGGAAAATAAATTCAGTGAGGGGTGGCAGACTCAACACCAAGGTATCAAAAATTTTGAAAGCACTGTGATCTTTTGCAGACATATTTGGATAGGTTCATATGTAAGTTTCTCTGGCTGATGATTCTGTCTTTTGACTGTGGATTCTGCAGCTACTCATACATCCAATCTATAATTCAGAGAAGGTTGGAATTCCAAGGCCAAATGAATTCCATTTGAATTCCTCCTGCTTCTCCATTCCTGAAACTCCTCCTGAATGCAGAATGCTTCAACAGTAATATTACATTTCAGAAGTCATATCAACTTTTATTTGAGCTGGTGTGATGAAGCTAGTATTATGACTGGCTTACCTCATTTCTGTTGGGATGGCATGTGATGACAGGAATTTTATCTGAGCTAGCCCTGGGGTATAATTAGTACAGAAGCAGGAAGAGATTGGACAGTTTTAATCTAAACCACAGCATAACTTCCTTGATGTTTTCCTTCTTTTTAAATCCATGGTGTTAAAATCAGTTCTTTGCCTCAAGACATAGCCCCAATATCTCTAGCATTTTAGTAACATCTGGCTTTGTTCAATGATCAGTTACACCATAATTTTGCTGAAACCCTTTGTCTGGGTCAGTGTGTGCATGTCTAAGCTTGACTTTTACCAAGGTATTTATCTACTTTCAAAAGGGATTATTATTTCTCCTTCAGAAGAGGAGGTGGAAATAAGGTGCCTGTGGCTATGATCCACCCCCCCATAAAAATCTGAGAGATTCATTTGCTATTTCTTTTGTTCAAAACTCTGTCTTCATTCTGCTTTGTCCCCCTGAATTTGAAACACGTGGCTTAGTTTAGTATTTACTGGCATTCTTAAGGGAAGCTCTTTGTTTTAATTCTCATAATCAGTTATACCCTAATTTAAAAGAAACCTAAATCTGGAAATGCAAATCCACCGGTGGTTGAAGAATTCTTGCTGCTCTGGATCAAAATCCTGCATGATCAGCATCGTGAAGTAGTTCTGCATGCAGAACTTTGCTGTGTTGAGCCATGTAGAGCTGCTGTCCCCCTTCAATTCCTGGCGGAGAGCTGCAGGAGGGGAATCACAGAAGCTTTTCCTATGCTTGCATAGTCAGATATGAGATGATTGCATTATCCACTGTTGTCCAGTAGTCTCAGAGGCTAATATAATCATTTTGTATCTAGCTGCATGAACACAGCCAGATGCCAAGCACAGAATGTCCATGGAGGGGAGAAATGGGCCTATAGTAGTTCCAGCGAGATTAGTGAGTGCAGAGGGAGGAAGCAGATATCAATCCTTGCAGCAACCAAAAATAAACCTACGCAGGTGTGAGCTTAACTTATGTCTGCATATGCCATGACTAGTATGCCCTAGTGTGAGTTTGGAGCCTGAAGGTGCAGTTCTCTGTGTACAGAAGTGTCTCGTTATTTTGGCAAATCAACATGTTATCTTAAAGCAGCAGTTTTAAAACTGTAGTCTAGAAACCAAAGCCTGTCAGTACCAAAGTTCTGGTACAAGTTTCTTCCAGACCTGGACCATGAACACCAATTTGGACTCCCTGTAGAGAGTGGCCGGAAAGAAAGGCTAGAACTCAAATTTAAAAAAGTAAACTGTCAGATTTCCAATGTGATCAATCACACAGGCTGATGTTTCAATGATCCATTTATTTCTTTGCTTGCAAAGGATTTTGAGTAGTGATGCTGAATCCTATGTGAGCACAGCTTGAGAAACTGATTTTAGCAGTTGTTATATTCATCTTGTTACCCCAAAACATGGGTGACCCAGGGGTCTACCCATGATGCCAGTATCTCCACATGACAATGAGGGATTACTTAGCTCAAAATTAGGAGGTCTGTGAGAGGGGGGAACTTAATGAGATCTTTCCACGAATGTCTATGGGATCATTCAGGAAAGAACCAACCAGAGAATTCAAAATGTAAATTAAAAATGTGCTTTAGTGAAAGAATCACTGGAGTTTAAGTTTAAGTAATAATTACCAGTCTGGAGAGGGGCAAAAAAAAGCTGCCACATGGCTTAGGTAGGCATCTAAAGACAGTTCTCATTTGAGAATCAAATGTGTGTGTTCAAGAAGTTGAGAGACTGCATCTGACTGCTCAAAATCTAGGGGTTTTATATACCCAAAATCTACCCTACAGATATGGGTGTGAAGCACTCTCCCAACCAAACAGAATGGGAGTTGTAACACAAACAATGAAGTTCAGACAAAGTTAATGGTCTTAGTGTGTAGGTGATAAAGGGGTAGTGGCTTTCATAATAGCTCTATATTGTGGAGAGGCTGGGAAGACAAAGCAGAGAGACATCCAGGTGTGAGCGATCAGGGTTAAAACAATTACAGTTTAGGGGGAAATTTCCCTTTTCTATTCTGAGATGTCCAGCTTTTAGCATAAACCTATTGTCTCTAGAGTTGCCTCGTAATCTGCCTGACAATGACTTCAGTTTTCACCTAAGAAAAGGTGTGGCTGACCTTCCTTGCAATCTCACATTTACAATCAGTATTTTTTTTCTTTCCTGCTTGACCTTCCTGTCACCTCAAGTTTCCATTTTACATCAAATACCAATTAATGTAGTGCCAATCAAACAATATTGCCAATTAAACCATATCAATCTAGGGGAGAGGGAGGTGAGCGTCTGTAACACACCTGAATGCAAAACAAGTATTAGGACACACATACCAAGGCCTCCAGCCCTGCTCTGCCCACTCTAGGCTTTCTTGCAGATCCAGAATGGCAAAGTAATTGAGATATGTAGAGTTATAGCATCAAGACCACCACAATGTCCTAGTGCAAGAAAGGAATGACTTGTTCCTGGAAATAACATACTAAAAGTAAAATGATTAATTTTTAATAACTGTTGTTCTGGACTATTTCCTGGTAATTCCTGGTACCAGGTGCAACTTTTACCCTTCAGTATTTTTTTAAAACAAATTTAAATTGTATACTGAAACAAAAAGTTCCAAGGGACAGGTGCACATGAATGTTTGTGATGCATATCAGTTCTGTGGGCCATGTCCTCTAATGATGTGCTTACTGATGTGGCCTGTAGTACTGTAGCCCTTATCTCCTCCTTCTCTTTCACTATGAATGGCAGGAAAGGTAAAGTTTGAGGATTCTTCTTTAATCCTCTCTTCCTTCTCGTGTTCTCCTTTCTTTCTTTTCTTTTAGACTTTTTTTTTTTTTTTACAATTTTAGTACCATAATGTATGTGGGTAATAGCGAAATGATAGTTTGACCATAACTTTTAAGAATTAGAAAGAGAGCAAGAGAGAGCACAAGTTGGCCCTTGGATCCAACCTCAGCACAGCAGTAAGCCCAGTTTTGTTCTTGTTCTTTGTTGTTGTTTTTTTAAAAAATATCTTTGGAAGAGCCCTAGTGTAGATCCCAGAAATTGCTACATTCAGCAATAAGCAGATCCAAAAAAAGAATAGAAAGGGGGGCACTGACCAAGAAAGAATAGACATGAAGGGCACAACTTCTGGTAACACTGAACAAAATCCAAGGAGCTATTTTGTGAGAAGGGAGGCTTCTTCACACCAACCTGGAAGAGTCTTCAGAGCAATCTTGCTTTTGAAAGGACATCCTGTACGTATTGTGTCTATGAGACTATGAGCTTATTTGTAGGCACTGTCTTGTTTTTTAACCTCTATACTTTACATTGTTTGCATTCTATAAAATGGTGATGATAATGGTGACAGTGATAATGATGATAATATTAATATTCTAATCCCCTTTCTCCTTCCCCTTCGCTGTTATAGATTAAATTTTCTTATCCCTAGTAGTATAATTATCACTTTTCATTGGGGATTTAGGAACCTGTTTTGGCTTCAGCATCACCTGCAACTGAAATAACCAATCCATCTTTGCTAAAGGAAAGCTGATTTGTGCTAATTCTACATGACGCTAAATGTGGTGAGCAACAAGTTGAAAGTACGAATCTTCAAGTAGTCTATCAGCAAAAAGCAGTAATGGAGAGTAGGCCTGGAAAATGCCTACTAGTTTTAACAGAGAATGGATGGACTTTCTTCATTGAAAGCCAAAAATAGAAATAAAAATCAGGAAGGGTGAACCCTACAGTGCTCAAATGTACCTGGAATTAAATTTTCTCTGGGTGTTCATTCACTTCCGACTAAGACTTTTGGCAGGAAAGCCAAGTGTGGCCAGTTGGTTTGGATTACATGCACACTAAACTAGAGCTGATTCCTGGAGGCTTACAACTAAATTACTAGTACAGCCACAAATCTGAAAGAAGATGGATAGTTGAATTTGTCTGGGTTATAGATAATCTGGTGCAGAACAGGAGGTTCTTTATCATAGCTGAAATCCAGCTTCACACAACTGAGCCCCCACCTTCCCCTGGTACTCTTTCTGTTCTTTCTGTCCCCACCTTTCCCTGGTCCAAATCACAATTCTTTTAAGACCAGACAGGCTTCTATTAGATTTAAATAAAATCTGTTAAATAAACTGTTAAAACAGTAAAATAATGGTGAAATACAAAACTATATAGGCAGACCTCAGTTCAGAAAGCTTCTGACAAAGAAGCTCCTTTTTACAAAACCTTTTTATGCCCTCTCCAGCCCCCTTTACTTCTTGTCCTCTGTCTAGCTGAACTTTTTGGCAGCAGCAGCATTAGGAGGATGGTGAGGGAGGGCATTAGAAACACAGACTTTCACGTTTGGGTTGCAATGCTGCAGGCCTTTCCACACTACACTGTTATTGTGCTATTATTCCACTTTCAACATCCTATGGAATCCTGAGGTTTGCAATTTAAGGAGAGACATTTAGAATTCTCAGCCGGGGAGCTCTTTGGCCTCAGTAAAGTCCAAACCCCCAGAATTCCACAGGATGTTGAAAGTGGAATAATAGCACTATAACAGTGTAGTGCAACAAGGCTCAAAGTCTGCAGTAAATAATCCATTAAAGCCTGAGCTGGAAAAGAGGAAGATTCTACTGTAGCTGTGCTTGCCTAAAAGTTGCAAGGAAACAGCAAGTGCCTCCAGAATCACCTTAGTGCACAGGGACAGCAAAACAGGGAAAGAAGGAGATACCAGATAAGCTTGCTTCACTAGCTTGTTGGCAGACAGACAGACAGTAAGTAAGTAAGTTTGGTTAATGAAACGAAAGTCTTAAGAAACGTGAAGGCTTGTGAAAGGGAAAAAAAATTATACCAGGTGGTCTCTAGAAAGTTCAAAATGTTTTTGTTTACTGATTTAAGGCTTGCCTGATCTGGTTGTTTTTACTTCATACATGCATATTATGAGTTTTGAATTAACAATATGCTGAAATATGTTGACTTGTTCTTCTTTTTCGGGGTATAGAAGCCTAACTATTTCTTTCATGTTATTTCAGCCTTTGATAGTTAATACTAAATTTTATGTTTAAGAACTAACTTACTGAGGTATGCCTGTAATTAAAAGACAAATCTGTACCTATTGAAATACAGTGGTCAAGGAATCTGTTTTCAAGTATCTTGATGACAATGCAGTGATTAGTAGGAGTCAGCATAGGTTTGTGAACAATAAATCTTGAGAAATTAACTTTATACCCTTTTTTATCATGTCACTAGTTTAGTAGATAATAAGAATGCTGTGGATGTCATTTATCTGTATTTCAGCAAGACATTTGATAAGGTCCCCAATGATATTTTGATTAGCAAACTGATTAAATTTTGAATAGATAGAAACACTATCAGATGGCTCCAAAATAGGCTGGAAAACGATGCTCAAAGAATTGTCATCAGTAGCTGTACTTCAGATTAGAAGGAGGTTTCAAGAGAAGTGCCACAAGGTTCTCATTCTAAGAAGAATATAGACAAGTTGGAGTGAGTTCAGAGAAGGGCAATGAGGATGATATCAGATATGGGGAAAAAATTACATGAGGATAGGTTGAAGGAGCTGGGCTGTTCAGTTTGATGAGAAGACTGAGGGGTGACAAGATAACAATCTTTAAATACCTCAAAGGTTGTCACAAAGAGGAGGTTCAAGTTTGTTCTCTGCTGTTTCAGAGAGTAGGACCAAGTTTAATAGTTTTAAGTTATAGAATCATAGAATCATAAGTTGGAAGACACCACAGGAGCCATCGAGTCCAACCCCCTGCTATGCAGGAACACTCATCAAACATTCTGCTTAAAAACCTCCAAAGAAGGAGACTCTACCACACTCCGAGGGAGCATATTCCACTGCTGGACAGCCCTGACTGTCAGGAAGTTCTTTCTGAGGTTCAGGTAGAATCTCCTTCCCTGCAACTTGAATCCATTGCTCCTTGTCCTAGTATCTGAAGCAGCAGAAAACAAGTCTGCTCCCTCCTCGACATGACATCCCTTCAAATATTTAAACCTGGCTATCATGTCCCTGTTACCCTGTTTACCGGGGGTCCCGTGAGGGACTCCAAACGTGCTCAAATAAAAGTGGGGAAAATCAGCTCATAGCACAAGTTGGCAAACGAGAGGCAGGGCAACGCAGCGGAATCTTTTACCCAATGTCTACGGCAGTGGTTCTCAACCTGTGGGTCCCCAGATGTTTTTGGACTTCAGCTCCCAGAAGCCCTGAGCATTGACCATAGTGGCTGGGGCTTCTGGGAGCTGAAGTCCACAAACATCTGGGGACCCACAGGTTGAGAACCACTGGTCTACGGGGTCAGGTCAGTCAAGCAGTCAGACAGTTTTAAAATAGCAAAAATGATGGTTTATTAAGAACAGACACTTAAGACAGCACAACCACACAGCTAACTAAGAAATAAGAAATAAGAGTTTTTCTGGGGAAATGGGTAGTCCTGAAGAAGTTGCAGATGGATAGAAGAAGCTCAGCATGGTTCGCCGAGGGGAGCTCGCTGGGAAAAACAGCAGCAGGGTGATCTGGAACTCGGGAGAGATCCGTGGAAGCTCTCAGAACTGGGGGTTTTTATAGGGAAAGTATGACCGTAGGCTAGTCTGTACTTGGGAGGGAACAATGAGGTTTGGGCACGAGACAATGTCTCCAAATGGTCAGAATTTAACATGATGGGATTAAGTCCAAATTGACAATGGAATGGCCAGTATGCAGATGCAGCTCGCTTGGGCGGTTACGCATTTAGCTCGGCAAGTTACCTGCTCAGGGCAGGGGGTTCTTTGTAGTAGCATGCATCTTTAATGAGGTGTTTGTGTAGGGAGGTCTCCTAAAGCAAGATCTGGCTGAGTCTGGCTTGCCTCGGCGGAGAAAGGAATGTCCAGCAATTAAGGGCCATGCCTAGCTCTGTGCTTGTTCAGGGGCCTCACAAACACTTGGCCAAGGGTGGCAAAATGAGACCGAATATCTAATATCTTCCAAAGCCAGGCCAGTTCACGGTGATAACATCCCCTCTTAACCTTCTCTTCTGTGGACTAAACATACCCAGCTCTTTAAGCCACTCCTCATAGGGCATGGCTTCCAGACCTTTCACCATTTTGGTTGTCCTCTTCTGGACACATTCTAGCTTGTTGATATCCTTTTTGAATTGTCATGCACAAAACTGGACACAGTATTCCAAATGAGATCTAACCAAAGCAGAATGGAGTGGTACCGTTACGTCCCTTTATCTAGACACCATACTCCTATTGATGCAACCAACAATCGCGTTGGCATTCTTGGCTGCCGCATTACACTGCGTTACAAGAGGGTAGATCCCAACTCAATATTAGATGGAATTTGACAGGAGAAGTGTTTCAGAAATGGAACCAATTACCCTAGTGAGGTGGTGGGGTCTCCTTCTCTGAATGTGTTCAAAAAGAGGCTGGACAATTAGTTGCTGAGGGTGCTCTAGCTGGAAACCATGCACTAAACAGGGGGTTGGACCTGATGGCCCATAGCAACCCTTCCAACTCTATTGTTCTGTGAAAACCACCTTGTTTTCTTCCTTATACCTTAGAATTTAAATGAAGATGATGAGAACCCAAGAAAGAGAGGTGGGTTCATTAATATCTGTGATTATGCAGTTTCCTTGCATAGGAAGGCCCCATCTTTTCACACCCCGTTATCCCACACCCCAACTTGCTCTTTAAGTGCTTCCAAATGAAGGACAATTTGCATTATAATTCAACATGGGTTCCACTCTGTCATCAGCTCTTGCCTATGGAGACTCGCATCCATATGCTGGTTCCAAAGTGAGCTGAGAGATGAGGAAAAGGTAACAAGCCAGCTGAGAGACTACAAGCAGTGTGTGCACTGTTAGTCCCAAGTTGTGAGCCTAGGTTGGACAGAACCTAAGTCCAAATAAAATATACTTGATGTATAGTTAAGTTTTGCACCTGGGAATGACAGTAGATGATGCAATACCAAGTAACACCTGCATGAGTCATTGGATTGTGTAACCAGGCAGGAAGGTTGCATCATACCTCTAGCAAGGGCTGCTAGAGTTGCATCAGCAATGGCTGTATATTAGGGGGTGTGTTCTAACCCTCTAAAGCCCTCTTGATGTCTGGAGAGCGGCCGGAGGCTACGTTCTGCATACTGTTGAATGCTGAAGACTCCATTGGAGATTTGTATATACTGTATGTATAGTAACTCAAAAGTAAAGCTTCTTGTTGGAAGATAACATTTGCGTGGGAGTATTTTTCCTGCCTTCAAGGTTTTTGCTGCTAATGTCTAACACTCTGCTGGGACGCTTCAAGCTGTGAGTAAACTCTGCTGTATGGTGATTTTTAAACAATTGACTCTGGTGAACTGTCTTTTTGGCAGAGCTCAGTGCTGGAGGGAAGTGCTACCGGGATTTTTGTGTAGCTCCCATCATCCACCATCCCTCTGACACAAGTGAGCCTTCATAAGTCCTTCATGCTCCCTACAGTACAGTAGATGGTTTCTGCTTTTCAACCAATTCCATTCTCAATGCTCTGGTCCCTAACCTGTCAGATAAGTAGGGGAAGCCTGTATAATCTTCAGCATGAGCATCAGTAGGGAAACCAAAGGCCAAGATGATAATAAACTTAGATGTTGAAGAAATCAAAGACCGGGCTGTGTTATAGTCAGTTCTGTGCTTTGCTTGCCTCTCCATGTTCAGTTTGGCTTTCTTATTTTGGCCATTGTTAGTGCTGAGTGTTTGTGTCTGTCAAACGTAAGGCACCCAGCCTCACTCAAGGCCTGCCCAGCCTGACACCTCTTTATGCTCTGGTCTGAACAGCCAGGGAGATCTCTGGATTTAGCCAGGGCTATGGCAACCAGGTCTGCCTCAGTTCTCCGTTCACTGAGAACACAGCTCCCTCTTCTCTCTGTCCCCCCTTGGCTTCTCCTTCCAGGATTTCCCCCTTTGCTATCTTCCTTAAATCTGCCCCTTTTCAGATATAAGGACAAGCAGTGATTTATCTCTTCAATGAATGTGGCACTTATGATAATAATGGTAGCGTGTATAATCCAGTCCAGAGAAATTACATTCTCTTGAGACTGCTTTTATAGAAACATATGAACAAATCTTTATTAAACACACTGTCAAGGTAAAACGTATTTTGTAATTCAGGATTCATAAACTAGCACACCACTTCTCTCTCACGCTCACTCTCTCTCTCTCTCTCTCTCTCTCTCCCCACCAACACTCTCTTAAACTCTAGCCTATAAAACATTCCCCGAACTCTACACTGGATTTCAATCAACTGAAAAGTCAGTTAAATTCTGTTATTCCACTCGATCCACCAGCCCCTCCTCTGAGCTATCCAAGATTCCATTTCAACAACCAATCATTTTTTAACACTCACAATCTCTAAGGAGGCTCTGTTGTCAAGGCCCCCCTCCTCAGGTTTGTCACAGGGTCCCTTAAATGTTCTGATTAGGTGAAGCTGAGTGGGATTCATTAGAAAAAAAAATGGAGTGTAAAGAATTAAAAAATTTGCACCGATGCATTTTCGATCACTTTTATACCCGTACCAGTTTACAACCTTTGATATTTCTAATAATGTGCTGTGTACATTTGGGATTTGTACTTCAGCATTTTATGTTGCCAAACATATTAACTTCATCATTATGTATCATTGCTGTGTTTTTTCCAAGCATATTTTGTTAATGTTTATTTGTTCCTATACATATCAGTATTGCATTTAATACTGACACATTAATTTGGGAGTTGAAGGGGAAAAATTCTTATATCTCCAACTTTTTTCTGAGTAGGCTCAGAAAAGAGGCATAATACCTTCGTCGGAGTCTGTCTTGCCAAAGGCGATTGGCCAGTTCACCAAAGGCAAGGGGATTCTTTTTGGAGGGTCTGGAGGCAGCAAAAGACACCAGTTTTAGGTGAAAAAGTCTCAGATTTATTCAACAGCAAGCAGTTTAAACAGCATGTGAGCAGCTTTAGCATACAGTTGCAGATAGAATCTAATAAGACTATCATGTCTAGATAACATAAAGATAGATGGTCTCACCAAGCAAGTTTCTTCAATCAGCCACTGGGAGGAGCCCATATAGAAAGCAGAGAAGGAAGGTAGCCAATATGCACAGCACTGCAGCTGTCAGCCCATGCTGAGCTCCCCACCTGATAGCCCAGTCCAGGGTGTATTTATACCCCTTGACTTGGGAGACTTGGCTGCCTTCCATAGAATATTCAAAAGTCCTCACACATCTGGGACAAGCTAACTTCTTCCCCATGCCCACAGCCTGGTGCTACCTAGCCGTTGGTCTCAAGGCAAGAGCAAGTGCAACTTAGCAAGTCTCATCTGCAACTTTGTTTTGTTTAGTTTACATTTTAAGCTATAAGTGTACAGAGTCCTTGACCTTGAGAGGGCAGGGCAAAAGACAGAAATCAAGCCAATAGAAAGTGTGCTTAATTAGCCAGAATTCTTAGCATTGGCAGACTGAAACTTAGAGTGTGGAAGAATAGTTAAAAATGCTTTCTAGACGCTTCTTAGCAGCAGTATGGACAATTAGGAAATGGAGGAATAAACTGGGGTCAGGACATTCCTACACCTCCTCGAAATCCTTCTGGTTATTTTCCTATACAGACTCTAAGCTGAAAGTAAGTAATCCTGGTATATCTTTGTGGGATACATTAAGAAACAGAAGCCCAAGGAAGGACAAAGCCAGAAAGACCCCAAGATGTTGTGACACCTGTTCTACAAGTAATGAAAGTGTAACCATACAGTACATTTGACAGTTTGTGTCTTTTAATTGCCCCAATATACACAAGAAACCAGTGTGGTCTACTGGTTTGACTGTCAGACCAGGACTCTGGAAGACCAATGTTTGAATCCCCACTCAGTCATGGAAATTCACTGGATAACCCTAGCAATCTCACCATTGCAGAAAGGCAATAGCAAACCTCCTCCAAATAAATTTTGCCAAGAAAACTCTAGGATAAGGTCACCATAATTCTGAGTGGATAAGGTCACCATAATTCTGAGATACGTGCCAACAGCACAGCATGTCTGGGTAGAGAGAGAAACACCTGGAAGTTAAAAACTTGGGAAAGAGAAAAGGGAATCCAAAACTGTTGCTTACAAGGTTGCAGTGATCAGAAATTAGTCCTTGCTCTGTGTCACAGTGGTAAAAGGGAAGGGCAAGATGAGTGGGAAGACAAAATTTAAAACATCCATTCTAGCATGGCTCATCAATTTAATGGGATGGCCTTAAAAGTTGTCTTGTAGACTAGATGCAACCCATGAGCTACATAACACTGAATTCCACTCTAGGTCATTCTGTCACATTCCTTTGACCAAAGGAACTTGACTAGAAAGTGAAGGGATTCAGAATAGAAACAAAAGAGGCTAACTCAGATTGGAAGCATGTTTGTGATCCTTTCCATTAGAGTAGGAGAAAGAGTACAGTAAGCAGCTGGGCTCCCATCCAAAACTGGCTTAAAACTTAGAGTTGAACTACATTTTCACTAAAACACAAACATACATAAAGCGGAGTGAAAGCTGGAGAGAAGAATTGCCATAATGAAACCTGGGGAGGAATCTTGTACCTTAATGGTTGTGTTGAGGAGGAAATTTCAGCAAGTATTGCTTGTTACTAACCAGGTGACAAGCAGCACCTGCTGAAATTCCCTCCTCTACAAAACTATTAAAGGTACAGGAGCCCTCTCCAGGTTTCACTCGGGCAATTCTGTGATGCAGGGAAGGAGGAATTACATTCTGTAGGGAATGTTGGATTTCATTAGGCCTATCATACAAGGACACCAGGGAAAGTGAACTCCAGTTGGGATATTGACAAGGTCTTTGGTGGAGCAGACCAGGAATGCTACTAACATTCTGTGTTAGCTACTTTGTTATTCCATAATGTGGGTGTCACAAGGGCCCACCAATGATGCCAGTATCTCCATTCAAAAGTGGGGAATAATTAGCTCAAAGTCAGGTGGCCTGCAAGAGGGGGGTAACTTAACAAGATCTACCACCTATGTTTATGGGGTGCTTATAGGAAAGAACTAGCCAGAGAGTTTAAATTGTAGATTAAAAATATTTTTTGAGAGAAATTTACACACACACAAAGATCCAAGCACTTACACTTACAGCATACAAGGACTGGCTGAAGGAAAAGGAAGGAATGCATGATAGAGGAATTTCAGGGATGAGGCTATAATTACTGGTCTGGAGAGCAGCAAGAAAAGCAGTGACGGGGCTTAGGTAAGCACGTAAGGACAATGGAGTCCAGATAGAGCCAATGGTCTTACTGTTTAAGTGACAAAAGGATAGTGGCTGTTGCAATAGCCTGTATTGTACAAAAACAATAGGGAAACATCCAGGTGGTCAGAGTCAGAGTTAAGACAATCACAATTTGGTGGAGATTTTCCCCTTTCAGCTCTGAGATGTCCAGCCCATTATCTTTAAGGGTATTGTCTCAATAGGGTCTGTGCTATTTGCTTGAAAATGATTTGGTTAAAAGGGTAAGTTCAGAATTAAAAAAATATATAGATATAGATATAGATAGATAAGAAAACACTCATATATATATATATAAAAACAACAACAACAAAAACAATAATAAGAGTGTGAGTGAAATAATAAAACAAATAAATAGTATAATTAAATAAGTAAACTGATAAATAGATAATGAATATTTAAGTTAGAGGAACTAGAGTAATTAGAAGAACTTATAGTTAGGTAGAGAAGAGGAAAGAAGATACAGTGAATTAGGCAAGATGATGGCAGCAGGGAAAAGGAAGGCAGGAGCAGGAGCTCAAGCCCAAACCCAAACACTCCCGCAAAGGAGAGCTTCTGTAGAAATCAAGACCCCAATTGTGGGGACAGGTGCAACAATTACAGAAACTCAAGGCGTGAATCCAAATATTGGAATAGACTTATTGGGGGAGCTACGGAAATTGACGACCTTCAAAAATGAAATGAAAGAAGTCAGAATGGAAATGAAACATATGAGGACAGAAATAAAGACAGATATCAAAAAAGAGTTGGAGATATTTAATATGAAATTGGACGACATAAGCACAGAAATAAGACAAGCAAATGAGAAGATTGTACAGGTGGAAGAAAGAACCACAAAGCTTGAGACTCAGATAACGAATAATGTTGAAAGAACAGACCAATTGGAGTGTTCAACTCTGTTAATGGATGTAAGGTATACAAATAAGTCAATAAAGATCAGAGGGCTGACTGAGGTCGCTCAAGAAGATTTATATCAGAGACTGGTCATACCCCTGGCAAGATTCATAGATTGGGAACCGGAACAGTTAGATTTGGAAATTGATAGAGCCTTCCAAGTAAATTCCACAGTAGCTAAACGTAGAAATGTACCACGAGACATCATGGTATATTTTCTAAGAGAGAGAGTGAAAGATTTAATTTTACAGTGTAATTATTTGAAGAAATTGATAATAGAAGACTCGGAGGTGAAAATGTTTAAGGATATTCATCCGGCTCTACTAAAGAAGAGAAGGGATTATGTCTTTATAACCCAAAGATTAAGAGATTCAGGAATAAGATATACCTGGGAGAAATCAGAGGGTATATCCTTTATATGGAAACAGAAAAGAGTGGTTTTGAATACAATTGCGAAGGCATAAGAATTTGGAAAAAACATACAAAATTATCAAATTGGAGAATGGCTGGGATCAGAAAGAGATACGAGGAAAGAAAATATACAAAGAGATAAAGGAGTCAGAGAAAAGGATAGGAAAGAACAGATGAAAAAAGAATTGGAGAGAATAAGGAAAGAAGAAGAATAGAAAAGAGACAGGAGAAAGAGGAAGAGGAAGAAGGAGTAGAAGTAGGAGAAGAAGGAGAGGAAGATACACCATCAAAACAAGATCTGGAATTGGGAAGGACTGGGGGAGGAAGCTTCAGAAGAAACTAATTGGGGGAGAAGTGTCAGGGTAAATTTTTGATTAGTTGGATTTTAAAATGAATTTAAAATTACTATCTTGGAATATTCATGGTATGAATGCCTCAGCATAAAAGGAAATGTATATTTCATTCTCAGAGAAATTGAAGCTTGATGTGATAGCCGTACAAACTCATATCAGAAATGAAAAACTTAAAATACATTCAAAATCCCAAACTAGGACAGAAAGCTTCTCATCTGTAACTGATAAAAAGAAAAAAGGAGTGACGGTTTATGTAAGTAATAAATTTGAATCTCAATTAATATATAGTGATGAAAAGGGACACTTTCTAATTGTAGAAGTTAAGATACCAGGTTTAAAATTCATAGTAGTAGCAGTATATGGACCATTAGACAATAAGAGTAAATTTTATCAAAACTTATCAGAAAGACTAATGGACTTGGAGAATCATAAAGTGATATTGATGGGGGATTGGAATGGGGCCCTGAATTCACAAATAGGTCAAACAGGAGAGGATAGGTCAAAGAAAAAAGTTAACCAAGGCAAATTACCGAAATCTTTTGACTTATTAGATTACTTATCCGTAAAAGAGATAGATAATAAAATAAATAGGAAAGAAGAATATTTTACGTATTACTCAGATTGTCATAAGATGTGGTCAAGGTTGGATAGATTTTTCATACCCCTGGAGATGATAAAAAATATAAAGAAATTAGAAACCCTTCCGAGAACTCTATCAGATCATTACCGAATTTTGTTAATGTTACAATTTGGTGAAAATAGAAATTGGAGATTAAATGATAATTTGTTAAAAAATGATGATATAGTGATAAAGGCAAAAGCAGAGTTAAAATCCTTTTGGGAAATTAATCTTGGACAAGAACAACCAATTCATGTAGTTTGGGACACTAGTAAAGCTGTGATGAGAGGGTTTTTTATAGGTCAACAGGCTTGGTTAAACAAATGTAGAAAAGAAAAGGAAACATATATTGTGAAAACAATTTACGGGAGAAAGAATATCAATTAAAGATAAATCCTAAAGATATGAAGTTATAACGAAACTAAAATGTGGAGGAAACAATTATCTCTTTTAATGATGAAAACAGTCGAACAAAAACTGAAATATTTAAAACAGAAACAATTTGAATATGTGAATAAACCAGGTGGGTGGTTGGCGTATAAACTGAAGAAAAGAAAGAGATAAAAATATTATTACGTAAATAAGGGAAGGACAGATTGTCCATCATCAACAAGAAAAGATTAAAAATGTATTAGTAAACTATTTTGAAGAATTATTTAAAGAAAGTAGTCAATCCCAAGAACAGAATTATAGTACTATCAAGTATTTACAAGAAATGGATATTCTAGATTGTTGGAGATACAAAGAGAGGAATTAGATAAGGAGATAACGAATTACAGGAAGTGCAAGATGCTATTATGAACTTAAAGGAAGGGGAGGCTGGGCCGGACGGATTTACAGGAATATATTACAAAAACATTTCACGAGTCATTAGCACCTATCTTAGTCCAGGTAATTAATTCCATCAAAAATCAGAAGATTTGCAAATTCGTGGGAAAAGTCCAATATTATATTGATTCCGAAGGAGGGGAGGGAATGAACAGGATAAAAAAATTATAGACCGATTTTGTTGTTAAACACTGATTATAAAATTTTTACCTGGATTCTAGCAAATAGACTAAAGAAAATCTTGGTGAATTGGATACACACAGATCAAAATGGATTTCTCCCGGGTAGATATTTAAGAAATAATATAAGGACGATAATAGATATAGTAGAATATTATCAACAATTTAATCAGAAGGAATTGGCTTTAGTATTTAGATGCGGAAAAAGCCTTTGATAATATAAGATGGAAATTTATAGTTGAGGTAATGGGAGAGATAGGGTTTGGAGATAGGTACATAGGGTGGGTACAAGCCATCTATGGAGATCAAAGGGCAAGTCTAATAGTTAATGGGGACAAATCAAATATATTTAAGATAAATAAGGGAACGAGGCAGGATTGCCCCCATTATCCCCCCTATTATTCTTTATGAGTTTAGAAATTTTAAATATCAGAATCAGAAATAATAAGGGAATATGCGGCACTAAAATAAAAGGACATGAATTTAAACTACAAGCATTTGCCGACGATATGGCCATAATTTTAGAGATCAATCAAGTATTATACCCTTAATAGATAGATTAAAAGAATATGGTCAAGTGGCCAGGGTTAAGGATCAATAAAGATAAATCATTGATGGTCACAAAAAATATCACCTCAATGCAAGAATTGGAATTGATGAGGGGTTGGGATTCAAAATAGTGAAAAAGGTGAGGTATTTAGGTATAGTAATAACAAAAAATAATTCAGAGCTATTTGAAAATAATTTTATAAGAAAATGTGGAGGGAGGTGCAAGATAATTTGAAGAAATGAAAAAATTTTACAATATCCTTACTTGGGAGAATTTCAGTGGTGAAAATGAACATTTTACCAAAAATGTATGCCTTCCAAAATCTGCAATTATATTTAACGATAGACCCTTTAAAAGTTGGGAGCAGGACTAAGCAGATTTATATGGAACGGAAGGAAAGCAAGAATTAAATGGAAATATTAAAAGAATCTAAGGAGAAGGGAGAACTGGCAAGATTCCAGACTTAAAATTATATCATGAAGCTTCAGCATTAATATGGGCCAAAGAATCGATCTATTAGAGAATGACAAATTATTGAAATTAGAAGGATTTAACTTACAGTTCGGTTGGCACGCCTATATTTGCTATGATAAATATAAAATTAATAAAATAATTACAGAACATTTTGTAAGAAAAGCGATTTTATGAATTTGGCTAAAATTAAGGGGGAAAATGTATTTAAAAATACCATCCTGGACCTCCCCATGAAGCATTTTACAAATTTGAGAAAGTAAAGATAAAAGAATGGCTGACTTATAAGGATATACTTAAAAAAAAAAGGATGATGGTCAGACCAAAAACTAGAGAAGAATTAATGGGAGAAGGCTATTCTTCACATTGGCTCCTACACAATCAATTATTGAGAAGATATAAAGAAGATATAAAATCTAGAAAGGAATTTTGTGGGAGGATACAGAATTTGATAAGATAATACATTCGGGAACTAAACAGTAAATTAGTAAGATATATAAATTATTATTAAATCTGGATTTCGAGGAGGAAAATTGTGAAGACTAATATGATAAAATGGGCCCGACTTTTAGGTCATCCAATAACAATTGAACAATGGCAATTTGCTTGGAAGATCAATCAAAAGTACTAATTATAATTTAAAAGAGAATTTTTTTAAGATTTACTATAGATGGTACCTGACACCATTTAGATTATCTAAAATGAGTAGAAGGAAGGAAGCATCCACATGTTGGAAATGCCAAGAAGTAGGTTCCTTTTATCATATGTGGTGGCGGTGTAGAGAAGCAAATAAATTTTGGACACAAATTCATAGTCAAATAGAGAATATATTTAATATAAAATTTGCATTTCTACCAGAAATTTATTTGTTAAATATTTTTGACAGGATTGGAAATAATATTGAAGAAAGAAAACTTGAGGATTTTGTGTTATTTAATATATGCAGCTAGAACTATATATGCAAAATCTTGGAAATCCGAAAGAGACACCGAAGTTAGAACACTGGAAGTGTAAAGTGTATGAATTAGCAGAATTAGACAAACTAACCTTAAGGTTAAGATAAAATGAATGGTAAAGCATTTTTGGAATGGGAAGTATTAAAACCTTTTTGGGAAGAAGAGTGGTGTGAAGCCGCCTTAATAGGGATGTTTAGCTAGTTATATTTAATAAGTGTTAGATAATTAGGAAGTTATTCAGTGTAAGGGTAGGTAATTACAGTGTTGGATAAGAGAAATGAGCAATCAGGTCTAAGTAGGATAAATAAGTAGAGAGTGTTTCTAGTGTTGGAGTGGTTTTAGAATTATTAAATTAATTAATAATTGAATTAATTGAATTGAATTAATTTAGTGAAATTAGTACAACATTAATTTTTTAGTGTTATATAATTCATGAGTAGGTGTAAGGAACTGATTTATAGGTTTGATATAGAGTAGCAAGGTGGAAGCGAGGATACCAGTAAAAGGATTAATTGAATAACAAGGTTTGTAGGGATACGAGAAGAGTTTGTGTTTATTTTCCAATGGTTCGGTGGTAGAAGTCAAGTATGTTAGTTTATCTTTGAGAGAGTGAAGATAGGAGTAAGAAGTTATAAGGATTGTTTATGGATGAATGGTAGGTATGGTTTGTAAGTAGGTAGGTAAAACATTTTGAAATACAATTATGGAAAGTTGTATACCCTCCTGTTGAAGGAAGGAGGGGTATTACTTTATGTATTAAGAATTATTATTTTTCTTTTTATATGTGTGGTAGTATGTTTTGTTTTGTATTGTTGTGTTTTTATTGTGGGTTTTTTTTTGTATTTTTGTTGTATGTTTAATAAAGTATATTTTTATTAATAAAAAAAAGAAAGAAAATGATTTGGTTCCTGCTTAAGAGGTAGGTGTGGCTTACCTGCCTTGTGATCTCACATTTATAGTTAGTAATTTTACTCTTTCCAGCTTGACCTCCCAGTTACCTCAGGTATTAATTAATTAATTAATAAGTAATTAATAGTGCCAATTAAATAATATTTGCTAGTTAAACCACACCAATTGTGGTGTGTGTGTGTGTGTGTGTGTTACCTTGATTTCTGGGGGTCCCGTGAGGGACACCTAAATGCTCTCCAAATTATAAGTTGGGGAAATTAGTCAAAGAGCACAAGTTAACAATACGAGAGACAGGGTAACGTAGCAAGATCTTGAACCCAATGTCTACGGGGTCAGGCCGAGTCAAGGAGCAAACAGATGTGAAATAATAATTGGTGTTTTATTAAAATACAGTCAAACACATGTATGGAACACACTCACACAGATACCTAGAGAAACAAAGGTTGGAGTTGGATAGAGGGATTTTTAGAGGAGGTTTGGTTTGGGAAATACTGCACCTGTCTGGAAGCCCGGGTAGTCTGAAGATAGAGTTCGTGGATATGAAGGTTCTCAGTACGTGGGACTGAGGGGAAGGCTCGCCAAGCAAAGTGGCAGCAAGGTGGTCTGGAAGTCGGGAGCAATCCGAAGAAGCTCTCAAGTTCAGGGGTTCTTATAGGAGAAATTGAGCCCGTAGGCTAGTCTGTACATGGGGGAAACAATGAGTTTTGGGCTGGAGACAAAGCCTCTGAAAGATCAGAATTTAGCATGATTGAGTTAGGTCTGAATTGTCAATAGAGTAGCCAGTATGCAAATGCTGAGTGCTTGACGCTTGAGTATTTGGCTCATCAAGCTGCCTGCTCGGGGCAGGGAGTTCTTTGTAAGTAGCGTGCATACATAATGAGAGTACTTGCCGAGAGGTCTCCTGAAGCGGCAGTTTGGCTATTTCTGGCCTGCCTGTATTTGTTTGGAATATTACAGCGATTAGCGACCGAGCCTGTTTGCGTGCTTGTCCGGGGACCTCACAAGCACGTGGGAAGGAATAGATAAGGAAGACCAAATTATTGATATCAAAATGATATCTGGTGCCACCCAAGTCTGGCTAGAAGCTGCGTTAACATGTATGTGCGTGCACAGTGCCATAACATCACTGTCTAGCACAAATTGTCCTGTCAGCAATTGCCCAGAGCTCAAACGTGGGTGTGTTACCCTGAGAATTGGGGTATCTTGAGGACACCCAAACAGGCTTCAAATTAAAGGAATTAACAGAGAAACTCAAAGCTTGCGGGAGGTCAGGGCAAGGGAACTTTAACCCTATGTCTACGGGGTCAGAAGCATGCAAAAGTCAGAGGAACAATCTAAAGTAACTTTATTAGAACTAACAGAGAAGGTCGCAACGCACATTAACAAATAATCCTACAATCACACAAGGGCTACAGAAATGAAGTTGGAAATAAGAGACAGTTGGGAGAGAGGGCATACGGACCTTAGTCTAGGCGTCCTGGAGAAGGAGGAGATTAGTGAAGGTTCAGTGTATAGCACCAAGGGGAGGCTGGATCCCGGGGCTGGAAGGCTGGCAGCAGTGGGGTTTAGCGGAGGGTCACAGACGCAAGTCGTGTTTAGCTCTCAGCAGCATCTGAGAGGCTTGAGTGGGACACCTCGGTAGCAGCGAAACGGGCCCTTGTGCAGTCTGGGAGGCTCTCCAAAGAGGCTCAAAAAGTGAGGATTTTTATAGCCGATTTCTGTCCTCGGGCCAGGTATTGGCTAGCAAAGTGGCGCTAATGGGTGATGATTGCAGAATATAATGTTAGGCAAATATCATGACCTCTCCTCAGTATTGTTCTACTGGGAAAGTCCAGGTATGTGATAGATTTAAAATTCCAAATTGATAGGTTTTGTTTGTTTGGCTACGCACAGTTCATCAACATAGCTTGGGGTGTGACAGCATCCAGGAGCGAGTCTATTGTGTCTGCCTAGAGATACGTGACTCGGGACAATAGGTCAGTCTTTTAGCCTAAAGGACGTTGTCTGCGTTCCCTACAACAGCAAGGGGTGTTGTTGGTCTTAAGAATCTAATTCAAAACCAATTTTTACTTGCTGGCAACCTTTGCTAGCCAATATCCAATATTGAGGAAGTCATGCCAATTTTAAGAGTCCTGTCTTAGGGCTACTCTGGGGTGTAACAGGTGGTGAAGTACAGAAGCTGGGAGCTTGTTATCCTATCCCAGTCAATCACATATGTCTCACAACAATGAAGGGAATAACAAAAGTGCAGTAGTCAGCTAGTCCAAACCTTAGTAGCAGAGCTGGTATTCAAAGTAACAAGCCAGAAGGAAGTCCAAAAGCAGTGTTTGTTGAAGGTCCAAAGTCACAAAGGAATAACAAAGCTGGAAAGGTTGCTAATTAGCCACATTGGTTGGTTGTGAATAACAATCAGCCAGGGAACTTCTGAGGCATTTAAAGCTGGCTGTCTTCACACAGCTGGTGCTTGATTAATTAGTGCCTCCTACTTAAGAGTCATTGGGAGACCTGTATGCAATCTTTGACCCTCCATAAAGGTAGGTACTGTGCTCTTATTGTCTTCTCTCTTCTGAGATGTAGTATCTCCTTCTCTCTGCTGGGGTTTGGGGCTCCCTCCTGTTTTTCACCCTCAGATACAGGCTCTGCAACTTCTGCATCTGTGTCTGACACATGTTACTGCAGCTTCTAGGCCGCCTTGGCGATAGCATGAAAGATATCATTTTGATATCAATAATTCGGCTTTCTTCCACCACCCCATCCACATGTTTGTGAGGCCCCCAGACAAGCACAAAACTAGGCTCGGCGGCTGATTGCTGCAATATTCCTAAACAATACAGGCAAGCCAGAAATAGCCAGATCGCCACTTCAGGAGACCTCCCGGCAAACACCCTATTAGGTATGCGCGCCACCTACAAAGGACTCCCTGCCCCGAGCAGGTAACTTGACTAGCTGAACTATCAACTGTCCAGCATCGCGCATTTGCATACTGGCTGCTCCTTTGTGAATTCGGACCTAACTCAATTATGTTAAAATTTGACCTTTCCAACTCTTTGTCTTGCACCCGAAATCCATTGTTCTCACCAAGTACGGCATAGCCTGCAGTCACACTTCTCCCTATAAAAACCCTTGATTCCGAGACCCTCCTCGAATCGCTCCCGAGTTCCTAACCGCCTTGCTGCCTTTTTGCTTGGTGAGCCTCCCCTCAGCTCCACGTGCTGAGCCGCATTGAACCCCAGCATCACTCTCTATTCTCCCGAACTTCAGGACAGGTTTCGTATCACCCAAACCAACTATCCCTCTGAAAAATCCCTCTATCCCATTCTCACCTTTATTTTCTATAGTTATCTGAGTGAGTGTGTTGCATACACTGTTTGCCTGTATTTTAATAAAGATCTCATTTATTCTTTCAAAACGGTTTGCTTCTTGACTGGTCTGACCCCGTAGACATAGGGTTCAAGATCCTGCTAAGTTACCCTGCCTCTCGTAATGCTAAAGAAGTGCTCAGAGCTAATTTT
Source organism: Iguana delicatissima (assembly GCA_948472985.1). Taxonomy (NCBI): domain Eukaryota; kingdom Metazoa; phylum Chordata; class Lepidosauria; order Squamata; family Iguanidae; genus Iguana; species Iguana delicatissima. The sequence goes on along the minus strand of CAOKZL010002768.1, from coordinate 56,216 downwards.
CCCCACCTATAGTTGAGCACATTTTGGTGTCCCTCACGGGACCCCCAGTAAACAGAGTAACACACAGAATCACTTGGAGGCTGAGACAAGACACAGACTGTTGATTCTACATTTCAATAATGATTGCAGCTCTGAGTAGGGCCAAGACAGTGCTTTGACTTTGCCCAGAGACTCTGAGCAGGTACTCATTTCAACATAGAAATAGTCAAGATAGGATGCAGAGAAGAAGGTGTCAAAAAGAATTACATAAGTCATTCAGAATACTGCACACATATCATACACATACACACCAGCTAGGGCAAGGTGCCACTCCAGCTTTAGAACCCTTATCCCTTTCCATACAAAGCAACTTTCAAAAAGGGTATGTTTATTTTCCTTGATATTTTGTGGCCCTGTAAAAATCACAAACATCAAAATGTGTGGGGGAAGGGGGCTGAGGCATGGTGGAAAGACTAGGCACTCAGGGTCCAAATCCAGGAAAGGGAAAAGAAAGTGGGTTGACATGATGCCCCTATACTTTCTCTTCGCCTATCTCTTTCTTGGGTGTGTGTGATGCATTGGTAGAAGGTTTGTTGTGATGAGAAATTGGACTATGATCCATCCTTAGCTGCCCAGGCAGTGGCTGCTGGAGGAGGAGGAGGAGGAAGAGGAGGAAGACCAGAGGTGGATTTTAAAGGCTGCATGGCTTTATTGGAGCCACCAAGGGGGAAGGTTCACCTGGATGAGAATCACTTGGGGAGTAGGTTGGGGAAACTCACAAATAATCAAAAAGTTAAACCTGTAAATGTGGGAGGCTGACTGTATTCTGAAGAAAAGACAACAGAGGAACGATCATAAGTAACAACAACAATATTGACAAATTCTCAAAGTTTATCTCAAAGAGAAAAGTTTTCTTTTTTGGAGAGAGGGAATGACTTTCTTTCCCTTTCCCCAGGTTTCTGCCCAGGTTTCTAGAATTAAAATTGATCAACAGTAGATAGTGTAGTGAGCCTAAGTAACAAGAAACCTACCAAATTCTAGAAGAATTAGTTGAGCATTTTGTGTGGAAGCAATATTATCAGATTTTAGATGGGACAGTGATTCACTTTCTTTTCCCAGTACCTATATTATCTGGGGTAAAATTAAAGTAAAAATAATATACATCACAGAGGTGTTCCCAAGGCAGAATCCTGCCAAGTTTCACAAAGAAAAAAGAGAAGGTGGGGGTTTGTTTGATGAAAGTCGTGATCATTCACAATTCCTCCCAGCTAGCACAACAGTTGGAAGACCCTCCTAAGATGTGCTCTGAATTTGTCAGCTTGTCAACCATTCTGCTCCTTTCCTCTACTCTCATCTTTTGTGAATGGGGCCTGATTCAGTTCTAGCTTCATTTGATTCCTCGGTACTATTCTATACTATCTCTTGAACTTTCACTGAGCCTTCATTGAAAAACTACTTATCTGGCCCACCATCATCTTCTCTGACACTTCCTCCTTGGTGATTTTAAAATCAATATGCAGCATCTCTCTCTTCCCATTATTTTCTCTGTCATTCTCTTGCTTTGAATATATTTCCCCATTCACAAATTGTCTTGGGCAATCCTATCTTCACCTAAGTTTCTCTACAATGAAGTCTCCTTTGTTTGGACATCACCTTATATTCTTCTGCTCTTTCTCTGAGCAATTCTACAGTCCACAAATCCAATGGCTTTCTCTAAAACATTGCTCACTTTTTTCTCTCTTTCTCTCATTCTCAACACACCATCCCAGCCATTTTCCCTCTACAGCTGTGAGGCACTTTCCTTTACTTTCAAGCTCCTGGGACATGATTACTGCTGTCCCAGCTTTCTTCCAACTCTAATCCGGCTTCCATCCTTAGCATTGTGCATAAACTGCCATATGATCCACCATGTCCAAAGCTCTCTACTCAGTGGTGATGATCTGTGTCCACTGTGTTATTTTTATGTGATTCATCTTTTGTTTCTCTAGATCAGTGGTTCTCAACCTGTGGATCCCCAGATGTCCGTGGACTTCAGCTCCCAGAAGCCCCAGCCACTATGGTCAATGCTCAGGGCTTCTGGGAGCTGAAGTCCACAAACATCTGGGGACCCACAGGTTGAGAACCACTGCTCTAGATCTCCCTGATTCTGTCGTCAGATAATTCTCTTCTTACTTCATAACACACCCACTGTTTTCATAAAGGAAAACTATTTCCTTGCTTGTCCTCTGTAAATTTGAAACTCTAGGCATGAAGACAGTGTTCTTGTCCCTCTACTTTTCTCTCTATATGTACTACCCTTGGGTAACTTTTCACACACCATTGATATCAATTGTATATCTACCATGTGGTACTCAGTTCCAGCTCTCTAGGGCAGAATTTTCATCTTTTCTTTCAGTCCCACAATCCTTAGATGCCTCTGTGATATTTGAATGTTTTCTGATAAAATTAATGTATTTTAGCATATTTAAAAATGAATTCAGGTGAAGATAATATGAAAAGAGACAGCCATGTTAGTCTGTTTAACATAGAGAAACAGACAAGAATTGAGTACCACCTCTGGGACTATCTTAAGAAGAAGAAATATCTAGCATAAGCTTTTGCAGGCACAGTCCTCTTTATATTGATGCCATTGCTTCTATTTTATAATATAAACTTATCAGTGAGAACTGGACAGCCTTCCAGATGTCCTCAGAGCCTTAACCGGTATAGTCAATGGTGAAGACTGTTGGGAGTTGTAGTTCAACAACATCTGGAGAGGTGCATGGCTCCACTCCTGATATAAAGATACAGTCCAGTCTTCCCTCTAAACAAAACATGTCATGATTAAGCAATCCTTTGTTTTATTACTGCAGTTTTTTCTTCTCCTGTCTTACCTCAGTTCTCTTACTTCTAGCTAATACCTTACAACTAAAACACTTTAAGATTTTTCATTGGTGTAGACTAAGGCCATTTCCGAACAATGATGCCCTCAAGCGTCATCCCACGGCAGTCCCGACAGAGAAGGGAGCACAACTGGAATGCTTCCCTCCGCACTTTACCTGCTCCTTGTGGAAAGGAGCGTGATGGCCCCACCTCTTACTTCCACAGTGCAGATGGGCACTTTCCCATGCTGTGCTATGGAGAGAAGCATCACCATCGCACTTTCCTGCCCTTCTGCATGATGGTAATTGAAGGAGCGCTGTGCAATTGTGGGCACAAAATGACTTTTTTCCCCGTTTTGTGAATACCGCACGAACGTGACGCTTGGGGATGGTATGGCAGTGGACCGGCAATGACATCATGCAAAAGCATGACCATCTGTCCCCCAAAGCAGCACATCCTGTTGTGCAGAACTAGCCTAAGTGACACCCTCCTGCAAATCCACACACTTAGCTTCCTATCTGCTCCTAAGTCCTATGCGAACTTCTTTTCCTTACCTTTAAGGCATAAAGGTTCTTTTTATTGTCAAGTTGGCTTTGATTTATAGTGGTGCTACAAATGAGAGAACTCTGGGAGACTATAGTATTAATACCCTACTCAAGTCTTCCAAACTGAGAACCATGGTTTCCTTTATTGAATTAATCTACTGCAATGACTTTTTTTTAAAATGCCATCTACTTTGCCAAACTTTATAGTCTTCCCTAACAAGTTATGTTGTTTCATGATATGGCCAAAGTAAAATAGCCTCAGCTTAGTCATTTTGGCTTACAGTGAGAGTTTATATTTGTTTTTGAACCATTATTTGCCTTTTTGGTGACCCATGCTACTTGTAAACTCTTCTCCAGCCCCACATCTCTTCCTGTCATCTTTCTTCACTGTCCAGCTTCCACAACTAAACATAGAAATATGATGGTCTGGATTATTTTAATTTTAATGTCCAACAATATATCTTGCTACTTGAAGAAAGAAGTCAGTGTGGTGTAGTGGTTTGAGCATTGGACTATGATACTGGAAACTAGAGTTCGATTCCTGTCAGCCCCATGATGAGTTTGCCTTAGGGTCACCATAATTCAGAAACAACTTGAAGGCACACAGCAACAATGATACTTGAGAATTTTATCTAGTTCCTTCATACCTGCCCTTTCAAGTCTTAGGCCATTTTCGCACGAGACAGCTGGCCCCTCCCAAAACTGCAAACCTCAGGATTCCATAGGATATTGAAAGCAGAATCATAGCGCTGTAACAGTCCCGTGTGGAAATGGCCTAAGTCTTCTGATTTCTTCACAACAGCCTCCATTTTAAGTGAGCCAAAGTATAGAAAAACCTTCAACAATTTGAGTGTCATCATTACCCACTTTAAAGTTATGTAAATCTGTTTTGGTGTGTTATCAAATTTTTCCTGGACTCTAGAATTTTTCAATTTCTTTCTCATTTGCCTCTGTAGTTTTGTTTAAATGACACAGGTATTAAATGCTTTTACAAAGAAAAATGCATGTTCTCATTCATAAACGTTAGTTAAATTAATGTAATTAGCTCTCACAGTCTTCTGCCTTTGTAGCTGGGGTACAGACTTAGATTATGGTTATAACGATAGGTTTTCCATGAAATTTTATTGATATTTATTGTTCAGACTTTGCGTTATATGCCTGATTGCTTTTACTGCATCTCACCTCACCATTCCATCTCTTCTCAGATTGTCATTTCCGTGTATGTAATTATTGAACTGAAAATGGTCTATTCCCATCCTCTTTTAGTTAACTCACACCAAGTATTGAAATATTGTTGTTTTCTATTTCTTCTTTTACAATTTTTTCCTTCTGCTGATTCACGCTTCTTACATTCCATGTGTTGTGCATCTTTGGTCATTAGACGAAGTACTATTCATCCTTTGCATTTCTTTAGTACTTCGTTGAGTGCCTTCTGACCTGTGGATCTCATCTTCTAAGCACTATCTCTAGCTTGGTTTTGCGTTGCTGCATCATAAGGCTTTCAAGGCAAAAAACATTCAGAAATAGTTTTTCATAGGTTTCATAGCTTCTGTACAGTGCTAACAAGAGTTAGCTAGAAGAGTCTTCCCTTGTATATTACCATGTATACCTGCCTTTGAATGTTAAACATTCAGCATTCTCTACTATCTGAAGACTTCTAACTCCATTAAATTTCCCACTTTTTCCCCCATGCTTCCTTCTTTGCATGGAACTTCCTTCCAGAACATGTCTTGTGAAAACATCTAGGCCATTTCTGCACTAGACTGTCATAGTGCTATTATTCCACTTTCAACTTCCTGTGGCATTCTGGGGTTTGTAGTTTATTGAGGCTAAAGAGTTCTCTGGCTGAGAACTGAAAGGTCCCTCCCTAAACTGCAAACTCCAGGATTCCATAGGAGGTTGAAAGTGAAATAATAGCGCTGTAACAGTGTAGTGCAGAAATGGCCCTAGTTATTTCCTTCAAATGTCATGTTGGTCATTAAGTTTTTGGGACAACCTCCTGTCTGCTGTAACTACTGTGTGAGTATGTGTGTGTGCATGGGGGGGGGGGAGACAGTGTGTTGGGGGAGGGGGAGAGAGAGAGAGAAATGTGTGTGCATATTCAAAGATATTGTCTTGTGCATTCATGCTGAGACACTACCACCTGTTTCTTGAATATCTAAATTCACTCTTGAAGATGCTTCGTGCATCTTTTTCCATGTATGTGAAACTCAGGAAAGCTTCTCACTTGGGCCTACTAGTCCCAAGTAGTAGTAAGGTGCCTCTAAATGTTATCTTAACAGAGAGAGATTGAGATAGGGTGAGACAGAGATCCCAACCACAACAAAAGTAGAATTTTATTTTGTTTTTTATACAGAAGCAAGAAAAATACTCATAGTATGTTTAAAATATCAGAAGTGTCAAAAGACAGCAAAGTTGGTCAGAGTTGCCAATCTGTTACATATCTCTTCTGTGCAAGTAGTCTGAGAGTAAACTACTCTTTCTTTGAATGCCAGAGCAGGATTAAATTTGAAATCACAGGATGTGGAAAGAGAGATGACTTTCATCAGGAATTAAGTGATTTGGAGTTGGCACATGGACTTGTTGGGGTGGATAATATATAAGCCTGTTATCATTTATCCACCGTGATCGATATCACTGTTGAAAGCAATGTGGTTCAAATGAATATAAAAGGCCTGTTTGAAGGCAGGCATGCTAGAATCACAAGCTAGAACAAACAAGTCTGGACTTCCATCCATAGCATGTCATCATATTATTGTAAATAGAGCCCATTGCTTCATCTTTACCTGACAAAAGTGATTATTGTATTCCAGTGATTTGCTAAGAGAGGCAAACAATCATACCACATATGACAGGTAACTGGCAGTTAATAGAAATCTTTAAAATTGTAGTTTTCTCTTCCATCAGAGGTAAAGTGAATTATGGGTGCAAAGCATTTCTGTTGTTTAATCATTTACATTTTGTTGAAAACATTGCAGTTCCCCAACCTATGTTCCTGTTAGTGAGGCTGAGGAAAATTTGAGAACTTAGTTTCATCAAAAGTTATCACTCAACCTGTAGAAGAAAGTAAACCAATATTTTGCCATAACAATTCTTGCTGTAACAACACACGAATGGAGGAGGGAAAAAAGGAAGAAGTGATCACATTGAAAACAAACAGAGCCTTGGAGAAACAGGAACAAAAGAAATAGAGTCTAGCTTATACAAAATCTTGTTTCCAACAATGGTCAAGCAGATGCCATGGAGGCCTTCTGTCTGTAAATAGCATTGCAAAGCATATTGCCTCCATTTAGCTATCTCTCTAAAAGTCATGAGAAGGGGATTCTATATCCTAAGCCCTGCCAGCTTGCTGGCAGCTGTAGTGGGTATCTTTTTGGGGCTTCCTTCTTTCTTCTGCAGTTATTGATGTCCACCCTTTCTTTCTCACTATCTAATATATGAGAGTTAAAGTTTGTCTGTGTCCGGTGAAGACCTCATATGATTGGCTGCCTAACTTTGTAACAAAGAGTAACTTTGAAGAGTAACAGGCTAGAACTGTATACAGGATTCCAAATGGAAGTGCACCATGAAGTAATATTTTTATAATATTGGATTTTTTTTCCATTCTCAGTGTCTTTCCAATACTGTGAGAATTTAGAGATGTGATCATTTATAAGAGTACAGGTGTTTCCTATATCCTGGCCTTGGTGATGAACCCATGAAGAACTAAGCCTTTGAGCAAACCCTAATTTATTGTTACAGACAAGAAGTCACCTTTTTTCTTATTGAGCATTTTGAAATACAATAAAAGATAAAAAGATACATGAATAAAAGGAACAAGAAAAAACAAAAATAGTAAAAAACAAAACAAAAAACAACAACCACCACAGAATATTAAAGAACAGAAAAAAGGAATGGATATTTGACTCTCAAATGTCCTAACAATAATTATACATAACTATATAAAATTACTGCTCCAATTATGATTAGCATTCATATACTTCTACTGCTTTATCAAATCTGCTAATTATCAAAACCTACTGTTAACATATTTGCTTTTCCCTACAAAAAACCAATTAAATGTTCTCAATCTTTCAAAAATGTCACCAGTGATTTTTTTTTCCAGATCAGTGTTGTTAGTTTGTCCATTTTAACTAAGCGCCTTTCTGCACTACACTGTTATAGTGCTATTAATCCACTTTCAACATCCTATGGAATCCTAGGGTTTGTAGTTTAGGAAGGGACCTTTGGAATTCTTAGCCAGAGAGCTCATTGGCTTCAGTAAACTACAAAGTCCAGAATTACACATCTTCCACATATTTACACTATCATTTACTGTTTCATTAATATCATTTTTAAGACCAGAAGTCCAGTTTTTGGACTTTTGGTTAGGACGACACTAGTGGCAGAGGTCTGACAGTGAAGCAGGCTGGGTTTTTTCAGTGCCCAGGAGATAGCGGTGCCTGTAGCCTCCACAATTTCACTGCAGATTTGAGCTAATGATCCAGCTACCTGAAGCAGAAGACCATCATGGAGCGGGCAGTGTGGAGAATATTGGCAGCTGTCACTTGGTGAGGGAAGGGGGAAAGCTTCATTCCTTCCTTTGAAACATTAGGCAGCTGAGTTATTTGTTTCAACTGACAGTTCAGGTTTCTCCAAAAAGAACTGGCAATTGGCAATTGTATAGCTGACATAAAAAAGAGGGGGGATCACATGCATCTGCATTTGATTACTCACTCCTGTTTCTTTTTATCTTTCATTTTTCTATAGGTTTTTTTTTCCTGTATATCTGGCTTTTTGTAATAATAATTTCTGATTTTTTTTTAAAAAAAATTAACCCCCCATTCATCTGTAGTGCACTTAAGTACTTATTCATACTTTTTTTCTTTTTTGAGAAGGAAATTTGCCTAAAGGTAAACGCTGATCCTTTTGCTGATTGATAAAAAGGAACTCGGTGTAAAAGAAATACATCCACTAGATTAAACTTACAAAGGATTTTTTTTCTTTTTCCTTTTCTCCCCTCCACTGCCATTCTTTTCTTTTTCACCTTCTTTTATAGGTAGTCTCCATTTATAAGAGGCTCAGTGTTTATTTTTCTATTTAAAATTTTTCTTTTGCTTTTTTTAGCTTCTTTTTTTTTTTAACTTTTGTAATTAATATATTTTTAATACTTTTTTTCCTCCCTGGCTTTTCATAAGGGAAGACTGGGAAAATTGTCAAGAGGTAGCTTTTGAAGTACTTAATCTTGAAAATGTGGCCAAAGAGATAAGTAAGGCTGTTTTGGTTTTTGGTTTTTTTAAAGCCTATTAAGGATATATAGCAGTTTTTTTTCCTCTCTTTCCTCTCTTTAGGTAATGAAGAAGAATTAAGAGAAGTGTGCAGACAGTAGAAGCCAGAGGAAGAAAGGGAAAAATCAATTGTTTAAGAAGACTTGAAGGTAGAGGACTGAGAAGAAGGAATATTTAAAAGACAAAGAAGAAAGAAATTGAAAAAAACAAATTAGAAATAAGAAATGGCAACAGGAGGACTAAATTTCAAGAAACCCACCAAAGAAGAGGATCAGCAGAAGAAGGAACTCCTCATTATATGTTAGCCTTCATGGAAGAAATGAGGCAGTTCAGAAAGGAAACTGGAGCTAGACTGCACAATCTGAATGCTACACTTAAAACTATTCAAGATATAGTGACCCAAGTTAAGAAAGAGATAGAAGAAAATAGAGAAGAGATCCAGCATCTGTGCTGAATTGGAATGGCAGCTTGATCATCTAGCTCTGCAGAACAAAGGGAAAAAGAAGCGTGGCTAAGATTTTGAGGAATTTCTGAACAAAATAAAGAGGATAACAAAAGTAGACTAATTAAAAACCTGGCTTTTCCTTTGGAACTGGATGAAAATTACTTGTTAAATGAAATAAATTGAGTGTATAGAGTTAACACACTGATTGCAAAAAGATGCAATTTGCCTAGAGTTTTGTATGTTAGCTTGATAAAAAGAGTGTTAGAGATTTTGTTCTAGAGGTGCATTATAATAAAGATATTAAGGCTGATGAAAAAATAGCGATAATTCTTGGAGAAATTCCTGTGTGCTTCTTAAGAAAAAGGAAAGTTCATAGTTGACAATTTGAAAAGATGGGACATCCCATTCAGCTGGGATAAATTGGAAGGTGTTGATTTTTTACACACCACACACACACACACACACACACACACAAACACACATACGTACACATGTGAGATTTAGGATTAATTCTGTGGAAAAGACCAGGGAATGTCATGTCAGGTGGACTGTGCTCCATGACATAATTGGTAATGTGACATTCATGATAATGAATGCCTGTTGATTATGCTAGTTTAAAACATTGCTGTAGTAAATTATCATCTTGATGTAACATAAGGCTTGGATTAACATTATGTGTTACAGGCCACCATGTGCTTTATGTTTAACATCAGGTAAAATCTTAATGATTGTTGTAAGTGTGTATTCAGCCATGCTGTCAAGGCATGGCTTTGTTTACTCAAAAGTGATAGCAATCAACAAGTGTTTTACTATACATGAGCTTTAGAGTACTTATGCTAGAATTGCATGTGACAGTATTGTATATCGAAAGAAAGGGTCAATGCATATCATTCTAGTAAGAGGGATCAAAGAGAGTAGGCTGAGAGATGCTGGCCCCAAAGCATCTGATCAATGTTAAGGTAGATACACAAATAACTGAGAGATTGAGAACACTGGAGATGTGTTAGGAAGCAACTTGAGAAAATTTGGGAGGATTGGAAAGATCAAAGTATGGAAATAAACAAGGTCCCATGGGAACCACTGGAAGTTTGGGAAAGGGGAAGACCCTGAGAATCCACCAATGGGAATTGTGTACATGTAAGAGTGTGTGTTACTGTTTAACCAAGTGTTTATTATAAAATGTTAGCTTCAGCAACAATTGCATGCTATGCCTCATATACCTCATTAAATATAGAGGGAAGACACTGTGTGTTTTCCACAGAGAAAATGAGTAGCTAGCACATGACAGGGAATTTGTTAGGAAAACAAGAAAAGATTTTCAAAGGCTTCATGAAGACAAAGACATTTCTGAGCAGACTGAAAATTTGGATCAACAAGATAAGTTAGGAAGAAACAAGAAGGAAAAAAGAAAGGAGAAAGAGAAAATAATACACCAGACTGAGGATAAAAGAGAAGTGAGTCTATTGGATTTGGACGTTTCTGATCATGAACTGCAAAAGCAGAAAGGAATAAGTATAAGAAGGGGTAAGGGAGGAGATGTCAAAGGACTTTAAATTTATAATACGGAACATTAAGGGCTTGAATATGCACAAAAGAGGACATTAATATTCCACTATTTGAAAAATTAAAAGCTGATATTGTGTGCCTACAAGAAATTAGAGGAAAGAAAAATATGCTAATTTACTGATCCATACAAATTTTGATAAGTTTGTTTCAATCAGGAGTGCTAGTAAAAAATGGTGTGGTGATGTATGTTGTTAAACCTGCATTAAATTCAAAATTGATTTTTTGATGATAATAAAGGTTGCCATGTAAGAGTAGGAGTATATCTCAATAATTATAAAATGTTGGTTGTGGGTATCTATGCACTAGTAAATGAAAAATTTTCATTTTATAAAGAATTAAAAGAGAAACTGGTCCAATATGATGTTTGTTAGGTAACTTTAAAGGTGTGATAAATCCCCTATTGGACAGAGTCTCAGAAAGAAAAAAGAAAGAACCAGGGAAAGTTACCGAGAGGTTTTTTTTTAATATCATAGAAGAATTACAATTGATGGACTCTTGGAAAGCAATAGAAGAAAATAAAAAAGAATTGACATTCTACTTTGATGTTTTTATTCAAGAATTGATTTAGCTCTCCTCTCAGGAGGTTTAGTCAACATAATTAAAAAAGTGGACTTCCTACCTAGAACCTTGTCAGACCATAACCAAGTGTTGTTGTTAAAGGAAAAGGTGAATGTTTTCAGACAGAAATTAAATGAGTCAGTGTTGTATAAATAAATAAATAAATTCATTTCTATCCCGCCTCTCCACATGGATTGAGGCGGCGAACAACATTAAAGACATTAAAAGACATTAAAAAACATACCCAATCCTCCCCACCCACCAACCCACCTAAAACTAACCCCCTAAAACACAAAACAATTAACAATTAACAACAATCAATTGACTATAAAAAGAATGGCAAGACAATTGATGGGAGGCAATGGAAATACTAGTCTTGGAAGGCCTGTTTTTAGGGTGTTCCAACTCCAGGAAGGGGCACAGCTGGCATATCAGCCAAAGCTGATAACAGGCACTCCTGGCCGTCACCCCTATTTGAGCTGTCATCTGGAGTGGTGGGTCCAGGAGCACCCCCAAGCTGTGAATACAGTCTTTCAGGGGAAGTGTGACCCTGTCTAGAACTGGTTGACGGACCTCCATATCTGGGCTAGGGCCCTTAACAGCGAGTACCTCCATCTTATTTGGATTCAGCTTCAGTCTGTTTTTCCTCATCCAGTCCATTACTGCTTCAAGACATTCGTTCAGAGGCGAGATGCCACCCTTAGTTGATGCTATTATCCAAGGCATGGAGAGATATATCTGGGTGTCATCAGCGTACTGATAGCACCTTGCTCCATGATCTCTCCCAGTGGTTTCATGTAGATGTTAAATAGCATTGGGGACAGGACAGCGCCCTGAGGGACGCCAGATTTAAGCTCCTTTTTCGAGGAGCAGCTGTCCCCAGGCATCACCATCTGGTATCTACCTGAGAGATAGGACTGGAACCACTTAAGTGCAGTGCCCCTGATCCCCAGCCCTCTCAGGTGTTCCAGAAGGATACCATGGTCTATGGTATCGAAAGCCACTGAGAGGTCCAAGAGTACCAGCAGGGTCACACTTCCCCTGTCGATACCTAGGTGAAGATCATCCACTAAGGCGACCATGGCAGTCTTGACTCCATATCCTTCCCTGAAACCAGTTTGAAATGGGTCGAGATAATCTGTTTCATCCAAGACAGCTTGGAGCTGAAGGTCAAAGATGATGTGATTAAAAGATGTAAAAAAAAATACTAAAAGAATATTTCAAGATGAATTTGTACAGGGATACTGAAATTCAAATGGTCTGGGACACCAGAAAAGCAGTCATTAGAGGCCATTTCATGCAGATGAATGAGGAAAAGAAGAAGTTGGAACAAAAAAAAATGGTTGAAACTAATAGAAGAGATTAAAGAAAAAGAAAAAATTAAAAAACTCTCCAACCAACAAGAAAACTGTCACTCAAATAAGGCTTTTACAGAAGCAAATATCAAAGTTAATGGTGGGTGAAATGAAAAAGAAATTAGATTTTGTGAAAAGAGAATATCAAATTTGTCAACAAATTGGGGATGTAGCTAGCCTATGGATTAAGGAAAGCAAGACAAAGTAACTCGATACTGAAATTGAAAGGAGGAAATAGAACTAGAACTATAAATAAAGAAGAAAAAATTAATACATTATTTTGTATTATGATGTTGTGTGAAGAAAGAAAGATTTCAGAGGAGGATATGCAGGAGTATATTTCAAAAAAAGATATAATGAAATTAACGAAATTAACAAATTGACAAGGTGAGGAACTGAACAAACCAGTCAGTATCAAAGAAATAGAAGAAGCAATTAGCAGATTAAGAATTAGAAAATCTCCTCTTCCAGATGTTCTCCCAGCTATATATTACAAATTTTTCTGAGAAGAGTTGGTTTTACCCTTACAAAGAGTTACAAATAATAATCTGCAGAATTATCAGATACCCAACTGCTGGAAGGAAGCATATATTTTGCTGATTCCAAAAGATGATAGAGACCCTACACTAATTAAAAATTACAGGCCAATTTTACTTTTAAATGAAGGCTATAATTTTTTATTGCTATAATATTGGCTATTCGATTAGAAGAATTTTTGCAGGTCTATATACACCAAGACCAAAGTCGTTTCCTCCCTGGAAGGCAAATCAAGAACAATATTAGAAATATGATTGACATTGTAGAATATTGGAGCTACCACATAGAAATAAAAGAAGAATTATTTTATTTTTATTAGATGTGGAGAAAGCATTTGATAATTTGAATTGGACTTCTTACTTTAAGAAGAGATAAAGATGGATATTTCATTCAATGTTCAATTAACAAAACTGCTCCCTCCTCATGTCGAGGAGGGAGTAGGCTTGTTTTCCACTGCTCCAGAGATTAGGACAAGGAGCAATGGATTCAAGCTGCAGGAACAAAGACTCCCTCTGAACCTCAGAAAGAACTTACTGACGGTCAGAGCTGTCCAGCAGTGGAATATGCTGCCTCGGAGTGTGGTGGAGTCGTCTTCTTTGAAGGTTTTTAATCTGGAGGCTGGATGGCCATATGTTGGGAGTGCTTTGATATGGGTTCCTGCATAGCAGGGGGTTGGACTCGATGGCCCCTGTGGTCTCTTCCAGCTCTGTGATTCTATAATTCTTTTTCCTGTCAAGGTTAAAGTCACAAGGTTATCATTGGGAAGAAGTCTTAGGTAAGATATCCACTTTAGAAATTCTGTTGTCTGTGAAGAATTGACCTTTAAAAACCATGTTACATCTCCTTCTCTCATTAAAATAAACACTGAAAAAGGAAGACAAAGAAAGTGTTCTGAGTATGCCAAACATCCTTGTTTATTTTGTGCATTTTCTGCTGTCTAGTACCAAGGAATAGTAGCAGCATTGAGTACATTTGGATAGCAGAAGACCTGGTTCTGGCTAAAAAAATTATTAAGAATATAGAAATCTAAGGATGTTATAATACACTGTTATAATGCTATTATTTCACTTTTAAAATCTTGTAGAATTCTGGGGTTTATAGTTTACTAAGGCCAAAGAGCTCTCTGGCTGAGAATTCTAAATGCCCCTCCCTAAATTGCAAACTCCAAGATTCCACAGGATGTTAGAAGTGGAATAATAGCACTATAACAGTCTAGTGCAGAAATGTCCTTAAGATGCTTAAAAGGAAGAAAAAAAGCTGGAGCTTTGCAGCAGGAATCTCTGCTGTAAACTTCTAGAATGTTAATGCCTCAAGTATTTAGTCAACTTAATTATCTTTATTTCTTTCCTCACTCTTTGTTCAGTGATGAGGAGCATGTTACAGCTTTAACCCTTTTTTTTTAAAAAAAAAAAAACACTTTTCTATATGCTTTAACCTTCAAAAGAAAGAATAGTTGCAGCCTTCCTTGTAGAGGAAAATGTTTCAAATAATAGCCCCTTGAATGATCAGGAAACATAGTCTTTATCACAGAGATAGTGCTGTATGTGCATGCATCTCTTTGGCATCTCCGTATTAGAGGGACTTTTGGTGGCTATTTATTCTGCACCCTCACTAGAAATGGCTGATGAGGAACCAGACTACCTTTTTGTCAGCAGGAGTGGTTTGAAGTGGTTTGAGCATTGGATTATGGCCCTGGAGACCAGGATTTGATTCCCTGCTTGGCCATGGAAACCCACCTTGGGAGCATCACACACTTTCAGTGCCAGAAAACCCCATAACCCTGTGCTTTAGGATCACCATAAGTCAGAACCATCTTGAAGGCACACAACAGCAACAACATGGACTGGTATTTTACTTCTGGCCATGAGGAGTAAATTGTCCTATAGATGAAAGTAAAGAGATCTCCTTGGAAACTCCATGTCCAGTTTTCCATCTGATGCAAGAAGTAGGCTAACCCCAGGTATAGCATCACCATGCAGTATTCTTGTGCAGCTGCTGTGCTGTTAACCCAAAATGTGGGTGACTTGGGGGTCTACCCACGATGTCAGTAGCTCCTTGTGACAATGGGGAAATAATTAGCTTAATTAGGAGGAGTGCAAGGGGGGGTTACCTAACCAGATATTTCCACCAATTTTTACAGGGTCCTAGCAGGAAAGAACAAGCCAGTGATTTAAAATAAGCTAAACTGTGTTTTATTGAAGAGTTCAGTCATACACACAAAAGAGTCAAACACTCACACACTTCCACAAGGACTAACTGAAGGAGAAAGGGAGGAAAATTGTTGATAGAGGAGTTTTAAGGAATGGGCAATAATTACTGATCCAGAGAGCAGAGAAGAAAGCAGCACAGTGGCATAGACTTGTGCTAAGGACTGTTCTCTTTCGGAAATCAGAGCAACAGCGTGGCTCTCAGGAAAAGACATCAGACTGCTCAGAACGAAGGGTTTTTTTCACCCAAAATCTTTCTGGAGGGCATGGGTGTGAAAGGCTTTCTGGCCAAGCAAACAATGAAGGTTGCCACATGGACAATGGGGTCCAGACAGAGTTAATGGTCTTAGTGTTAGGTGACAAAGAGTTAATGGCTGTTATAATAGCTCTTTTAATAGGGGATGGGTAATATAGGGAAACATCCAGGTGTAAGGAAGAAGGGTTGAAACAATAATTGTTTTGGTGGGAACTTCCCTTTGCTGTTGTATGGTATCAGAGATGTTACAGCTTCAGCCTATTATCTGTGGAACTACCTGGTAATCTGCCTGACAATGATCTTGGCTATGCCTAGAAGGGATCTTCTGACATAGTTTGCAGCACACATGTTCAGTCAGTAATTTTCCTCTGTCCAGCTCGACCTTCTAGTCACTTCAGAGTTCATTTTACATCAATGCCAATTAATGTATTTTGCTAATAAATCATATTTTGCCAATTGAACCATATCAGATCTGGTGGGTGTGTGGGTTGATAGCAGTGCCCCAAGCGGGACTTATAGCCATATAAGTATCTGTTCTGTGCCTGCCATTTTACCCTCTTTGCCAGATGTGCCAAAAGAAGAGCTGACCTACCATAATGCACTTTGAGGTCCCTTTCAAATAGAATCAGTCCTGAATAAACATTCTTCTTCACTGTTTCCTCAATTACAGCGAATTTACTTTTTTCCATAGAAATAGGGGCCAAATGAAACATGACAATGAAGGCATAATTACAAAGCATGTCAGTTTTTTTAATAGCAGGCTTTATAACCCCTTAGTTTTATCACCTATGGGAGTCTTTTATCTTGCCATTGTGTGTGTGTGTACGGGCCTTCAAGTCAACTCTTGACTTACAGCAACTCCATGAATTTTATAGGGTTTATTTAGCCATGTAGTATGCAGCCATTAGTCTCAGGTAAAAGGTTCCATTTTAATTTCTCTTTCTAAGTAATAACCATTCTATGTATCTGGCCAGGTAAGGATTAACCCTAGCCCTACAACACATTGTCTTGATGGACCTGCTTTACGCACTGTTACTTCTTCATATAGTTTCTAATTATATTTTAGTCTCATATCTCCTTTGGCCTTCCTGTAAACCTCTTCAAAATCAAGCCTGCTTCTGTGTGTTTTGATCTAATTCTTCATCTGCATAACTTCATTTTGATTCTTTTGCAAGTGAAAATGTGAAAGAAGCATGGAAGATGGCTCTTGTAAAATGAGGATACTGCTTTTTTCCCCCCATGAGTTCACCATATTTAATATGTGCAAATTATTGTGCTCCATTCCTCAGTTCAGACTGATTCTAGGTAGCAATTTTCCTTTCCCAAGCTTGGCTGTGTTTATTAGTTTATTAGCTGAAGCTAACTGTACTGGAAGCTTCTTTTTGTTCTCTTGTCCTCTGAGCTGAAGACCTTCTATATGTCAGATTGTGTGGAGTAATACATAGGGTGGGCTGGTGTCTGGAAGAAAACACTTCTGAGAGGGTGACTGGACTTAACTGGTTGCTCTTTTAGTTCCATGTCTTAAATGAGTAGTGAATGACTTCAGTGACCCCAGGTAACACCCAGGACCACACAGACTGGCCAAGAAGCAAATACCTCATACCAAAAAGAGCAAAATGAAACCTGAAGTGGCTGGAAATCCACTTCTAGTTTGGAAAGACAGGAGATGGTTAAAAGCTACAGGGGAGAATCTGTGGCCTTTAAAAAAAAAACAAATTGCTGTTTCTGGAAGACCAGCAATTCCTGGGACTAGAGGTAGTGGGAAAAAAATAGTTCTTTTGGAGTCCTAGGGTTATAAAATTGCTAGAGGCCACATGAAGTTGCATTTTGCCCATTCTTGTCTTAAACTAATTCATAATTATCCAAGTAAGAAATAGCCATCCAGGACATCCCAGGGAATCCCATGCAATTTCTGAGGCTTTTTGCACTCTTCCCTAATAACAGATGCTCTCAGTTTATTTTTCAGTTTATTCTACCATGTCTTTGAAATGTTTCCATCCAGAAATATTTCCATCAGTAAGGACTGATGCCAGAACATTTTCAGTTAAGGAGCAGGGTAAAAAGGTCTGAAATAAAAAAGAAATAATTTTAATGTATTTTTAAAAGTAATAATACATTGAGCCTTCATGCAAAAAAAAAAAAAAAAAAAGACAATAAGCCTGTTTACCTATGTTATGACTTTTGTCAAGAGTCAGCAGGGAGCTACTGCTGAAAACGGAGGCTGTGGAGAGTTTGTGGGATATACAGGACTCTTTGATCCTCTCACATGCAGCCAAGATACCAGCTGAAGCAAAATTTACAGGTAAACGGAAGTGCCGTTTCACTTATGGCAACATTTTTGTAGATTTAGACTTAAAGCATTAAAGCAATCTAGCCCTGTTGCTCCTTGACTCAGAATTGTAGAAATTATCATTCACTGATTTGAAAACAGTCTAGAAGATATGTATTCCTAGGACCCTGGCAACCCTTTCCTTTTGTTTGGTTTGGTTTTGTTTTGTTCCTGAGCCCTTGGTGGAGTGATGTGTCACAGGTTTTAGAGATCCATATTAGCTTTCATTTGCTACTTTTGTCTCGCTGTTGCTTCCTAAAGTGAATCCAGGTTTAGGAGAAGAGTTCTGCAATGATTTCTACATCTCAAATTACTGTCTTTGCCATGAACTGTGTGCAACTGATTATGTGAGAGAACTGATTATGTGAGAGCCATTGTTTTCATGAGGAGGACACAGAATTTCTCTTTGAAAAGTTGTGTAATGCAGGCAAAAGAGAATTTGACATTTTTTCATACTAAAGTGATGAAGGGATGCAGCTATTCATGGAGAAAACATTTGAGCAGATAAGAAGAGTCAATCTCTCTTTATGAAGAACAACTCTCTTTCTTCTGCTTGCCCATCAGAACATTCTATCACCACCCTGTCATTTGCTGTTCATGGAGGGAAAAGAATTCTCTATTGAGTAACATAATAACCTGTCTGTTAAATGCTAGTCTCTTTGTCATTCTTCAGCAAAGAGAGAGTAGCAAAGGCAGAAGGATCTGAACTTGTTCTGTTTCTCACATAAAGGTTTCTGTGTTTTCCACTGGGGAGCACATGTATAGTTTAATAAGCTTGGCATATGATGCTGTCAGACAGACAGTAATGTGATTGTCATACCTGAAAACTAAGAGCCATGTGTATTCATCTTGGAATCTATCAGAAGGTGGTGGGAAGACCTGAAAGATATGATGTGTGTATGTAGACTGAGATGTTTCCATCAGCTCATATGAGATCATGTGCTGGATAAATGAGAGTAACCAGTCCTCCCTTTCATTTAGATTACAAAAAAAACCAATTAATATTAATTGGAAACCATCTAGAAGGAGGTTATTCCAATTCTTTCTCTCTGTCCATAGACATATCTAGTAGGAATACAGGAGAGGGCGTTTTCAGTGGCTGCTTCCAGGCTCCAGAAGTTCCAGCCTAGAGAGGATAGACAGATACCCTCCTTGCAGTCTTTCCATAGGCAGGTATTGCTTTTTTGTTTCAGCAGGCCTTTGTAGACTGGTTGCTCGAGTGAAATAGGCATTGCACACTGTGCTGTATTGTCTATTGGTTTTCTTTTTAATGGCTATGTTTTGATTGGTTTTAATTTTATTGACAATTTAATTAGGTTATCGGCCTGCATACCCCTCAGAGCTGATATGGTTTAATTGGTGAAATATTTAATTGGCAAAATACATTAACCGACATCAATATAAAATGGGCCTGAGGTGACTGTAAGGCCAAGCTGGGCAGTGGAAAAACACTGGCTGAACACATGTGCTACAAGGTAGGTCAGAGATCCCTCAGGCTAGCCAGAGTCATTGTCAGGATAATCACCAGGTAACTCAAGAGATAATAAGCTTAAATTAAAGCTGTAACATCTCTGCTACCATACAATAGGGACGGGAAGTTCCCACCAAACCACTGATTGCTTCAGTCCTTCTTCCCAACACCTGGATGTTTCCCTCCATTGTTCCTTCACCAGTCCATTGTTACAGACCTATTATGACAGCCATTAGCATTTTGTCACCTAACACTAAGACCATTGACTCCATCCAGACCCATTGTCCATTTTTCAACTTCCATTGTTTGCTTGGCCAGAGAGCCATTCACACCCTTGCCTTGCAGGCAGATTTTGTGTATTTAAAAACCCTCTGTTTTGGGCAGTCAGAAGCAGTATCTCACTTACTGAATGCCATGCTGTCACTCTGAGTCTTGAATGAGTACTGTACTTAGGCGCAGTCTACATTGCTGTTTTCTTTGCTGCTCTCCAGATTGGTAATTATTGCCCATTCCCTAAAACTCCACAACTTTCCTCCCTTTATCCTTCAGTTAGCTCTTGTGCAAGTATGTGAGTAATTGGATCTTTTGCATGTGTGATTGAATTCTTCAATAAAACACAGTTTATTTTGGAATCTCTGGCTGGTTCTTTCCTGAGAGGAGCCCATAAACATTGGTGGAAGATCTCATTAGATTACCCGTCTCTTGCATCCCTCTTAATTGAGCTAATTAATCCCCATTATCATGTGGAGCTACTGGCATCATGGTTGGACCCCTGAGTCACCCACATTTTGGGGTAGCCATTATTTTATTAACTTCTGTGAGAGGTAAATTTTTAGCTATGTTTGTTTTAACTGTTGCAAGCTGCCTTGAATTCTGGGCTGGGGAAAAGGAGGGATAACAGCAGCAGCAGCAACAACAGCAACAACAAAAAGGAGGAGGAGGGAAAAAAAGGAGAAGGAGAAGAGTGTGTATGTACCTTCAAGATACCTGTTGACTCATGGTAAGACCATGGATTTTATAGAGTTTTCTTCATCAAGGGACTTAGAGGTTTTGTCAGTTCACCCCTCTGAAATATAGCCTAAGGCACTTGGTATTCCCATCCAAGTACTAACCAAGGCTGACTCTGCTTAGTTTCAAAGATCAGAAGGGATCTCGTTGACTGGCTACAATGTAATATCATATAGTCATGACCTATGTCCTATCTGCAACTGAGCAATCAAAAGCATTTCTAGTGTGAACCACAGGCTGCCTCCTTCCCACTGGCCTTTTGCAAAGGGTCAGCTTGAAAGCCCATGTTGTTACTTTCTGGACAGCGTGAACGAAAAAGTCAGTATCTGTTCCTACTGTTTCTTGTGGATGAGCAAGAAATTCCAACAAAATTATATCTGACTTCAAAAAGAAATTTGAAAGGAAGAGTCAATAATTGATGAAGAGGAGGAGGAGGAGGATGCCACCTTTCTCATAATATTGGACTTCAAGGCAGCTAACAATACCAAGAACAATATGACTAAAAGCAAACAAAACAGTGAATATTAAAAAAGGTGAATATTAAAATAAGATTAAGCAATCAAAATGATTTAAAACTACACATAAAAAGATAAAAACTATTAAAAAGATAAAAATCCTTTAATTCAATCTAAAAGAGAATAGCACCTATTCTTTGAAAACATTCTATTTTAAAAGCCTACTGGAATAAAAAGGTCTTTGCCTGGCAATGGAAGGACAGCAGGGAGGGGCCATTCTGGGAATGGAGAATGTGTATGCAGTGTATACCTTGAAGACCCCACCAGCCTGGTTAACAAGCAATGTTAAGGCAGCTGGGGCAAAAGGCTACTTTCGGAACATGGAAGTCTTGCCCCAAATAAAAAAACAGAAAGGAATAAAAGATTTCATGAAAGAAAGAAAGAAAGAAAGAAAGAAAGAAAGAAAGAAAGAAAGAGGATGCAAAAAGATGTATGTGTCTTGAGTTGCATTATCACTTATAATACTAAGACCATCACTAAATATTCTCCAAATACATCAGATACAGGTATCCACCTGCCCAGGAAGTAGCTGGACAACAAGGCAGTTGAAGAGAATTTTTCTTCAATTTGCCTTTTCCAATACTTGTCCTACCTATTTTCTGAGAAACCGTTGTCTATGGAGGAACATACCCAGTGAAGTCTAATTTTATTAGGTTGCTACTGTCGAAATGCTGGTTTTCACTAGAGCTAGAAAGGAGATACCTCCACTCTTTTCCAGTATTATTTAACCTATTAAAAATCATGCTATACTGTGATCCAGAACGCAGACTATTTGATGTCTGAGTTCTGATGCACAACAAATCAGTAACACTATTGATGTCACCATTTTTTTGTCCTAAGTTAAGAAGAAAAAGAGAGAATTAAAATGAGAGAATGAAGAACAGAGATGGAAAACTCTCTTGCTCTCATCTTTTTGTTCTGTTTCCACATCTATTTGCAAATTATCTTTATTGCTCAGCTGCATGAAAATTCATTCTTTTTGAACTGTACATTTTACAAAATAATGCATTTTGTATACATACTTCAAAATGCATCCATGTTGCAAATTTTCTTCTAAAAAACATTTTTATGTACACTTTTCTATAATATGCACTTTTTTGAAGACTTTTCTATACTATGTTCATTTTGATGTTTTTTAAAAATATGTGGACTTTGATCATAAACTTGGAAAAGTGCAGATATTGACATGGAAATAGGTCCATATAGTAAACTTAAAGTAGTTAATTTAACAATGTGAACCTGATGAATTTCTTACCCATCCCTTGTGAAGATAAAAGATAGGCATACATAGAAAATGTTTACTGAAAGTTGATATTTAAGGGAGGATGATGAAGATGAAGACCATTCATTTCTATCACATAATTTAAGATATTGATTATTCTACCTATGAGAGGTGATTCATCTCCATGGGCTGAGGGGCTTTTAACCCCTTACCTTAAAGTGCAGCATGAGGATAGAGAGCAGATCTAATTTTGCTGAGTTAATTGAATCTTCCCGATGCAACCGATTACAGATGACTAGTGCACCTAAGGACATGAAAATTAACCAATAATGAATGACTAGGAAAAAAATGCAAAACAATTCATGTACTCTTTGAATTATGTTTTGAAGGGCACTGAACTGCCTGGTCTGTTTTAGCAAAAAGTTTAAGAAAATGTTTTTCCCTAATGCTTGAGTACTCACAGTCCTTCTGAGATTGCCTTATTGGGTGTGTGCCTTAAAGTTGTTTCTGACTTCACAGTTATAAGAGTTACAAGGGGTTTTCACACAGACAAATACCTTATTATTGGAAGATTAAAAAATAAAGGATTTGAGAAGGATAAATCTGAATTTGAATTGTTATTTTGTACTAATGATTAACATTTGATCATCAAGTTATATAAACTCTTATTGAAAATAGATGTGAAAGATGAGCAATTTAAGGAACATATGATTAACTGGGTAAGAATTTTAGAAATAATATATCTATGAATCAAAAAAAAGTTTTGGGAAATTAAAAACATGTGTTGCTATGATCTTCAAGAAAATCTTTAGAAGATGATGCTACACTGGTATCTTACACCTAAGAGACTATCAAAGATGCATGAAGAAATGAAAGATAGGTTTTGGAAGTGTCAAGAACATACAGGATGTTGGTTTCATATGTAGTGGACCTATGAAAAGACTAAAAAGTTTTGGATGGAAATACAGAATATGATCCAAAGAATTTGAAATACTAAACAGTTAAGAAACCTAAATTTTTTTTACTGGGAAATTTTGGGAGTAATGATATTAATATTGACTAATAATAACAAATTATTTCAATATATGTTACTGGCAGTGAAATTGTCTATGTATTGGGGGAAAAAATGGAGATCCCATCAACAATTGATGACAATTGTGGAGATGGACAAGTGGTCAGCTATATTAAAGGGAAATTTAAAGAAAGTTTATTGCATGCTCAGGGGCAAGAGCAAACAAACCCACACACACAAAGATTAGGAAAATAAGGCCACAGCTTTACTGGCTACAGCTGTGAAAGGGTTGACATGCACATGGGTCCAGATCTATCATAAACCCAAACTGCCTGATGGCCAATGAGCCCAAAAACCCTCCAGGCCAGGACTGCCTTGGTGGCAGGCAGAGGATGTGTGCCCCTGCCATCTGTCACGCCTTTTTTCCCATGCACCCCTAATGCCTGAAATTTCCATGTCCCAATTTGGGAAAAAAACAATCCCAGATCCAGGACCCACGTGATGCCCAAATGGGGGCAAATAACTTCCACCTTCTGCTAATTCTTAGCAGCCACAGCCAACAGAGGAGAGTACACAAACGAAGAAAAAAACATAGAAACAGCCTACAAAAATAGTATAACCAAATCCAATCACCCAGCCACCCCAAAGGCTCAAGGGTTGGTGTAGTCGGGTGCCATATATATATATCTTAATATATATTAATTGATTTAGTGTAGTAATAGACTGAAGGAATAGTGATAGTAATCTGTTAGGATGTTTACATATGTAAAACATCCCTTTCCCGGGCTAAGTTTCCAGGAACAGATAGATCAGATAGTTGTCATGGTATTTAGGGCTGTTTGGCCTTTGATGGTTATGTCCTGTAAAATTGCCTCCTTTAAATGTAAAGCGTGGGAAAAAACCCCATTCTCGCGCTTTAACGTCTGAAGACAGCATCACCCACTATGCTTCAATAAAACTTTAATCCAGTTTATTGACTACGTGTGAGAGTGAATCTGTTCCTACAGAAAGCCAGAATTTTTAAAATTTTTTAAAGATGCACCAAGTAATGGACCAGTCGATTACTGAGGAAGAGCGAGCATCCGCAAATCTGATGGAACTGCGGAACTAAGTCCCAGGGATACCATGGCAGACATATGGCTGACCGAGACTATGGAAACCCCGCAAATCCCAGACCGGGCCGGGGGAGAGAATCCACGTATGTCGCAGAGACAACGCAGGAGAGCTGATAGATGGGAACTTCGGGACAGCCTATCGCTTTTGGAGGAAAACCCACATGGAAACAAGACTTGAGAGACAAAAAGAGGAGAAATGGAACTCCGGACCGTGCTACATGAGATGCGCATCCGTCCATCGCAGGCGGGGAGACCACTAGGACGGGAACCACGAGCTGAGCTGGGGGAGGGACCCTGGTCCACCCCAGCAACCAGCCGGGCCAGGACCAGCGCCCCCCAACTCAGAAACATTGGAGAACTGAAAGCTCTTTCAACGGGAAGGGGGAGAAACTCTCCTTTTTATGACTATGGCAAATAATTTATGATTATTACAGCCATCTGTTTCAGGATGATGCGGCCCGAATTCAGACCTTTGCCAGAGATTGAAAGGTCTAGCTGCTGACTGGGTGGCGAATCTATATGAACCCGTCTCCAGAAACTAAAACTGCAGCTCTTCATGAATCACCTGTGCGAATGCTTCGAAGACCCTTATCTGCTGGGGAAAACCAAATACAATTAAAACGTATGAAGCAAGGCGGGAATGATGTGGGAACGTATTCCCGTGAATTAAGAAACCTGGCCACCAAAGTCTCGTGGCACGATGAGATTCTTATTGAATTGTACAAAGATGGACCAAATCCTGATATACTACGCGGATGCCTAATGCAGGCCAACCAGCAAACCCTGCTAGGCTGGATCAGCTAGCTGCTGGTGTGGAAGAAATAACTCAGGCGGTACAGCGTCCACAGCGAAAAAATTGCTAAAAGACGTTCTAGCCGCTCCCCCTTCCTAAGCCGAAGAACGGGGCAAACGATTCCCCCTGGGCATGTGCTTCAACTGTGGCAAGATGGGGCACTCGCCAATACTGTCCCGAAAACCAAGCCCCGACTGGGGCTAAAGGGGGAACGCCCGACCCCAAGTTTAGGGGAACCACACGTAAGACCGCGGCTCCAGACTGTCACCTAAAAACCAAACCTAGGGACCCTGCGGGAGCGATGGGGGCTCTGCTCCCTGAAGGAACTTCATCATCGTCTTCATCCGACACAGACGGGGACTCTGAAACCGGCTGCAATGTTTGGGGCGCCACAGGAACTGCTGTAGGTACTGTGAGTCCCCTTTTTTTCACCACTGTCGAGGTTACGGGTGGAGATGGGCCTTGCACGTTAATAGGGCTCTAATTGACTCTGGTTGCTCCAGAAGTTTGTTGCACTCCAAATTGGCCAGGAAGCTAAACCTTCTTTATGAGCTTCTGGAGCGTCCCATAAATTAACGCAAATGGATGGGATGCCAATGACTGGAGGAGTTATTGACAAGATTTTGAGCCCATCGCGTTCCAATGGGTAAGAACAAGTACAAGATGCGCTTTCTGGTTCCCCAAGCGGTGCAGTTCAAATTTGGTCTTGGGGGGTACTGGTTCCCAAAAATAACCCCCAAAAGACTGGCTGTTATACTATATCTTTGCATTAATCCTTTCTATTTCTCATGAGGAATTGCAGCAGATTCCTTTACACTACCAGGACTTACAAAAGGCTTTCCATGAAAAGGAGACTGACAATGCCCCCACACACAGAATGTGACTTGCTACACTGATGGAGGGGGCCAAACTGCATAAGCCAAAAATTTACCCGATGGGATGACAAGAACTCCTTGCCCTCAAGAAATTCCTGAACAAAAATTTGGCTCATGGCTTTATCAAGCCTTCTACAGCTCCCCTAGTGAGTCCTGTATTTTTAGAAGAGAAAGGACCTCAACGCTGATACTAGGCTGGTAGTAAACTATTCTGCCATTAATCAAGTCATCTCTTCTAACTGTTATCCTATCCCCCTGATAAGGACGGTATTGGACCATCTGGTTCAAGGGAAATTTTTTACCAAACTTGATCTTAAAGAGGCTTTTCATAGAATTAGAATGGACCCGGACTCTGAGTGGTTGACCACCTTCGCTACTCCTTTCGGTAATTTTAAATGGACTGTTCTTGACTTATTGTTTCAGGGGGTTCTGATTTATTTGGACGACTTTTTAATTTATGCCGATTCCATGGAGTCTCATGTATCTTTGGTTCGTATGGTACTTCAATGCCTGATTGATAATCGTTGTTAATTTAGCGAAATGCCAATTTGACACTTGAGCCTTCGATTACTTGGGCTACAGGATTCAAGATAACTCCCTGAAAATGGACCCTTCTAAGATTAACTCCATTTTGCAATGGCCCACCCCCAAAACTTTGAAGCAGCTCCAGCAGTTTCTTGGCTTTGCAAACTTCTATCAGAACTTTATCGACGATTTCGCTGCGATTTCGCTCACTAACCTTTTGTGGAAACCTAAGGGCTCATCCGCGACCAAGCCACATAGACTTTCTTGGTCCCCTGAATGCCAATCTGCTTTTGAACTGTTAAAATCTAAATTCACTTCTGAGCCTTTGCTTCTTTTCCCGGATGCTACGAAGCCATTCATTGTACAAACGGATGCTTCAGATTTCACGATGGTAGCCATCCTTTTGCAACATGACTCCGAGGGGGCACTCAAGCCTTGTGCCTTCATTTCAAAGAAGTTTTCTCCTCCACAATCTAATTGGCCTATTTGGGAGAAGGAAGCCAAGGCTATTCATTTTGCGCTGTCCTCCTGGCGCCACTTACTTGAAGGGGCCTGCCACCCTTTTGAAGTTTGGACTGATCACAGGAATTTACAAGCCTTGCAGTCTGCTAAGAAACTCTCCCCAAACAGGCGCAGTGGGCTGAGTTCTTCCAGCATTTTAGATTTAAAATTATTTTCAAACCTGGACACACTAACCAGCTAGCTGACCCTCTCTCTCATCTTCCCTGTTTTGCAGACTCCACTACCGCATCCCCTCCTCCTCAAGATTTATTTCCTGCCTCCTCCATGGCTTCTCAAGTGACCACTCGCACTTCAGCCAAAACGAGGCTTTCTACTTCGTCCCTCTGTGACTCCGCTCTCCATGATGCTATCCTTCATTCCGCATACGCGGATTCTTGGCTCCAGGCTAACAAGGACAAAATAGCCTGGGTTGATAATCTCCCCTTCTATGGCGCCAAGATTTATGTTCCCCCCACTGCCCACAAGCATGTTCTTCATAGGTATCACGATACCAAACCCACTGGACATTTTGGGTTTCTGAAAACTTTGCATGTGATTCGACGCCTTTTTTGGTGGCCCGGATTGAACTCTTCCGTACAGGCTTATCTTAAACAGTGTGCCATCTGCAATGTTTCTAAGTCGGCCTCCTCAAAACCCCAAGGGTTCCTGCAACCTTTGCCTGTTCCTTCTATCCCTTGGTCAGTAATCGCCTGGGATTTCATCGTGGCCCTCCCCTCCTCACAAGGTTTTCAAGCGATCTGGGTTATTACTGATCATTTTTCCAAACAATGTCATTTTGTGCCTCTGAAGCGTGTGCCCACTGCGGAGAAGCTTGCTGACTTGTTTATCTCTCATGTTTGGAGATTTCACAGATTGCCCTCTGTGATTATTTCTGATAGGGATCCTATTTTCACTTCCAAGTTTTGAACTTGTTTACTGAGAACCCTGGGCGTCACCCAGAAACTCAGCAGTGCCTATCACCCCCAGATGGATGGTCAATCAGAGCGGGTTAACAAATCCCTTGAGCAGTTTCTTTGGTGTTTTGTTAATGAGAATCAAACTGATTGGGCTTCGCTCCTTCCTTTCGCTGAATTTGCCATCAACTCTGCAGTTCATTCCTCCACTGGTTTGCCTCCCTTTGAAATTGCTTATGGTTTTCTCCCTTCTCCCTTTCCCCTCTCTCCCTCCCTCCTTCTGCCCCTCCTTCTGTTTCGGCTTGGATCACTAAGTTTTCTACCCTTTGGCAATCCGTCTCCCGTGCTCTCGCCTCCGCGAAAGCTGCTCACAAACGCTTCACTGACCGTAAGCGACTGCTGAATCCCCAATACAAACCTGGTGATTTGGTCTACCTTTCTTCTAAGAACATTTCATTGCCCTCCCCGTCTAAGAAACTTGCTCCTCGATTTCTAGGTCCTTTTCTGGTGAAACACATTATTAATGATGTGTCTTTTGAATTGGATCTCCCTTCCTCACTCAAAGCTATTCATCCTGTGTTTCATTCCAGTTTGCTGAAGAGGGCCCCTTCGACGGATGATGTTCCTCAACACCCCGATTGATTTTTCTGCGTGTCTACGGTTCTGCAGTGTTTTCAATTTATATATATATATATATATATATATATATATATATATATATTGAAGGGGGGCAGGATGTCAGGTGCCATATATATATTAATTGATTTAGTATAGTAATAGACTGAAGGAATAGTGATAGTAATCTGTTAGGATGTTTACATATGCAAAACATACCTTCCGGCTAGAGTTTCACAGGAACAGATAGATCAGATAGTTGTCACGGTGATTTAGGGCCGCTTGGCCTTTGATGGTTATGTCCTGTGAAGTTGCCTCCTTAAATGTAAAGCGTGGGAAACAAATCCCATTCTCGCACTTTAACGTCTGTAAGACAGCATCACCCACTATGTTTCAATAAAACTTTAATCCAATTTATTGACTACGTGTGAGAGTGAATCTGTTCCTGACAGGGCACACCGGCAAGGAATAATCCATTCATATTCACTAGCCACAGGAACCATGTTTCTTCTTTCCGTTGCTCCTTGACCTCGTCCTTCCACAACCTGCTGTGTAGCCTGTTCTGGGTGCCACTTGCTGTTGTTCCATATTGCTACCTCCTGGTCCTCGCGCACCATCACTTCCTTTCCGTGCAAACCTAGCACTCAAAACAGACAATATGTCATGGCCCTGAACCACCAACCCTGGGCAAACGTAGCACATAAAAGCCCTGGATTCCCACCTACCAATTTTCTTAATGGCCTCAGGTGGGAGACCACAGAGAGCAGCAGCTGCTGTGGCTGCTCCAGTGTGGAAGGAGTGACCACCAAACTCCCCAGCTGGAAGTGCAAAAGGGAGGCCCTGAGAACTGCCACACATTGGTACCTAGACAGGGTGGAACTGTCCACATGAATGAAAAGGTGCCTGCCCCAGAGGGTCACTTGACTAAGACTCTATGCAGGGCCCAGATGAGGCATGGGTTGAAGCCCAGCAAGACCTGCAACCGAATGCTGGCCCTGCAGTCCAATTGATTCCCTTTTGATTTGCAAACCCAAATGATGATGTACTCCCTCAAGAGGGAAATGTCCCCATCTTGCAGAGCCCTGCCTGATCATTCAAGACTTCAACCTAGGCACCAGCTTCTCCACCTGGAAGGCCTCCAGAAAGGTAATTGTAAATGCCATTTTGAATAACCATGCCTCCCCTTTTGAATGGTAAATAGCTGGCAATGTTTTAACAATCCTGCGGAAAAGGCCAAAAGAAATGGGCCTTTGGCTGGGGGCTAGCCACCTCCACTCTTCAATGGTGCTTCTGATCAAAAAAGTGCTGCAAGGATCCCCAAGCCCCTTGATTTTTATTTTTATTTTTTTTTAAAAAAAAAAAGACAGTGCTGCGAAGTGCAGCGCCATGGACTGGGAAGCGAGAACCAACTCCCTCAAGTGTAACAAAAACCTGAGGATACACCACTCTGACCCCAGCTTGTCAAAGGCCCAGAACCTGGCCATCACCATGGAGTAGGCCCACAGCATGGTGGGGGCAACAGAATGAAGCATTCCCTGCATCACTGCTTGCTCCCAAGGCTTCACATTTCCTCTGGAAACAGAGCCAGCCCCTGGAGCTTGCAACTAAAATCTGTCTACCTGAAATCGAGACAGTGAGTCTGCTGTCCTGTTCTTTAGACCTGGAACATAACAAGCTGTGAATGTTATGTTGGCCAACAAACAGGTCAAAACCATCCTGAGAATTAGCCTCATGACCTGTTCAGACTTGGATGACTGCCAATTGATGACAGCCACCACAGCCTGGTTGTCACACCAAAAGTGAATCCTCTTGTCCAGAAAGTGGTCAGACCAGACAGTGACAGCTACTACTATGGGAAATCTCCAGGAATGTGAGATCACACTCTACTTGATCCATTAGGCTACCTCTAGGTACACGAGTGCCCATTGAAATAAACACCAAAACCAATGTCCTTGGCTACGTCAGAATGCACCAGAAGCTCCAAGCCTGGTTCCCACACTTCCTGCCAGAGGGAGACCCCATTGAACTCATCCAGGAACCTGACCCGCATGGCTAAGTCCTCCCTAACACCCCTGGTGATGTGGATTCTATGGTGTGGAGCCCTGATCCCAGCCATAATCCAGGTCAGGTGGGCTCAGAAGGCTCTCCCAGGGGACACAACCTTACAAGCAAAGTTGAGGTGGCCCAGGAGGACCTAGACTTCCTTGAGCACGGCCTTCCTGCAGGCTAGCATTGCTGACAGATGCTCCCTGAGGGACTGCAGCTTATCCTCCAAGAAGTGGGAACTCCAAAGAAGTCAGGTGAGGGGACCAGGAGGAACAGGCACCAGAGAGGCAAAAGGAAACAAGAGATGAGGCAGCTGAATGGGTGCTGACTATAGGGGGAGGACATGGGGGGGGGGTGCCTGGCATCCAGCCAAATAACAAAGTGGACACCATAATACTAATTAATGGATTTAATTTGATCCCTGCTTATCAGAACATTGCCAAAGCAACCTATTGATTGATGGATTATCACAATTCCCAACCATGTGGACATTTTTTTGGCTAAGCAATTCTCAGTGTAATCAAGTAATTTTAGACCTGTAGTAGAAATTAATATTGTAGCATTGTGATGTGCTACCTTGATATTTTACATGACCAGCTTTGGGAAGCTGTTCTCACAAAAGATACATAGAAATGTTTTAAATGTCAATAATGCTAATAACATAGGACGTAGATACACCGCTACCATAGTGCTTAATCTAACTTAACCAGCCACTGTCAGAGAACAAATGTAGGACCTTTTGCATACAAAGCATGTCTGTGCTCACTCAGCTATGACTATTTAGGAACACAAGTACTAACAATTGCCAGAAGATTGTACAACAGGTGCGGAAAGTTATCTCAAATCCATGAGTAAACCAGATCTCTTCAGCTTTGCACTATTGATTATCCATTTATTTGACTGAGATCTGTAGGGGAAAATAGACTGAACCTGTCAGGATCCAATCTTCATTTAGCAAAGTCACACAGAGAAGCGGTAGAAGTTTTATCTAATGACTTGTGGCTTCAGACTGGTACTTGGAATAAACACAGACGCAGGTAGCTTTGAATAAAAGACTAAATACTTTACTAATGACTCTTCATTTATATCTGTATTGAGAGAGCCTGCTACCTGTCTAATCTAGTGAATAGGAGATTCTTCAGTTTAACTCACCATCCTCCTTGATGGGACTCAAACTCGGAGCATGCGAAGCGTTCAGGGAAAAGCAGACATTGAGAAAAAAAGAAAGAGAGAGATCTTAACTTTTATAAGACTCAAGCAACTATCCTGGGTCACATGATCTGAGCACCAAAGGTATTTATGATCATGCAATAAAAGACAGAGAGGCAAATGGAGAAGATCTGGCATGCAACAGAAAAGGGAGGCCCTATCTTGCTATTGCCCATCTGTTCTAATAACAAGATGGACCGGGGAGAGAGAATGCTGGTAATTTTTCCAACAGTCCCCTTCTCATTCTCTTGGACCCACATCGAGGATCTTCATGCCTTCTCGTAGTCTCTGGAACTGGTCTCTTGGTAGAGGCTTGGTAAGAATATCAGCAAGCATCATTTCTGTATTGCAGTATTCTAGCTGAACAATTCCATTGCGACACATCTCTTGCACCTTATGGAAAGCAATGTCAATGTTCTTCTTGAGTGGCTTCTCACTTTCAGAAAGTTTGATGCAGCTTTGGTTATCTTGCATCAAAATGGTTGGCTTGGGCTCTGTTATGCCTAAGTCCAGAAGTAAGTTATGCAGCCACTTTATTTCATCACATGCTGCTTTTGCAGAAACACACTCAGCACCTGTGGAAGAATCTGCAGTTGTAGATTGTTTCTTACTTGACCAGCTTATAGCTCCTCCACCATAGAAGATCATGTTTCCGCTGGTTGATTTTCTCTCTGCTAGGTCTGCAGCCCAGTCAGCATCCGCATAGGCAACCAGTCGTGGTTGATCACAGGCTGGCAACATCAGCTTGTAATCTGCAGTTCCTTTCAAATATCTGGCAACTCTTTTCACTGCAATGAGATCCTTTTCAGTGGGAGAGTTAACCATTCTTCATAAGATACCAACAGCATTTACAATATCAGGTCTGGTGAAATTAGCTATGTACAGTAGCTTTCCAACTGCAGTCCTATACTTGTCTCCATTTCTCAAGGGTTCACATTTCTTAGTGTCCTTTAAGAAACCCACTTCCATTGGGGTTGCCACAATATTGGCATCCTTTAGTCCAAGACAGTCCAGAAGATCTATTATCTTCTGTTTCTGGTTAAGACAGAAGCTTCCATCACTGCTTCTTTCTATTTGTACTCCAAGATAGTGTGAGATGTCTCCCAAATTCTTGATGTCTATCTCTTTCTTGAGATTGTTGACTATCTCCTCACTATCTGCTTTATCTTGACTGCACAGGATCAAATCATCAACATAACATGCAATATAAGTCCATTTATTGTTTCTGAATCTTTTGTAAACACACTTGTGCCTGGAGTGAAGCCTTGTTTGATAAGAAGTTGGCTTAGCTTCTCACTCCATGCTCTGGCAGCCTGTTTCAAGCCATAAATGTTCAATTTGCATACAAGATGCTCTTTCCCAGGAACTTGAAATCCTGGAGGCTGTTCCATGTACAGTTCCTCATCCAATTGTCCATAAAGAAGAGCTGTTTTAACATCAAGATGTTGGACATGCATTTTCTTAGATGCTGCAACAGCTAGGAGAGTTCTCACAGTTGTGTGTGTGGCAACAGGGGCAAAAATTTCATTATAATCTTCACCAAATTGTTGTGTGAATCCCTTTGCCACTAACCTGGCTTTATATCTCTGAATTTCCCCTTCTGCATCTTGCTTTGTGGTAAAGACCCATTTACAGCCAATTGCCCTTTTTCCTTTTGGCAATTCTGACAAAGTCCATGTTTTATTTTTATATAAAGATTGCATCTCTTCAACAGCAGCTTCCACCCACTTTTGAGAATCTGACTTTGGTAGTCCCTTGATCTTTTGCCAGTCAGAGGGTTGTGGAATCTTCTCCTCTGTGGCTAGATAAGACAGTCTATCAGGTGGTACACCTCTGTTGATGCATTCAGATCTTCTTACCTGGACTTGGACACCTGGGTCTGCTCCTTGAGCGCCGTCCGGTTCCACGTCCTCTGGCTGGATCACCACATCTGTAGCCCCTTCTGGATGCAAAACATCTGGAGGATTGTACAGTGTCACATACTCTGGTTGCTGGTGGGAGTCTCCTTCCACTGCAAACAAATCTGGATAGACATCTTGGTTTGGATTAGATTTGGGCTGTGGCCTTTCATCAACATAAACAGCACTTGTTACTTTTATTGTACGCCCATCTGGATTCAGAATTCTGTAACCATTTCTAGCATAACCAACAAAAATTCCCTCTTCACTTCTACAGTCAAGTTTGTCTCTTTTCTGTTTGGGAATGTAGGTATATGCTTTACTTCCAAAAACTTTGAGATGATTCAACTTGGGCTTAGTTCCATTCCATAACTGAAATGGAGTTGCATCTCTGGATTTAGTTGGCAGATGGTTACACAAGTATGTAGCAGTCATAATTGCTTCAGACCAATAGCGTTTAGGCATGTTAGCCTCTAAAAGCATTGTGACTGCCATCTCTTTGAGAGTTCTGTTCATTCGTTCTGCCACTCCATTCTGTTCTGGAGTGTAAACTTGTGTAGTTTGATGTTCAATGTCATGTTCCTTAAAAAACTCATCAAACTCTGCATTAACAAATTCACTTCCATTGTCAGAGCGTAGGCTTTTAGGTTTGTAGCCAAATCTATTAGAGACAAGATTAAAGTATTCCTTGAATTTCTCAAAAGCTTGACTTTTCTCTTTGAGAAGGTAAGTGTATGTATATCTGCTGAAATCATCAATAATAGTCATAAAGTAAGAATTTCCAACTGCAGACTTTTGGCTGAATGGACCACAAAGATCAGTATATAAAAGGTCCAGTGGTTTGGTGGATTGTCTCTCAGTAATTGATGAATGTGATGCTCTGACAGCTTTTGCCCTTAGACATTTTATGCATTTCTCATTGTTAGAGCATATTTTAAAATTAAAGTCTATAGCAAGTTCTTGATTAGCCAGTCTCTGAATGCATTGTACATTTCTGTGCCCAAATCGGCGATGCCATAAATTTAAACAGTCTTTGTGATTACACTGGATCACAGTATTTGCATATGAATCCAAAATTTGCATTTGGTAACAGTCACCATTTAGGATTCCTTGAAAAATTAAATTTTTGCCATGAAGACCAAAACAAGTTTCCTTTTTGAAAATAACTCTGTTTCCTCTTGCTGTAGTCGTTCTGACACTATAAAGAGACACTTTTAAATCTGGAACAAAATAAGCATCATGAATTCTTAAAGTCTCTATCCTGTTGGCGCCAAGTTTTGTTTGCAAAAGAACTGTGCCTTTGCCTTTGCAACCACTGATTGGCCATTTGCTAAATAAACAGGAAAATGTATGCTTGTATCAAGATTTACAAACATTTCTCTCCGATTAAAGTAATGACTAGTAGCACCGCTGTCAATTACAATTATATTTTCTTTTTGATTTTGCATAGGCTTGAGCAATTGTTCATTAATTAGACCAACATTAAAATTTGCAGAAGATTTCTTCTTAGAGTTAAAACCACTTTTATCACTGGGTTTGTGTTTCTGTTGTTTTGAAATGTTAATTTGGTGGCCATTTGTCCTCTGTGAAGAAGATTCTTTGATATGTAAATTCTGCTCAGCAAGTTGAGTGAGCTGTTTTCCAGCAGCTCTTGCTTCAGGTTTAAAATTCCTCAAATTTTTCTTATTTTGATATTCTATAACTTCAGCAATAGCAGTTTCCAAATTTACATCTCCCTTAATTTGTAGAGCATCAATTATGGGCTCAAAAAATTCAGGCAAGCTTCCTAGAAACATTCCCAATCTCACAGGTTCTGAAAGATTTTCTCCAGCACTTTGCAATTCAGATACCATAGTCATGAAAGTGTTAATATGTTCATTCAAAAATCTAGGATTTAACAATTTCATTCTTGTAAGTCTGATTATAATACCACTTTGCTTTGCAATACTGGGAGAGTCAAATAATCTCTTCAGTTTTTCCCATATTTCTTTAGCACTTTTCAGGTCTCTGATGTGATAAACAATGCTTGGATCAATGGCTAAGCAGATATAAGCAGTTGCTTTCTCATCATCTTCATCAAATGTCTACTTTGCCCTATCTTCTGTGGGCCGCTGTCCTTTTACAACTTTAAACAGTTCCATTGTAGTTAATTGCATTTGCATATTCCAAGACCAATTTCGGTAGTTGCTACCAGTTAACTTTTCAATAGTAAGCAATGGATTAGAAGCCATTGTTCAAGCGGTCAGTCTCTGCCGGCCGGGTGCCACGTGGTCATCAAACAAAGAACTTCTCTTCTGGGCCCGTGACCCAAATTTGTAGGGGAAAATGAGACTGAACCTGTCAGGATCCAATCTTCATTTAGCAAAGTCACACAGAGAAGCGGTAGAAGTTTTATCTAATGACTTGTGGCTTCAGACTGGTACTTGGAATAAACACAGACTCAGGTAGCTTTGAATAAAAGACTAAATACTTTACTAATGACTCTTCATTTATATCTGTATTGAGAGAGCCTGCTACCTGTCTAATCTAGTGAATAGGAGATTCTTCAGTTTAACTCACCATCCTCCTTGATGGGACTCAAACTCGGAGCATGCGAAGAGTTCAGGGAAAAGCAGACATTGAGAAAAAAAAGAAAGAGAGAGATCTTAACTTTTATAAGACCGATGACCCAAGCAACTATCCTGGGTCACATGATCTGAGCACCAAAGGTATTTATGATCATGCAATAAAAGACAGAGAGGCAAATGGAGAAGATCTGGCATGCAACAGAAAAGGGAGGCCCTATCTTGCTATTGCCCATCTGTTCTAATAACAAGATGGAGCGGGGAGAGAGAATGCTGGTAATTTTTCCAACAAGATCCTGTGTTCCTCCTGCTCCTCCTGTGACTCAAAGCAACCCCTTGCAGATAAAAAGAGATTCAAAAGATTATAACATTAAAACTACTTTAAAAAAAACTTTAAAAACACTTTCAGGAAAAATAACCATGAAAAGACCTTTCTCCACAGCCAGTCAGTTGCAAAAAGCATGTCAATTTTTTTTTAAAAAAAATCTGCCTACTGGTGGAAAGCAGCCTAGTCTCTATGGAGAAAGAATTCTTTCTCTCCTGTTCTTTTTTGACCAGATTTGTAGGGAGAAAGCATTTATTGAGACATACTAATTCTTGGCCCTTAAAATTCTGTGGAAATATCAGCATTTTAAATAGATCATGGGTTAGACTTGCCACGTTCTAGTCCCCCCTCCCCCCAAAAATTTGGGCATTGTCACTGACATGTTATGAAAATTTATGTAATTGTTGTGCAAATGATGCAGTGGATTGGGAGTGGGTTACCCGGTCCAACCTAATTGCTTGCTCAAAATTAATTCTTCAGAAGTTGCTTTCTAAGCAGGATATAGAAAGGAGGGTTTTCTTAAATTCTTTGTACGTGATACAAGGACATGCAGCCTGGAACCTATGAGTCACATAAGCCCCCAAGGTGTTCTATATACCACTAAGACCTCTTTTATTTACCAACCTTTTACAACTTTTCTCCTCACAGGATTAACAGCTGTGATTAATAACCTGCAGGAAATGCTGACATTTGATGAGGATATCTTTCTTAGGAATGTGAATTTCAAGAGGCAGGAGTTCTGCTTGAAGAATTAAAATCAACATTTGGTAAATTTACAAAGAGAAGTCAGCCAAATTTTCATTAGATCTGGCCATTTCCATATGAAACAGCAGTGGGTTGTTTCCAGTCCAGGAGCTGTGGCACCACGCAACATCATCGCTATCCAGCTGATATCCCATCCCCAAGCATTGCAAAACCACCTTATACTATTTCCAGAAAAAATCTGTTAAGAACCTTCTTTAGCTCTTCAATCCCATCAGCTGGCTCAGTGTGGTACCATAATCACACTTGATAGCACTTCCCATCATTGTGAATCCAGGATTGGCCAGGGTGTGGCCAGGCTTGTCCCTCCCTCAGTGACTCCCACGGTGTGACAGTTTTGGAAACTGTCACCTCTCCATGTTTGTTTTAAATTTCTCCCTTTAATTTTTTTTAAAAAAATTTTAAATACTTTTTTAGTGTTATAGCACACCAGTGCAATAGTGTATTGGTGTGTCATGAGGTTATAATGTGACTGCGCTAGTACGACGCATTAAAAAAAAAAGAACAATCAGGGCAGTGGGACAGGGTGAAGGCAGGGAAAGAGAGTGGCCAAGGAGGCTGTAGAGTGGAAGAAACACCAGTGGCAATAACACTACTCATCCTCATAAGGGGAAGGATGCGGAAGAGAGCATTCCTAACCTGCTATCATCGCATGAATGGCCATGCTGGGATTGTAATGGAAGAATGTGTTAATGAGGTATGGGGAAGAAAGGGCTTCTTTCTTTCTCTCTCTCTCTCTCTCTCTCTGTGCGCATAGCTACAAACATCCATTTCAGAGCAGGAAAAGTTGTCAAATCCAGACACACGTAGCAGGTCCAAGGTACGTACAGAGTAAATAAGCAAGTGAAGATATGGTTTTCTAACTTAGAAAGCTACAGCATGACTAAGGCATATACAGAAGTTTCAAACAACTAAACAAAAACAAACACCCATTTCAGAGTGTGTAGACCCATAAAGCTACAATGTACAAAAAGAAGGTGCATGCAAATCAATCAGGACAAACTTGTAAAAATAGTAGGATAATAATAAAGTGATGCACATTAACAGCTACAAGAGCCATCACATTAATTGTAGAGTCTCACACTACAGAGGGAGGAAAGGCAACCCCCGCTGAAGAAAGTTCACCAAGAAAACCTTATGGTAGGTTTGTTCAACAACTAACACTAACTGATACACATCAACAACTACCACTATATAACTGAGCCTATGCTCACACTCATGTCCATACTCCTTTTGTAAAATGGGAACTATCATATTGCCATGATTCAGGGTTAAGACTGAGGTAAGAATTATTGAGCTATGTACTTTATATGCTCAAAAGTCAATTAACGGTGCAATCCTGTACAGGTCTACTCAAAAGTAAGTACTATGAAATTCAATGAAAATTGCTTCTAGGTAAGTGGGTGAATGATGGATTGCAACTTGAAAGTGAAAGTTACTCTTAATAAAAGGGCAGTTCACCCCCCACTCATTCTCACAATCTCTCTTCTCTCTAGATCCACCAATGAACTTCTTAAGTGACATTTGACACAAACACTAGAAGATTTCTAGATGACAGTAAGGAAAGGAAATCTTTTTCTTGGCAAATATTAGCATAAATAGTGAGCCCCAAATGCTTGTGGCTGTTTTAAGATTTAAACTGTAAGTAGGAGCCCACTTGGGTGGCCAGTCTATAGATAATGACGTTCTCAATGTGAAATCTTAACAATAGCATTTAAATTGAAACTCTCTACTTTTTAAAATTCTGGCCTTTTGAACCCTAGTGCTTAGCATTCAGAACTCCTATGTCTCCAATACAAGTAATGACTGTGACCCAAGCCCCTGCTCCCTTTAACACTGGATACAGTTAAAGTCCTTATTTTACCAGAAGGGCTTACCACAGCTTATATTGCTTTCATGAGTTGAAGCCATTAAGATCCTTAATGCTGCTTCTAAGAATTTAAGGGGTTTAAAAGCTTATAATTCTTTTAAGAGGTGAGTCAACCTTTTATTCCAACTGTGAGATTTTCTTCTCTATCTTTATTTCAGAAGAAAGAACCAACAAAACTACCTCGGGGTATTATTTGCCTAAGAAAACTTATGAAATTCATGGGGTGGTCATAAGTCAACAGAGACTTGAAAGCACATACATGCACAGCTCTTTTGTAAACTAAACTGGTGGGGGGGGGGACAAATTAACAGGACAATCAGACAAAGCAAAAGTGTATGGAATAATCAGAAGCCATTATAGAACCTTTCATGTCTTATGCTTTCCTGGATTTATTTCTCAGTATAAATGATCACTTGAACCTCATAAAGTCTGATTAAGGAAGGAACGTTTAGACAGGGGTGTCAAACTCAATTTCATCTTGGACTGCATCAGCATTATGGTTGCCTTCAAAGGGACAATTGTATCTGTAAGACTATATAAATTTATCTACTCTTTTATCATATTAAATAATTGCTTCTGGCCCTCTTTCTGCTCCCACCTCCCTTGTGGCTCTTTCTGCCCCCCTGCCTGTACCTGGTGAACCTGATGCCCACATTGCGGGCTCCCAGCTGCCAGTATTCTGAAGAGGGGCCCAGCAGCCAGCACTCACAATCTACTTCTACTTCTGACTGCTCCTCTGCCCAACTCTCTTGAGCTGTGCGGAGCATTGCCATGGTAACCCACGGCAACATTCTGACAGCAAGACTTGGACAGATAAGCAGTAAGAAATAGACTGGCTGCAGCGCCCTCTTCAGAATACCAGCAGCTGAGGGCCCGCAATGTGGGGATTGGGCTCGCCAGGCAGGGAGAGTGCCGCAGCTGCAGGAGAAGTGTGAGGGCCACATAAAAATGGCCTGGTGGGCCAAATTTGCGTTTGACACATATGGTTTAGAATATTCATGAGAAGCAGAACATTTTTCAGCTCTAATGATTTGAATTTATGGCAAAAACTAGGATGAGAAGTTGTGGCCTGCCTCACTTCCTTAGAGACCAAGACAGTCATGGATTTATTATGGCCCTGCTAAAAGGCAAGGACACCCTGTTCAGTGTAGTTATTGATGTTGTTGTTATGTGCCTCTAAGTCAACTCTGACTTATGACAAGCTTATTGTAGAAGTTTATTGGACAGATTTATTCTGGATTCAAGCTGTGTAGGGCTTTATAGGTCATAACTAGCACTCTGAACTATATCCAGAAATGAACCAGTAACAAATGAAGCTGCTTCAGTAGGAGAATTATATGTTCCCTTGCATCTTGTATGAAGTTCATTCACTTAGGAGCATCATAATTGGTTCGCTTGCTCATTGGGCTTGTTTGGAGTAGTTTTAGTCCTGCATTTGCATAGCCTGAAAAAAAAACTAGTTGATTGATTTGCTAAATTATTATTTCATTAGATTTTTCTTCCAATGTGGAAACTTGCTTGTTTTCCTGATTAATCTCAAAGTTAATCCAATATTCCAATATTCCCTTTCACAGTATACATTTATAGCACTATGATTCTATAATTGACATGGCTTTAATTGACATGGCTGTATCCTATAGAATCCTGGGGTTTGTAGTTTGGTAAGGGTAGAGTGTGCTTTGGGGAAAAGCTAGCGTGTCCTGGATACTTGCAATGGGGCCTTTTGGGCTTGCCTTTTAAAGGCAAGTGTCTATGTGGGGAACTGGAAGTAAAACTCTAGTTGGAATTATAAATGGAGTGAGGATGCAAAGTCCAGTGGTTTTGAACTGTCATGTAGGTGGAGCTAATTCTAAATCTGTCTGTACATTAACAGTATGATAGTTGGCTATAAAGCTCCCCAAACTCCCCTCCCCACAGAAATGCAGGTTGGTTTAGTTCCTTTTGTTTATTTTTGTCTTACAACTAGCCAGAAGCTAATAGAATAAGGCAGCCTAGCTGCTTTCTCTTTGACTGGCAAATCCACTTCTCTGTTGGACTTGCATTTGTGGGAAGGAGTCTTCCAGAGCAAATATCTAGGCTAGCAGAATGTAGAGAAACCAGCAAACAGTATGGGTGCCCTGGAATGTGCCTTGCCAGATTCCTAGTGCTTCAACTTGTGTTATGCTAGATGGGATAATTTAAACCAACTTATGTTACATACTTAAAAGTTCTGCTTACATCTATACTACATTGCCTCCTACAGAGTAACTGAAACTTCATGGGAATGTGTTATTGGGAAATTCACATATGGGCATTATTCTTGCTAGATAATGTGTAAGGAAATGTGCTTTTTTACTAAAATCTTGCCCATCTTAATTGTCTCCCCACACAGGTCTGTACTCATCCTATATAAACAGAACAGAACATTATAAATATACATGTGCAAATGCAAAGTTGTGACTTGAGAGAAGGAATTCGGGAGTGTGATGAAAGGTTCTTCAATGTTATCTAGTTTATGCTTTTTAACATCAAAAGAGAAAACAAATTACTGGGTAATTTTTTAAATGTTAATGTTCTATTTTCTTTAAACTAGAGACTGTAATAAAACTGCTATTCAACTATTTTCTTTAATGTTAGGAAAAACTCAGGGTTAATTCAACTAATTAATATTGGGGATTGTGCTTTTTGACAGATGACATTTCTTTCTACATCATATCTAAGTTTTCATATGAATAGGTGATGATGGGTAACATTTTATCTTAGCTGTGTTCACAACATACAGTGTAATTGGTTTGATTTTCTGTGTGAGATAATGAAGCTATGTTTATAACTAAACCTAGTATGACCTCTGATTCATTACCATTGTATATTTAAATTGAATATGCACTGCTCATTACTGAACCCTTAAGGTTGAGAAACAGTTTTTGGGTGTAGGAGACAGAGGGAGGAACAAGATAGATATGGACATGCCCAGGTTTACATGGGACATCACAGTCCTGCAAATTAGGCAGAATTACATATTATGAATTAAGTAGCTTTGTTGTTGAAAATGGCATCCTTATGTCAAGTTCCCACACATCACATAGCCCGCTATCAACATGGGGCATGTTGTTACCACGGCAAACTGGTCTGGTCTTTGGCGAACTAAGATATCATTTTGATATCATAATTCAGCCCTTTTTCCTGCCACCAGCTAAGTGTTTGTAAGGCTCCGCCGAACAAGCACGACACTAGGCATGGGTGATAGTTGTAAAACACCAGATATAGCCAGTTCCGCTTCAGGGGGAAGCCACCCTACACAAACACCTTGATTGCAAGACAAAGAGGACTCTTTGCCTGTGAAAACACCCTGGCAAGCCAGGCACTTAACGGCCGAGCTAGCCACATCTACATACCAGCTATACTATTATCAGTTCGGTTCATAATTCAATCATGTAAATTCTGACCTTTCGGAGGCTTTGTCTCCAGACTAAACTTATTGTTCTCCTGTAAAGACCAGACTAGCCTACGGTCGTTCTTTCCCTCTAAAAGATGCCCCGTTCTGAGAGCTCTTTGGAACTCTCGTCGGACCTAGCTGAAATCACTAGCTGAAATCACTAGCTGAAATCACTAGCTGAAATCACTTGAATCTCCTTTTGGATCTTCTTCCTCGCCTTGCTGCCGCATGGTTCTACAGATTCCCCTCAGTTTCCACACCGGGTTTCCTTTCTTCTCTTCAATTGGTGTCTCCAGGACTTCGGACAGGTGGCGTATTGCTTATTTCTCCAAACCTTCTTTCTTTCCTTTCTAGTTAGGTGTGCTTGTGTTTTTATTATTCTGCCTAATAAAACTGTTAGTATTTTTAAACTGCTCGACTCCTCACTGACCTGAACCAGTATACATAGGATAAAAGATCTTGCTGCGTTGCCCTGCCTCTCGTTAACCAAGAGAGTGCTCCAGCTAATTTCCCCATCTTTGCTTGTTGTATTTGGTTAGTTGGGCGCCCCTCCCGGGACCCCCAGTTTGCAGGGTAACAATGCTGTGGCCTTTCATGCCCCTGCCAGAGAGAGTCATGTGTAATACGGGTATAGATGACCTTAACATCATAACATCACAACATAGATTTATGATTACTACTTATTCCTGAGACGAGGAAAGGTGATGTTCTCTTTTGCCATAATGAATAGTTTGTTCCTTACAGTGGACTTATCCATGCTACTTTGTTTGCTATATGGTATTCTGAATATTTAATATAATAGTTGCATAGCTCATAGGACACTGCAAAACAAGTTCTGAGGGGAGGGCAGATCAACATCATTATCTTCACAGTTACCAAGAGCCATGAAAATGGTTGACTATTTACTAGTCAAATCTGGACCAAGATGTCTACAAGTGACTAAGTGATGCTGCTTTCAGTATGATGTACATTAACTTGCAAATTAATCTCTCCATCCTGTTCAACTTAATTTTCCCACAGTAGTAGATGAAATGGAAATTCCAACTGAGTTGGGTACTTTGATGTCAATGAGTTTATCAGTGGTCAAAATCCACAAGCCCTGTGTAGCACTGGAAATGGAAAATGCAAAAGCACCAAATACTTGAGCAGCTTTTTGATTGCCTCTGCACTGAAGATGTATTGGCTCTGAGGTACAAGCAATCTTCTGATTATTTATTTAATAAAACTTGAAGTAACTGAAGCGTCCAAATGAAGCAGTTATAAGCAATGTGGAATACTTTTACTGCACTGATTCACCACATTTAAAAAAACCATACTGGAATAGGATTCTATGAAAGTAGTCATTAGAGATTTTATAGAAATAGAAAAGATGAAGGGAAGGAAAAAAAGAACCACTCCATTACAACAATGAAAAGACCAGGATGAGAAAAAAATGCTTTTTAAAAAAATTGAGAGAGTAATAAGGCTCAGAATTTTGTTGTAATATTTAGATAAATCACTGCATGAACTTGGTAAGGAAAAAAATTGCAAAACATGTTAAGACAAAACTAGTGAGAAACAGTATTTTGCACATGTGCAATGATGACCGTATCTTTAAAAAACTGAAAATTTTAATTCATCTTCTGTGCAGCAGTATGAAAACTGCTGTTCTATGCACCATATAATCATCAGGGTTTTTTTTCCTTTCCAGACAGATAATAGGTGGTTCCTAGAAAAGAAAATAACATCTGAGGAAACTGAGTTTCTTCTAAGATGGAAGAACAATGCTCTTTTAATTTCCAAATAATTTATTATTTGAAGTAATATTCTTGAAAGACAACCAAGATGATGCAGTGGTTTAATCATTGGACTATAACTCTGGAGAGTAGGGTTTGATTTCCTGTTTGGCCATGGAAACCCACTGGGTGACCTTGAGAGTGTCACATGCACTCAGCCCTAGAAAACCCTGTGACCGGTTCATCTTAGAGTCACCATATGTCACAAACAACCTGAAGACACCACACAACAACAACAACATTCTTAAAATAGGTTCAATTATATGTGGTGACTTACTGTTCAGCAGCTGATTAACAGCTCTA
This sequence comes from Iguana delicatissima, assembly GCA_948472985.1. Taxonomy (NCBI): domain Eukaryota; kingdom Metazoa; phylum Chordata; class Lepidosauria; order Squamata; family Iguanidae; genus Iguana; species Iguana delicatissima. The sequence goes on along the minus strand of CAOKZL010002768.1, from coordinate 11,577 downwards.
GTTCAAACTAGAAATTGCATTTAGGTGCTGATCTTGATAATAAAGCCCGAGGACACTATTCAGGTAAGTTCTTGCAGGTCACTAGCTCCATTGTTTAGTTCTTGATTAAATATCTATCAAGCGATTTTACATTTTGTCAAAATGTTTATTCAGTACTATATTTCAATATTGAATTTTTTGATAAAACATTGTATAAATTAAGACCACATGGGACTTCTGCCTAACAAGCAGGCAAGAGATTTATTGTAATTCAGCAGTTAGACTTCATACACAGGTAGAACTCAACAAATAAGTCAATATAATACTATACAGTTTAAAACTCTTCCCATAGACCCTCAGATGTTGGGTAATTCTGTCAACAGTCTTTAAACTTTGTGTTATGCCACGACAAAGCCTTGACAAGAAATTTAGATGTTCTAAAAGGTATATATTTATTAACATTATACTGCAAAACCAAACTTTTACAGAGTATGACTTTTAGTGATTTTAAATACATCCAGTGTCTTGATGTATTTATTTCTAAGATCCTTATAGCTGGAAAAATCCAAAAGCACGTCTTCCTTATAGCTGGAATAGTCCAAAAGCTGGAACAACCAAAAAACATAGTGTCTTCAATAGATGGAGAATCAAAGCTACATACTAAGATGTCACATCTTTAATATTTGGCTATGTATTCATTCAGTCTACATATACATTGTATTTCAGTTCTTTTTAAGCATATTTTGAGACACTTTTTAATAGTATAAAATAACATACAAAGAACAATAACGAAGGAGAAAAAGAAAAGAAAAAGAAAAAAAAGCTAAGTACAATCTACAACACTACTGTTAAACTAAACTACAAAAACACAAAATAAAAAAACAAATATACCATTAGCTTTCCACTCACCAGATTTTGGTAAATGAAATTAGTTGTTCTTATTTCTTCAATTTATTTCCCTTTTAACTTCATCTAACTCATAAATCTTACAGCATCCCCTGTTACCAGTCCATACACCCTCACACTTTGATATTATTTAATTGGCAAAATATATTAATTGGCAGATATGCTTAACTGGCCTAATATATATGCCCTTATGGCTGAAAGGCCATGTGAAAAAGGGACACTGACTGGAAAGCAGGCAAAAGTATTCCCAGCATGGCCCAGTCATAAGTTCACTAGGAATTAGCCAGGAAAGCCTGACTTAATGGCTCTAAGCTAATCATCTCAAAGAGAACAATAGTCAAGCTCTGATGCAGCAGGCAAGCACCCTTGCTGCGTGCATTTCCTACCAAAACCTTCCCCAGTCACATTACCCAACCAAGACATTGAAACAATCAGTACTTTCCAGACCCCTTCTGTTTAATTTGCCAGGAAGCAATTAACTCATACCCTTTCAGGGAGGGAAATAGAGTATATGAACCCTTAGTTCTGAGTAGTCAAATGCAGTACTTCGCTTGCTGGTGGCCATGCTGTTGTTCTGATTTCTGGTTATATGCTGCCCTTAGACACACAAGTCTAAGCCACTCCATTTCTTCTTCACTACTCTACTGGAATGGTAATTATAAGTCAAAAACCTCAGCTTGGCTATCCATAATTTTTTCTCCCTTTATCCTTTGGTTAGCTCTTGTGTGAATATGTGACTATTTATATCTTGTGTGCATATGTGAGTGAATTCCACTCAATCAAACATATTTTTGGTTTATATTTTGGAATCTCTGGCTGGTTCTTTCCTGCGTGACCCTGTAAACGTTGGTGGAAAGATCTCTTTAAGTTACCCCTGTCTCGCAGGCATCCTAATTTTGAACTAATTAATTCACTTCTGTCACATGTAACTACTGGCATCTCAGGTGGGCCCCTGAGTCACTCATATTTTGCCGCACGTGGGGAAGGAACTGCTCGAAAACGGGAGTCACCGGATTTCTTCGGCGCCTGGTTGAGTCCTTTGGGATGAGGAGCAGTGCGAGCTCATCACTCCGCACTGCTCCAGCATCCAAAATGGCGGCTTCCGGTTGGTGGAGGCTCTCCACCAACCTGAGAAGCTTGCCAGCCTAAAGCCCACCCCCAGCAGATCTACAGGCACACACTAGTGCGCGCCTGCAAATCTGTACCAGAGCACGGTGACAGAGCGACATGGAGTCGCGCGCGCCATGCTTTTTAAAAACCTCTTAAAAGAGGTTTTTAAAAAGCATGCTGCACGACCAGTTCTGGTCGCTCCGAACCAGACTGAGGTGCAGAACTACGAAAAGTAGTCCGCCCCAGTCCACTCCACGGTGCAGAAGACCTCTGTCAGAGGTCGCTCTGCACCGTTTTAATAGCCTGGTGTGGAAAGGGCCATAGTGGGGTGCCACAAGATTATCTCCAGTGCTATTCAACATCTGGGCAGAGTAGCTGAGACTCCAGAGGACAGGATCAGAATTCAAAATGATTTTAACAGATTGGACAGTTGGGCCAAAACTAACAAAATGAATTTCAATGGGGAGAAATGTACAGTACTACACTTATGCAGAAAAAAAAATGAAATACACGTAAGACATCCAGCTTGGCCACAGTACATGTGAAAGAGATCTAGGAGTTTTAGTAGACCACAAGCTGAACATGAGTCATCACTGTTATGTGGCAGCTAAAAAAGCTAATGCAATTCTAGGCTATATCAATAGGAGTATAGGGTGTAGGGTAAGGGAGATAATAATATCACTCTTTTTTGCTTTGGTCAGACATCACTTGGAATGCTATGTCCAGTTCTGGGCACCACAATTCAAGAAGGATATTGAAAAGCTGGAACAAGTCCAGAGGAGGATGACCAAAATGGTAAAAGGCCATGCCCTATGAGAATCAGCTTAGGGAACTGGGTATGTTTAGTCTAGAGAAGAAAAGGTTAAGAAGTGACATGATGTAAATATTTGAAGGGGTGTCATATGGAGAATGGAGTAAGCTTATTTTCTGCTGCTGCAGAAACTAGGATATGGAGTAGTGGTTTCAAACTACAGGAAAAGAGATTCCATTTAAAGACGAGGAAGAACTTTCTGACAGTAAAAGCAATTAGACAGGGGAATACACTACCACAGAGTGTGGTGGAGTCTACTTCAGTGGAGGTTTTTAAACAGAGGCTGGATGCCCATCTGTTGGGAGTACTTTTCGTGTATTTCTGCATGGCAGACAGTTGAACTCAATGGCTCTTGTGGCCTCTTTCATAGAATAATTCTATGAGTCTATGAAAACTACAGGCCAACAGCCATGGAATCAAAATTTGTTCTTTAGTGTCACTTTCAGGGCTTGTCTCTCCAGGAAAGACTGGAATGACAATAGAAGAGTTTCTCCAAGTGCTATCCCAGCAAGGCATACATAAAGGATTGTATCAGAATCCTCTGAGAGGATCAACAGTGACCCACTACCTCATCCAGTTCATGATGTAGATCCTTCACCAACTGGGCCTGCAGCCAGACTGAAATGGATCTAAATAATTTGTCTGATCTGGGAACCCTTGGAGCTGAGACCCCATCACATGCTCCAGTACACTGCCCAGAAATGGAGTATTGGATATGGGCTACTAATTATCCAATTATCCAATAGAAGGTGATTCAAGGAGGGCTTTATAAACAGTGGTTTTATAACTGTCACCTTAGTCACATTGGAATCTTGTCTTAGTGGTTCCTTTCTGGCCTTTTTGATAAGCTAAGAAAGATCTAGAACATGTGGCAGCTCTCATCATTCCAAGGATAGGGTTGCCATACCACTGGGTTGGCTGGTTTTCACCCAAATTTGAGGCATGCTACTCAATGCTAGTTTGAACCATGCTCTGGCCATTTTCCAAGCTTGCTTGCTTGCTTGCTTGCTTCCTTTTTTTTTTTTTTTTTTAGCAAGCCTCTAGCCCATGTAGGAGCTGAGATATGAGGCAAAATTCATCCCTTTCAATCATGAAAGAAGAGAGAGTAAGAAGTGCAGGCAATGGAGTGAAAGAGAAAGGTACATCTTGAGTCTGTGACCTGTGAACAGGGAGACAGTAGAAGGGAGAAAATGAGTGGCTGAATTGGCAAAGTAGAATAAGCAAGGGAGGGGAGACAATTGTAGGGGTGATCTGAGGGAGGGAATAGGAGGTAAGGGTGAGTGAGCTGTGAGAGCAGCAAAGTACGAGAAGCAAAGCAGTGGCACCTTTGAGACCATGAAGTGAAATGATGGAGGAAGTAGAAGAAAGGGAGACAGAGTGCTTTGAGAAGCAGCAAGAAACAAGTGAGGGGTGCATTGAGAGTGTGCAAAGAGCAAGAAAGATAGTCATGAAGTGAGAAAAGATTCAACAGTTAATGTACTGAGTTTGCATAATTAGAATGAAAATTAAAGCAATTTTCTTTGGATGCCTGATTTGAGGAAGTGGGATATGGCAGTCCTATATGAGGATCCTGTTCATATCCATAATCTGTATAAATGGAAAAGTAGCCATTAACACTGGGCAAGAATGAACTGATCTTAAATGGGCAGCATATAATGGCAGGATATATTCTCTACAGTCTGTTTCCTACAAGCTGCTGACAATGTGCTGACGGTGAAATTACCAGGATGTGGATCATTGTGACCATTGATATAGTAGTTGTGTTCCATTAATATTACTTGGATCTCCCAGTACTCTCCCAATACTCTCATACCATTAACTTGATCTTTTAGAACAGTCATTCCTGGAGCGGGTGCTACTGCCCTTCTGGAGGCAGTGGAAAAATCTAAGAGGGCAGTAAGGAAAAAGGAGTAGTAGGTGGGTGGCGGGTGGCACCAGATCCAAGTCCAGTGGGCTTTTTGGATTGGTTTCAGGGCCTCCTGTGGATACCACAAGATACAGATGATCAAGTCCCTTATTTAAAGGGACCAGAAGGGAGCTTGAGGGTCACGCAATCCTTCCAACCCACCTAGTGTGTGCTGTGGAGGCAGCTGCTTTGATCTTAGGAGCCCCAGGTTTTCCTCCCCACTCCAACAACCCATGTTTCCCTTTGCACTCTCCCTCACCAGCTACTTTCTTCCATCCTCTGTGCACCCCACAAAGGCAGTCACTGCTGTGTGCACAAGTTTTCCCTCCCATCTCAACAACCTATTTTGCCCTCACACTCTCTCTTGCTACTCTATGCACTCTGTGAAGGCAGCCCCAGCTTTCCCTCCCCACTCAGACAACTAGTCTTCTTCCCTCTCTCTCCCCCATCCCACCTTGGTGACTTCTTCACCCACAGCAGAGGAGCATTCAAGCAGAAGGGGCAGTAAGGATGTGACCTGGAAGCCTGAAAGAGTTTTGGAACCACTGCTTTAGGGCAAGGATGGGAATCATTTAGTTCTTCAGACATTGCTGGATGGAAATTTCCAGTAGCATTAGCCAGCATAGACAACGGTGAAGAACATTGGGAACCATAGTTCAGCATCTGGAGGGCCACATGATTTCCACTCCTGCTTTACAGATAGTGCAACCCTACCTAGAAAATGTTTTTTTTACATACATTTATTATTTTTTTTCACAATACATAAAAAGAAGACAAAAAAGAAACAAGGAATTACAACAGCAGTAAATAAGAAAGACAAACCCAGAAAGATGAAATCACACACACACACACACACACACACACACACACACACACACACATAAAAGGAAAACATTAAATACAGTGGACCCTTCTTCCCCACAAGTTCCAGTTCAAGTGAAGCATTGTGTCCCTATACCTTAAATAGCAGTAACATGTGCATGGACATGCTGAAGAATCCATGCTGAAGCATGTGCACACATGTTGACCTGTTGAATATAATGGAACATGAGCATTCACACATTCCACTATTCATGGAGATTCCTAGACATTAAAGACTAACTAAAAACAATAAAAATATTTTTAAAAAGAGTGCAGACTATAGATACCTACATATAGAAAAACTTTACTTACAAATACCATTCAAATACTTCAACAGCTACTTTTCCAAAAATAGTTATTGTTAAATCTTAGACTCAATATATTATCCTTTTTTTCTTGCAGAAAACATATTAACAGTTCCCAATCTTTCACAAAAATCACCAATGACTTTTATCAATATCATCAGTTTATCCATTTCATCTAAGCCCAACAATTTTATCAGCCAACACTCTTTCATTGGAATCTATGTTCTTCCACATCCACCAACATACCAGGAGGAGACAGATTTTTCCATTCCTGATATCATCCCTCTGAGGTAGCTGCTGCCTGACAGCTGAGAGAAGAACAGCCTCTCCTCTGGAGAATGAGGCCCAAGCCTCCAGGTAATGGGCTAATGAGGACAGCCTCCTCCTCTTCCCCTGCCTTGATGGGGAAGTTGGCTGGGTGCTGAACTCGCCACCAGCAGGGCAACACTAAAGTGGGTTGTCCCTTTAGGGGATCTGCTTCAGGAATGGTGCAAGGGTGAAGACTTGTTTCTTTGCTGGATTATGGGCAGGAAGCATTCTTTTCATCCACATGAAACCATCTGTCAAGAGACTGATGAGCCAGCAGTGAAAGTGCCTTCTGAAAGACTGGGTGTTGGTCTGAGTACAAGCCAGATGCATCTAATTGGCTACAAAACATCACCCTTGTGTGAGTAGTGTTCTGCTGGACTAGCCAGCTATTCAGCTGCATTGACTGAGAACCATTCCCACTGACTGGTAGCACTGTGTTAAGTGCTATCGTTTTTATTTTTTATTTTAAGGAGAATGAATAGGGAAACTGGGATGGCAATACAAGTTGTACAGGACAGAGAAAGGGATGGTGATGGCAGGATCATGTTGCTCACATAGAGGAAGGAAAGAGAGATGCTTAAAACCTATCTCACTGTCCAGTCAGCCTGCCACCCTTGGGAACTTGAAGAGACCACCCAGAAAACCTCACCCTTCTTCTATGTAATGCCAAGTCAGTTAAAGTCGAAGGCACTGACTGTCTGTTGTCAGGCAACAGAGTGCCAAGATATTCAGCAGGCAAACAGATATAGCTTAGCAGTCCAATAAAGCTTGCCTGGTCAGGGTGAAGCAGAAGCAAAGTCCACTGTCAGTCCAAAGGTCAGGAATCCAGCAGGCAACAAGGTCAGACAGTCCAAAGGTCAGAGAAGGCAGGCAGATGGTGAGCAGAAAATCTGTAGCACACATGAAGGCACAGGCCAGAAAACACACAAATTGTTTCTGGCATTGAGCCACCACCCTCTACTTCCTTACAAAGGCTGGAGCCGGCTGGCTATCATCCCATCCTGATTAGCTCCTGGTGTGCTTGTGTCTGCCTGTCTTCCTTCAAGGCTGCTGTATACCTGGAAAAGCTAACTCCTGGCCAATGACAGTTAAAAACAAAACACATATTATTTATTATCCCCCCAAGGATGACGTTGTTGAACTGGCATGCTCCACAGAAACCTGACTGTGCGATGATAGTGACCCAACATGGTCTCAGGCTGTCCCAGCTGGGTACTGTTTTAGTGAGCAGGTGAGGGCAGGGTGCATTGGGGTAGTTGTGATCTATAAAGGCCATCTTAATCTGACCAGAATATCTATTAAGGACCTAAGCCACATCATGTGTGTATACCCGAGTCTAAAAACCAGGGATAGACTGGGGATTCTATGCTGTCCACTACACTGCCTAACAGATTCCCTGACAGAGCTCATTGAACTGGTCTCAGGGCTGTTGATAGGCTCTTGCACACTTTTGCTTCTGAGTGACTTCAACATACCGTTAGAAGCCAGTTTGTCAGGTATAGCTTGAGAGTTCATGGTATCTATGACAAACATGGGCCTATCCCAAATGGTTTCAGGACCTACACATTCAGTATGTCACAGCCTTGATGCAGTTTTCAGCTCAGAACATATGACCCTGTGGGAGAAGGTGATTAATACCTCTGAGTTGTCATGAAAAGATCATTTTCTGATCAGGACTAGCATCACAGCTTACAACTTTCCTCTGTAGGGATAAAGGATGACTTGTTTTCTCAATCACTGTCCATCCTGGCTGGCTGTCCAGGGAGGAGATGCAATTCAAAAGACTTCAAACACAATATATTATTAATACATCTCTGAGGGAGCAGAACTTTCCACTCTGTTTAGAGGCAATGGTTAGACCACTTTTGAAAAAGCCCTCCCTGGATCCCCTGGACCATAATAATTATAGACCAGTAACTAATATTCCTTTTTTAGGGGAAGTTGATTGAAAAGGCAAGGTGATTGAAAAGCCAGTTGCCTTCAAACTCTAGGTGGTCTTGGATGACACACACTTCTTTAACCCATTTCAAACCAGCTTCAGTACAGTATACAGAGATGAGACTGCTTTGGTCACCTTAGTGGATGATCTCCATCTTAGCACTAATAGGGAGAGTGTGTCTCTGTTGGTGCTTTGAGACCTCTCAATATCATTTGATACTATTGGCCATGGTATCTTGGAACTTCTGGGGAGGCTTTGGAATCGGAGGCACTGTGTTGCAGTGGTTCCAGTCTTACCTCTTAGGCAGGTTCCAGATGATAGTGCTTGGGCATAGCTGTTCCTCAAAAAAGGAGCTGTTATATGGCATACCACAAGGTGCCATTCAATCTGCAATGCTTTTTGACATCTACATGAAACTGTTGGGAGAGATCATCCAGAGGCATGAGGCAGGGTGCTATCTGTAGAGTGATGACACCCCAATATATTTCTTAGTCTTAGCTAAAGGTAGCATGTCTCCTCTGAATGAATGCTAGGAGGAGATAATGGGCTGGATGAAGAAAAGCAAGTAGAGACTGAATCAAGACAAAATTAGAGGTGGTTACTATCAAGGTTCCAAATCTGGTGCTGGAGTTGTGTCAATCAGTTCTGGACACAGTCACACTCCCCCGAAAGACTGTGTTTGCAGCTTAGGAGTGCTCCTGGATCCATCCCTCCAAATGTCAGCTGAGATAGATGTAATGGTCAGGAGTGCTTATTATCAGCTTTGGCTGATATGCCAACTGTGCCCCTTCCTAGAATTGGAAGACCTAAAGATAACCTCAAGGTTGGACTTCAGCAAAGTGCTGTACATTGGACTACTTTTGTATCAAGTCTGGAAACTCTAACTGGTCTGAAATATGGCAGCCAGATTGGTTACAAATATCTTGAGGAATGAGCATATTAAAATCAGTGGAAGTGGACATCCTTGCCTTGTTCTTTTCTGAACATCACATGGCTTACTCAACTTACTATTAATCAAAATCTGTGCTTTCTGTACATTATAAATTGCCTTAATCTATGTAATCTCAAAATCCGTCCTCTCTAAAAATCCAAATAGAAAATCCCAGTTCAAATTATTAAAAACTTTTTCAGCATCCAAAAAGGTAAGGGTCATCTGTTTCTCAATGTGATTATCTAAATATTCCAAAATGTCCACAACACATCTGGTTTTATCACATAACTGTCTTTTATCACATAACTGCTTGGACTTTATGGATAAATTCCTGCAGAATTCTTTTCAGTCTTTCTGCTAAAATCATAGTAAAAAAAGTATAATCTTTATTTAATAGTGAAATATATCTGTAGTTCTTTGTCATTGTTGGGTCTTATCCTTCTTTGGTAATTAAGATTATCATTGCCTCTTTCCAAGTCTCAGGAATCTTCCTCATCTATAGTATTTTTTTACTTTTTTTATTTAGATAAAAAATCAGTAATTTATGTAAAGGTAAAAAATAACTGTTTCTTGAAGCATTTATAGTAGCCCAACAATTACACATCAGGATCTGGACCTTTGCCAGACTTAATCTTTTTAATGGCCTCAACAATCTCACTCACTATAATAGGTGCATTCAGCCATCTACTTCTTTGATTCTGAAACCTCAAGAAGGTCTTGTTTATCTAGATATTCTTCTACTTGCTTTAGTGAAACTCACTATTTTTCATATAATGATATATAACGGTGATAAAATCACTCTGAATGGATCAAAAATTATATGGATTTGAGAGAAAATAAAATAAACTAGATTTATGGATGAGGGGGGACCAGAAGAAAAGAATTTCTAAAATTTATAAATTATTGTTACAAAGAGAAATGGAATCAGAGGTTGTTAAAGATACAATGGTTAGATGGGCACAAAATGTTGGACATTCAATTGAATTTGTTACCGTAGTTTCTAGTCCGGGCTTGTGGTATATTAGATATCACTTGATATCAATAATTTGGCCTTCTTTATCTATTCCTCTCCACATGCTTGCAAGGCCCCCGGACAAGCACGCACACAGGCATGGCCAAAAATAGCTGAACCATTCAAAACCGATCCAGGCAGGCCAGTAATAGCCAGACTGCCCCTAGGAGATCTCAAGGCAAGTACTCTTTAAGATCACATTATGTATGCATGCTATTTACAAAAGACTCCCTGCGCTGAGCAGGCAGCTTGACGAACCGAACTGTCAAGCACTCTGCGTTTGCATACTGGCTACTCTATTGACAACTCTGTCATAACTCAATCATGCAAAATACTGACCTTTCAGAGGCTTTGTCTCCAACCCGAAACTCATTGTTTTCCCCAAGTATGGACTAGCCTACCGCCACATTTTCCCCTATAAGAACCCCTGACTTTGAGAGCTTCCTTGGATCACTCCCAACTTCCATCCCGCCTTGCTGCCACTTTGCTTGGCAAGCCTTCCCCTCAGTCCTACGTACTGAGAACCTTCATATCTACAAACTCTATCTTCAAACTACCCGGGCTTCAGGACAGGTGTAGTATTACTCATACCAAAAAAAACCCTCTCAAAATCCCTCTATCCAACTCCAACCTTTATTTCTCTAGTTATCTGTGTGAGTGTGTTGCATACACTTGTTTGAGACTCTGCCTCTGGTGGACAATTCTCTTTATCTGTATCCGTACACAATTTGCCATGGCATCTGAAAAAGCAGGTAAAAGTATTATGTTTCTTTTTAAGGGCCTGTTAATCCCCAAAGTTGTGCCCCTTGCTAAACTAAGAAAAGGCATGCTCTATGTTTTCCCTGCAGGACCTAGCTCAGAAGGGTCTGGAAGAAAAAGCATGGAACTAGAAGACTCTGATTTTGGTAAATCAGAAACTTGTGTTTATTGGCATGGGGTGGCTAAGGGTGTACTGCCATAAGCATAAGAATTTACTAATATGGCTCTTTGCCTTTGCAGTGGCCATCAGAGAGCCTTCTCTCAAGCGCACAGCTGAAAAGAAAAAGGGGGCAACTGGTGAGTATGGGTATCATACGCCAGTGCTTTTAATCCCAAAGTTGTGCCCCTGCTAAACTAAGAAAAGGCATGCTCTATGTTTTCCCTGCAGGACCTAGCTCACAAGGGTCTGGAAGAAAAAGCATGCAGCTAGAAGCCTCTGATTTTGGTAAATCAGAAACTTGTGTTTATTGGCGTGGGGTGGCTAAGGGTGTACTGCCATAAGCATAAGAATTTACTAATATGGCTCTTTGCCTTTGCAGTGGCCATCAGAGAGCCTTCTCTCAAGCGCACAGCTAAAAAGAAGTCAACTGGTGAGTATGGTTATCATAAGCCTGTTTTGGACAGTAAAAAGTTTAATAAATGACAAGAGAGAGAGAGGGGTGGTTCAATTACTGATGCCTGGGTTTTTCCTCTGTTTTAGACAACAGTGAAGAACCAGCTCATAAGAGGCAAAGATCTGAATCCTCAAC